>OY725340.1:31868780-32468780 GCA_963243735.1 Neocrepidodera transversa | reverse complement strand
CTTATTTAAGCAATGGCTGTCAATAGAGCAAAACGTAAAAGTAGCTCCAAGCGAACGAAAAAAGGTCGAAGCATTTTAAATTCCATTATAAATAAACTACCTGTGGAATTGCATATACCAGGATATCAGTATTGCGGCCCCGGAACAAAATTAGCTAAACGTATAGCTAGAAATGATTCGGGTATAAATGGTCTTGATAGAGCCTGCAAGACTCATGACGTAGCTTATTTGAATAAAGATATTCGAGCTAGACACATCGCTGATAAAGAATTGGAAAACGCTGCTTGGTCTCGCGTATAATCGAAAGACGCTTCAATTGGTGAAAAAAGCGCATCCTGTTTTGTGACTAATATAATGAAAGCTAAAAGAAAGCTCGGCATGGGTCATAAATCCCGAACTGTAAAAAAGCGTAAGCCGAAAAAATCTCCAAAAAAAAGGGCTGTCACGTTTGGAAATGGAGTTGTTAGTAAAGTTGGAAAATTTCTTAAAAGCAAAAGACTCACTGATACCTATTTTCGCCGGATTATCAGCTTTAGGCGGCTTGGCTGGAGCTGCATCAGGCATTGCAAGAGCTGTAAGCGCAGCCAAGGAAGCTAAAGAACAGATGTCTGAGTCAAATAGACACCACAAAGCGATGGAAAGTATAGCCGCAGGCAAGAGCGGCAGTGGAATTTATCTGAAACCGTATAAAAAAGGATTCGGATTATATCTTAAACCATATAGGAGTTCAAAAAACTAATGGACCAATTACCCCGAAAACCGTTGACTGACGTTTTTATTAGAGAATTTGCTAGAAAAAATAGCATCCCATATTTTCGGGGTATATATATGAGTGATACTTTACCGAAGAGAGGGCCTAGTCGAAATGAATCTGCGATTATTAATCTTGATAATAATGCCGGTTTAGGCACACACTGGGTTTCGTTCAAGAAACGAGATGCATTGACTGCATACTTTCGATAGTTTCGGCGATTTACCCCCACCACCAACACTGACTAACTATTTAAATAAAGGACCGTCACCAACTCGAAGCATAAAATATAATCACAAACGGTATTAGAAGTTCAATACAGTTTTGTGTCGTCATTTGTGCTTAAAATTTCTTCTATCCAAAGCAAAATAGAATGCATCGAGAAGAAGTTAAAAAATATTCGTCATCATTGCGAGCATTTTCTAAATATCGCAGCTTACTTAAGATGCCAACAGAGGATTTGGAGCAAATGCATAAGGACGTTTTAATTGCGTGCGCATCCCATGAAATAGCATGGGTATGGAATAAGCTGCCGGCCAGATTAAGGGAAGATCCGGATATTTTGCAATATCAATACTGCGACGAGCATAATAAGCAAGAAGGATCGGGCGAAGACGAAGCAGATGGCCCACCGCCACGAAGAATATTCTGTTGCTTCTGTCAGCAAGAATAACAGCATGATTATTTTGAAATAAAAAATGTATTTTTTTTTAATAAATCAAGTCAAACCATATATGTGACTTTTTTTTTGGAATAAAAATGCGAACGTCATTTATTCGCTATCAGTTATGTCGCGCACGTTCGAACTCACAGATATAGGCACAAGTGTCCTAAAAGCCGATTTTTATCCTCCCATCGAATTAGATCCGACCAAGCGGTATGGCTTAGGTTTATTGGGATTTTATGGGTGGAACTCTATAAATAATATTACAGAAAAAAATAATGCTATCCAATTTAGATTCCGATTTAGAAGGCTGCTATATTTTAATTTTTATAAATATAACGAAACATACAATTCCGACGATGAATTCATATTACAAGCAAACAACAATACTCTAAAATGTGAAATATATTCAAAGTTCGATATTGACTTTACAGTTGAAAACTCAATAGGACCGCTGTTAGGGTTTGATAAGACCATATTTAAAAGTGGAACTACGCATCAATCCTCCAACGTCGTAGATATTACGCAACTTCGACTAATACGGTTGGTTTGTAATATTGCATCCGGCTCATATATTAATGGCAGTGAAGATCACATTCTCTATGCATTCGATGTAGAGCCAGGATATAAACTAACGAAAGAGCCACATAATATCATTTACATGCCAATCAGTCCCGAAGGCCGTCGATCTATTGACAATATTACTATAAGCGATAGAGGTGAACTAGTGAACTTCGGATTTGGTGAGACGACTAGCGTAATACTAGAGTGGCATAAAAATAAACGTATAAAATGAGATTCTGCTATAATACGCCGACGACGTCATTGTTAAAGAAAGTTTTCAATAAATTCAATGGTAAGCGCTTATTGAAGGGCACTTTGAAGAAAACCAGTAGACAGTCTAGACGTGTATTTCTGTCGCAGAAAGATCGAGAATTTCTACAGTCAATTGGTTTAAGAGTGAGAATCTAAATAAATAAAATGCCTGCATTAACCTTCAGCGATAAACTTGAAGTTTTCAATGAACCGGTAATCGACAATTCTTTAGTGAGCCTACATGAATTTACTCACAAGCCATATGGATCGCCAGTTTATAAAAATTCCGATGTGGTGAGGATCCAGATCCAACACCAAGATAATATAGTAGATATTTCAGACAGTTCCATCGATATAAGAGGTAAATTCAAATCAAAAGACGTCACTAAAAAATGCTATTTATCCAATAATTTTCTATATGGACTATTCGAGGAAGCAAGGTATGAGATGGGGGGTGAAAAAGTGGCCAATAATCACTACCACTATGAAGAATATGGTATCGTATGGAAAATCTCAAATAAACGCATTGAATTCTTCAGGGTGGGGATGTAACGAACAAAAGCAGGATCTGTATCATGCGGCTACTGATGTATTTAGTGGCAGAATAAAATTTAAAGATTTGTTTACTTTGGGTGAAGATTATACTAAAGGTATTATAAACATTCAGCATGAGCTCGTTTTGACTATAGCAAGAACTTTCAAAAACTGCTATATCGGCGAGGCTGAAGCAGATATAGAAATAGACGAAATACAATGGAGGATTAAGTACATAGTTCCGGATGATAAAGCTAAACTACGATTATTCAGTAGAACAAAAAGTCCGAAAACTACTCTCAACGTACCTTACCGAATGGCCGATCTGTATGAATTACCGTCGCTAAGAGAAACTTCGTCAGATATTTGGGCATTGAAAATAAGTACGGCGTTGGAAAGACCTCGATTCATTATTATAGCATTTCAAGATGCTGATAATTATGATAACCATACAAAAGATGTAACGAATTTTATGCATGCCGATATGATGAATATTCGTGTGCATTTAAACTCGCAAGTTTATCCGTTTGAAAGATGGAATTTGAATTTTGAGCAGAAATTGGATACTTTAGCATATTACGCATATGAGAATTTCCAAAGAGGGTACTACAACAAAGCTATTGGCGAGCCAATGATGGACTCAGGAGAATTTCGCGAAAATCCTGTATTTGTAATCGACTGCAACCATCAGCCGGAATCCATTAAAACGTCAACTGTGGATGTCAAGATTGAATTTGAAACACGCAAAAGCAAATTTCCGAAAAACACCAAAGTGTATGCACTTGTGTTGCATGATTATTACATCCAATATAGACCATTCGATGGTGCCGTCCATACAGGATTCTAATATAAAATAATGCTTTGTAATTGACTTAAATTTTTGTTTTTTTCAATAAAACCAAGTAAAGCATATTTGAAACTTTTATTATCCTATAAAAAATATTATTCTAATCATCTTAAGTGCGGGGGTTACATTTCTTCGCACAATAATTGAATTAAACGATCTAATCTAGTTTCTTCACTATTACTATTAATTACATTATTTACAGAGTCTTGCATTACGGCAATAGAATTTCTAGGCCCATTAAGATATTGCGCGATATCCCGGTGTCCCCATCGTAATGTTTTTGTCGTGTTCGGTATTATAAATCGCTTCTCATCATTATACGACAATGCTACCTTATTTTTCATTTCCGTATATATTACCTGTAGAATACTTCGAAAACAATTCATTTTTCTAAAAATAACGCCTCCAACATTTCCGACTATATTTTCATAATCTGCAAAACGCAGCTTACTCTCAATCACGTACTTTTTTACGCCTTTCGCTTTTTTTATTTCCTCATCTTCGGTACCGGTCGATTTTATGTAGTAAGCCTTGGCACCGGTGCCCAAAAATATACTTATCACGTTATTCGGCAATTCCTCTTTAAAATTGCCCAAAATCGGATTTGTAACTGGTATGTCATATTGGGTACTTTATAATTAGAGGTGTCGAAGTACTCTATATGATTTTTCATGAAATCGTAAAAATTAGCATTGGTCACTTTTAGTATAAAACTGTCAGTGTCCATATAAAGTAATGACAGTTTTTTTACCAAAATATATTTTCAATACCTGATAGTAAAAATGATACGTTTTCACTTTTGAAAGTTCTAACACTGCAAACCCTATATACAACGGTTTATTATAGAATATTCGAGTTCTATCCATGTGTATGGCAACAAAATTTTCTGAAAAAATTGCCCGACTTTTGAAATTTGGCTTCGAAATTAAATAGTTAGCTCCCGGAGAATGCCCTTTTCTTGACCAGTGAGTTTTAAGAACTATATTTGTTCGATTATCTACGTTCTCCATCGTCTTGCCATAGATTGCATTAACCATGATTTTATACAGATTTTTTTCCGACTTTGCTGTCGCCCTATTTCTCATCTCAGTGTTGAGATCGACATATTTTTTTAGCCAAGGCGACTGCCTAAACTTTAAAGCTCGATGAACTTTAGTAAGAATCAGTCCGTTGGCTAAAGCTTGTTTGAGGTTTCTGTAGTGTATTATATATTTCTCCTTGTTGTTCAAATTCGGTATCAACTTGCTATTTTTCGACTTCGAATTTGGCGGTATCATATTCTCCACCAGAAAAGGTAAATCTGAATGCTCGTCATGTAAACTGTAAGGGTATAATACATCTACTTCAAATACAAAGCCGTAATTATCATCATCGCCTATAGAATGTACATCCAAGTTGTAAATGTCTTTCTCTGACAGCCATTTAAACTCACCCGTCGGCAAGGTTTGGCTCATACTATAGCCATACAAATTTGTAGCGTCAAGGTATGATATGTATGATTTATCCAAGAAGGGGTTGTAGTTTGGTACGTAAGGATTATTGACCGTTTGTTTTCTGCCTACACATTGACTGATTCCTCCGCGAATTCCATTCTTAAAGAAGTTAATAATATCGATATCAGTCAGCAATTCCAATTCGACTTTCGTATAACGTAGCATGGAATCCCATAATAATCCGGGAGATGTGAAATACTGTGCGGGATCTAACTTGTACGCGCCCAATGCCACTTCTCTAAAATTCTCAAATACATCGCATAATATCATCACATCCGAAGTAAGATATACATCGGAATAATCCCCCAAAGTTTTACATTCAAATAATTTCCATACTTTCAGAGCCCTCGTATACTCATCATTCGATATATGCTGCTCTCTCAATTTATCCATACTATCTACAAAGCTATATGGAAAAACTCCTTTCTGTATCATTATGTTGAATTTCTCAGGATTGAAAAATCGTTTCCTGGTTGAAATGTTCGGAAGGTAAATTTTTGGATAGCTCATCTAAAGAACTAGCCAAAAATCTGAAACTATCTAGAAATCTTAGATTTATATAATTCTTTTTCATTTTACCATCACTACATACATAATTATGCGTGTGTATGGGTTTCGTGAAAGAAATATATTTTTCCTTATTTTGCGCGATAACCTCAACTCGCTCACCTTCTCCAAACAATTGCTTTACAAATAGATGCCCATCATATCCAGTCATATTGTGGCTAAATATTGGTATGAACTTTGGAATTTTGTAATTTAAATTACAATTGCTGTGGGCAGCGCCAGGTCTCACCTTCCCAGTTAGGTGACAGTGGTCCCTCACTTTAACCTCGTCAATAGTAAACGGCTCATCGTAAATATTACATACATTGGCAGTCATATAGTCTTCAATTTCCCTAATAGTTAGAGGTATCGTTGGAATCACATTCTTCAAGTGCCTATTGTATATATTTAAAACATCAGCCTCTAATCATTTTACAAATTCTTTACCGGCATTCTCGCCCCGATATTTTACGAATTTAGTCAGCGAATCATCGTATGAACACTTAATCAGATATGCGAAAGAATAGGCTTCATGCACATGTGTACGGATGGTATATGAATTTGACGCGTCGGGCTGACAGGAAGCTATTGGTTTTAAAGCCGATTCAAAATCTACGTAAACAACAAAAGGGACTTTTAATTGCTTTTCGGAATTCTTGAATTTCAGAATGTTTCCCGGTGCGTATAATCCACGACTATCTTTTACTAATTCAGTAGTCGGCATCGTTGTATACACATGGTTACAATCGTTCGACTGATGGCGCAGTAATATATTTTCATTAGAAAAATAAAGTAGACATCCGTCGCAAAAGAATTTTTTTTTTCATGATTACTAATCTGACTTGAAACTAATCTTGAGAGACTTTTAATTCAACAATAGTGATTATTACCCGTGTCATCAGTGATTAGAAGCAAATTTATATGGACACGCAAACGCCTCCGAGAATATCTTAACGGGCCTACAATAACATGCTTTACCTTACCTTCTACAAAACTCTGTTCCACTCCATACACGTTAACTAATATTATTCTGATCTTCAAATTTTAAGATCCCCTTCAACTTCATAGGAAATTCGAGACCTTGCAAATTCAGCACGACTCCAATGTGAGGATAAGATATCACATAGCCACTGCGTTGATTGGATGGATACAATGCGGAAACTATAGCCCAAGTGGAGCAATACTCATCTCCATTCTGTACATTTATCACGGCCTTCTTATTCTATATATCCTTGGGTAATTTAATATAAGAAAATCCTCCTAACGGGGAATACTTGCTTATATTAATTTCAACGAAGAGTATTTCTTGCAGAGCCCAACCTAAAAAATAAAAAATGCATTTATATTATTATATACCGAAACACTGTATTTCTATAAGCTTACCGGAATCTTTCTCCTCAAACTCCAGACTTTGCGAGATCACATTATCTCTAAATACCATCAGCAGCGTTGCATCCAAATCCGTTGATGCATCAATAATCCGATTCTTACTGTTGAAGGACTTCACATCTCCCAGCTCCTGTGTGTGCAAAGTATACCTCCCGAACGTTTCAATATTGGTCTTAACGCTGCTATGAATTGCGATTACACTTTCCAAAAAACCTTTCATCCTTTGTTTCACAGAATCGAAGAATGTGTCGTAATTAATATGTTTTTCAGCACTATTAATTCTATAGCTGGCAATTCTGCATTGAAAGGCGCTTTTTATCAGTTGCACACCTTCTGAGTGTATAATCAAAGCATTATTCTTATGCCGCAAAGTTCTATTATGCGCATATAATTGGTTTGAAGGAATATCTATGTCGCATGGTACGCATCGTTCCATTCTTGATTGCTGCTGGTGAACCGTTTGTTTTGCTGCTGAACCTCCATTTCCGCCATTATTACTTGCATGCCTCTTTGCTGCTGGACCTCCATTTCCGCCATTATTACTTGCATGCCTCTTTGCTGCTGGACCTCCATTTCCGACATTATTATTTGCAGCCCTCTTCGCTCCTCTAGACGTTTCGACGACTCTATTCTGAATTAACTTGCAACTACTCTTCCGATGTCTATTTGAATTATCGACCCGGGTAAAAGTTGAACCACAATTGCACACAAACATATTTAATACAAACTGTCGCTAATAAAATTCACGATGTAAATTATATAACTAAGCTGCGACGTCTGCTTTTATACAATCCTCAGTCTCCCCTTCCTCAACTCACTCTTTTTCATGGTAGAGATCAGTCTACGTACAGCACTCCGCCCCCTACACCGATGTAAAGTAATTACAATGAGCAATTGCAATGAGTAAATGCACTAAACAATAATTCAATTTAAAATAGTAAGTAGGTACAGATATATTGCAATGAGCAATCGCTATGAGTAAATGCACTGAACAATGATAATTCAATTTCAAATAGTAAGTAGGCGCAGTTACATTGCAATGAGAAATCGCACCAAGTAAATGCACTGTATAATGGTAATTTAATTACAAATAGTAAGTAGGCACAGTTACATTGCAATGAGCAATTGCAATGAGTAAAATAAAAAAGGTCTAATTATCTACGACTCGATTACTTATTTTCATGATCGAAACTACATACAGCAATTGAATATTCCTTACTGAAGTTGATGAAGTACTTTTTAAGTACATTGAACGTAGGGGCGAAATTCGCCATTGAATGCGACCACGCCTACCAATCCTCATCGAAAATGTATAAAAGAGCGAACGGGCGGAGTTTGTGGTTTATTAATATTTCAAACGTTTCAGTGGTCATATATTGAAAAATAAAATTTCTAAAAAAAGAAAAAGAAATTTATAGATATGAATCCGGTGAGGCGTTTAGAACTTCTGGTTCCATTTGATGAAAACCACGAGCATCTGTTTAGAGAAATTTGGGGTCCTTCTGATGAAATGGTAAGTTTTCCATCTTATGACTCTAATTTTTATTGCATTGGGTTGGTGTTAAAGTGACGATTAACATTTTTTTGTTTGTTATAGCGAGCAGACTACGTCGACCAAGTTGAAGGGCCTGCACATAATAATGCAGATGCTGCTGGTGGAGTGGAACCAGATGCTGTTGGTGGAGTGGAACCGGAAGTTGCAGAGCCAGTGGAACCTGAAGTTGAGGGAGCTGCTGCGCACGAAGATGAAGATGCTCAGTCCGATGGATGGTCTACGGATACGGAGTATAGCAGCGAGGACTATGGCATCGACCTTGCCGAAGGGGACAGTGAGCCCACCGTTAAAGAATTTACTAAACATCTCCAACGGCGGGAACACTGTTGTATAGTCACGTCATATGTGATTGTTCATTTAAAAAGGCGTGGAGTTGATAGAGAAGTACATTTGTGCTCCATGTGTTTCGATCGATATTCACACGATCACATTCGGAACGCCTGGGGTTCTTACAGTCATGTCCGTAAACATCACAGTACAATGGGCGAAGAGGAAGCTGAGTATGACAATTGTTATGCGTGCGATCTTCCTCTTTACCAATTTTGTATTAGAGATGTTTGCGGGGACTGAACAATCGCATATGCAAGCTCGCCATATTTACGTGCAGGATAAATTCTGAATTTAGTATTAGTTCTTTTTTTGTAATTTATTTTTAATACCAATATAATAATAACTGATATATTTATATGGAAAAAGTACTTTAATTTATTACCATTTTCAAAATAAGTGCTAAATAACGATAATTGCTAAATAAGTTAAGTTTAAATATGTATGACCAGTCGATTACTCTTAATATTTTCTAAATAAATTAAATTGAAAAATTATGCATATCTGGCGAGTATTGAAAAATTGAAAAAAATTTTGTTTAATAATATTCATTAAAAGAATATTAGTAGCCAATATAGTATGCTCAATAGTTAATTTTGTTTATATTTAATATTTACTTAATATCTTTGTGAAATTTTATAATTTTGTACTTTATGCTTAAAGTAAATCATCATTAGTTGATAGTGAGATTTTTATTCACTTATTTTTTTTATTTTTTTTTTCAACATGATACTGTCTTTGAAGATTAAATCTTTTTTTTTAAACTTTGTTTCTATTTCATATTTAATATATTAGTGAAAATTTTATAATTTTACACTAGATGCTTAACCCATTAGCGCCGAGAAATAAAAATTCTTGAAATTATTAATATTTTTATTATGAAATAGGTGGAAATAGATAACAAAGCACATTTCTAATAATGTTTTATTTCATTCTTTAGACAAACCCTCTAAAAGGGAATGTTCCCATATGGGACCTTTAGGAGTTACCTCAGTTAAAACTTATAACATATTTTGTGTATGAGTACAGCACATTGTTCTACCTCGGCTACTACAATTATCGCCACCACATCTTCTTCTTTTCCTTCTGGTACAGAAATTACGTAATGGTGCAATCCATCAAACCTTACATCATAACTAACCCTAAAATCAGAAGCTGCAACTCTTGGTGCTCTACCGGGTGCTCGTGCTGGTACTTGATATCTTGTAAGATAAGTCCAAAATAAAGAGAACAATGTACAGAAACAGCTTGATAGTCAAACATTCAGTATCTTACCTGGGAAATATGCCGCCTAAACTCTAATTGACTAATTTTTCGCCCACTATTTCTGGGCCAGTACCATTTTTTGGATCGAATTCCAATGCGGTAACTACAAAAATTGTGTATGAAAATATAGTGGTTACTATCATAAAATTGAGAAATAACTAACCAGGAAATGTTGTTATCCATTTGATCGGTTCCACCCATATTTTTGTTGTAACGCATTACTTTATCTGGTCTTGGTACAGGAACTATTCTTTTCTCTTTTTTACTAAATCTGTCAACTGTTCTAATTGGTTCTACGCCATAAGAAGTACTACCCATGGTCACTACATTGTTGTCATTCCACCTAACAAAAATAATTCCGCTTGCTTTATCTAACACCGAAAAATTTTTCGGGAGTAGAGTAATCATATTTTGGGAACTCGTGACCTAAGTTATGTAGATCACCTTGAACAAATTCGAAGTTTTTTGGTTTGGTTTCAGTTTTTAGAAGAGAATTAGTAACTGGTGGTTCTTTTTGTACCTCATCTATATCAATACTTTCCACACCATGTCTCTCGTTATTGTTAAATACAACTTCTGCCGGAGCAGAAAGTTGCCTGGCAGATAAATTGTCAGCCAAGCCCCCCTCATCTTCATCACCTGAATCTTCATCAGTTAGAACGTTACTTTCAGGAGGCTCAATATATATATATATATATATATATATATATATCCGTAACATCTCCTTCATCGTAGGCAATGTCCATAGCTGCTTGTAGGAGTATACCTGTAAAATAACATATTTGGTATATTAACAGTCACATGTGAGTAACCGCCTAAAGCGCACATATGGGAACATCAATATAAATACATTAACGGTAATACTTACATAAAGTTGATGGCCATGTTTTTCAAATATTCTTTCAATCACGTTTTTCAAACACTAACAGGAATATAAACAACTCTAAAAATAAACTTGATAAGCTTTTTTACCGTTAACCTGAATCAACCCAACCTGTCTGGAACAAAAACAAACTGCATAAAGACCATAAGTGGCGATAGATAATAGCCAACATCCCCACTTACTATCGGTTCCATATGGTACCGTTAGGCGCTAATGGGTTAAAGTAAATTTTTATTACCTATAGATGATAATGAGATGTTCTTTTTTCTGTTATTTTAGCTGTAATTTTTTTTCTACGAGATACTCCATGTGATGAGTATATTTTCTTTTAAACTTTATTTTAAAATCTATTGTTTATTAACAATTTTGTAATGAATAATTTTTTCTTTATTAAAATTTTATTGGTTATGTAAATATAAGGGTATATGAGTTAAAAAAAAGTAAATAAACATCTAAAAAATAATTATAAAATAAAAAAGCTAAATAAAAACTATATAAGAACTTAAAATTACTATAAACAAAAAACTTTTATACTTAAAAATATAAATATACATCTTAAAAATAATTATAAAAAAAAAAACTAAAAAAGTATATAAGAACTTAAAATTACTATGAACAAAAAAATTAAATTATAAATAAAAAAAATAAAAAAATAATAAAAAATACTTAAAATACTTTGTACAAAATCCTAAAATAAAACTAAACTAAACTAACTCCATATATATAGTTCTTAAGGCACTTGCTGCTTCTTTGAAGCGACCCCACTTCGCACTTCGCACCTGCAGTTCATCCCTAAAGGCCACCCCTTTAGCCCGACTTTTTGCCAAATCACCCTGGACGGTGGCTAATAGCAGCTCTAGACGCTGACTCTCCTTCTCCTCCGCGTCTATGAGCCTGATCAGCTCAGAGTCCCGGGTTGCTTCCGGGACCGTCGCGTACAGGGCATTTAATAATTTTACTGGGGCTGCACTCTCGGCCACGATTATATTTTGCAATATGTCAATCTTCGGTTTCTTTAGGGATGTCTGCTTTCAAAACTGGTAGTCCGCCGACCTGGACTTGTTCTTCAGGGATGATAATGGTTTGGACGTTGGGGTCGGCGGATTCTCCGACGGAGATGCCCTCCGCTATTGGTAGGCCGAAAGCGACCATCAGCTCCTTCTCGGTGAAATCTCTCAAGTATGCACTAGCAGCCATAATTTTTTTTGAACTTTTAACTTTTAACTTTTTACAATAGCGAACAAGTGTTAAATGAAAAATGAGTGAAATGCGTCTAGACCCTGGATTATATTATTCAAAGTATAGGGCGGAGTCATAAAGAGGGGTGGAAATGCTCTATCCTTATAGGTTGAATATATCCCTACCATAGAATGCAGGTATATTGCTTAAGTAAATACGCAAGTAAAATCCTACCATTGTGAAAAATATTCCATATGATTAGAACGCCCACCTGCAGTTAGCTAGCTGTTGAATAATTCCAAACATGTAAAAAACCATTTATCTAAAGTTAAATAATGGCCCCATCAAAAAATGCATGCAGATAAATATCTTGGAAACGTAAGCAAGGCATATAAATATCCATTTATCTAAATAACGACTTTGAATAAATGACAGGACATTTTTTCGACATTGCTAAAAGCTTTTTGTTAAATAATGGGCCCATAAAATTTCAACAATAAATTTGGAGATAAAATCTAGAAAAATAAAAATTTCACGAAATATTCCGATTTTAAGTAGCTTGTGAAAAAGCCAAAACATGTAAAAGTCAAGATCTAAATTGGATCTTTTCAGTAAAGTTTTAAGTAAAAGTTAAATAATGACCCCAACAAAAAAAAATTCATGCAGATAAAAATCTTGGAAACGTAAGCAAGGTATATAAATATCCATTTATCTAAATAACGGCTTTGAATAAATGACAGGACATTTTTTCGACATTGAAAAAGCTTTTTCTTAAATAATGGGCCCATAAAATTTCAACAATAAATTTGGAGATAAAAATCTAGAAAAATAAATAATTGAACGAAATAGAACGAAATAGACATCCTACTTAAAAAATATTTTTATTATAGCTAAGAAAAAAAAAGTTTCATTTTTAGTGTCTAATGAATAAAATTTATGGATCTGAGTTCAATTCAGCAAAGGGGCGCAATTAAAAAACATTTTTAAAATTATTTCTTAATTTAATCTATATTCGAAGGCACGCCTCTGATATGGATGGCTGCTTGTCGCAGTGGAGATCTTTCGGGCGATCGGTGTGAGGACCACCTGCTGATAAAAGAGTCTAGGCTATTGTTGTCTAATATTATGCTCGCTTAAGATTATACCCTAAGGGGGTGGTTTTGTAGGAAGAGATAAAGATTTTCTAAACACTTATAAGGGACTCTCGCTAGCCGTTTTGGTTATAGGTCGGATTTGGAAATCTGACGCTTTTTAAATGCTGGTTCGAGGGGGGATAAGGGGGCTTGGGGTAGGGAGAAAAATAGTTGAAAAAAAAAATTGAATTTTTTTTTCTGATATTATAATTTCGCATACTGAGTTAAAACGGGTTATAATAATAAGAAAGAAAGAAATTAAAATACATAAATAACGTAAAAGTATTATGTTGGTCAAATAATTTTTTAATATATTTTTGCGTTATTTAAACTTAATAAAATTATTTAGAGTTCCATATCGAATATCAAAAATAAATATTTTTTTTTAAGAAAAATTAATTATTAATTACAGTACCGGAAAAGTATTATGTAGGTCGAATAATTTTTGTATTATATTTTTTATTGTGTTATTTAAACTTAATAAAATAAAATTATTTAGCGTTACATATCGAAAATAAATATTATTTTTTTTATTTAAGAAAAATTAATTATTAATTAAAGGTGTCTGGAAAGTATTATGTATATTTTTTTTAATATATTTTTATATTGCGCTATTTAAACTTAATAAAATAATATTATTTAGGGTTCCATATCGAAAATGCGTAATATAATTTGTTATTTAAGAAAAAATACCCAAAACTATTTTAAAGAAAAATTATACTTACCAATAATTTACGGAACATGTTGTCCGACAAACATTTAAAATCTTCGCTTAAAAGACCAAAAAAAAATCAATACTTTCCGTATAACGGTTGCATACCGATAAGTTCCTTCACACCAACTTATAAGGGTGTTCGGCGGGCGGCTCAGATAAGAATCGCCACCCTATTCATTTAAAGCCCGTCCAGTTAGAGAATTTTTTATTTGTCTCAGAATGTCTGTAATGTATACTAGAATCATACTGATTTAGTATAATAAGTAATGAATGAATTTATTTCTCTTTCTACCAATGAAAAAAATAAATAAAAAAATGAAATAAAATAAAAAAAAAAAATTTCAAATTTTTTTTTCCTAATTGTAATTGCTCATTATAGTTGTTCATTGTAATTGCTCATTATCTCCTCTACTTCTGACCCAGTTAAAGCGTTCATAGAAGAAATCGGAGATGTATATATTTTAGGTCTGCGGTTACATTTTTAATATAGTCGTAATTCGACCGATCAGTTGGCAGGGCCGGCGTCGGGTTATTAGGAACAATTATGTAATGAATATTAGAACATGTGAGGTTTTCTTTTAGGCTTGCTCATTGTAATTACTAGTTGTAATTGCTCATAAAAAAAAATCCTAATTATAATTGCTCGTTGTAATTGCTCATTACCTCTTCTCATTGAGGACCTAGAATCGGCCTTAATTAACTACTCCCGTTCTATTCAACAAATTTAAGCTTGGATCCGAGAAGAAAGAAAACGAAAACAGAGAGGTGCGTACTTTTAATTTTATCGTTTTATTATTGAAGGACAAAATATAGATATACAATGAAAGAGGTTTTTACAACATTTTCAAATTATACGTGAAAATGTAAACAAATAGAAATACAAAGTATACATTCTATATATATTTTGCTTTAGATTATGTCATTATATTTATATTAAATAATAATACTTTATTTTGTTGATATCCTAGGCAGAAAAGGTTAGACTACGCCACAGAAGGTAAAATGTAGATCATACTTCAAAGAGTATTATTGTAACAAGACAACAAAGAAATATCCTACTATACTTCAACTACAGGAAGCCATTGTAGCCATTGTACCGGAGTTTCATGAAAAGTCCATTCAAACCATCAGAAGTCATTTACAGCACGATTTTAAGTAGATTACTCGAAAAAGCAACTAAAAGAAATTATTTTTTTAATCAGTAAAGCAATAAAATATTTTTATTTAAATGCATTTTGTTTTTGTTTTATTATTAATTTACCCTATTTTAATAAAACATTAAAAACGTTGTCTACTATTTGAATGCAAATCATTCATTGATTTTGCTCAAAATAATTTAGATAATTTTATTTTTATTTCTGTAAATAAAGGTATCTACAGGTTGTTGCGATATTCGGCCGACAAATTTTAAATGCCTTCGTAAAAAATTAAAAATAAAACCTTCAAAGACGTGAACATTTAAAAATAATTATGTACGTAATTGTGGCAAAGGCATTAATTGGTTAGATACCGAAACGTCCAAAAAAAATCAAATTTGTATAAAATAAGTTATGTAATTCCCAATTAATGCATTTTAATTACAAATAAACACTAGAATAATTCCTAAATGTTTTTTTTAATACTTGTTTTTTTCTAAAGTTTAAAAAAAAAATACGGCGGATATTTCATTTCAAGCAAAAAGCGACCGGCCTGTTTGGGTCGGTATAATTTTAATAACTCAGAGCAACGTTTGCTATAGCTTGTATTTTTATTTGTGGTGAAATAACTTAATGGCAGCCGATTTTTGCCTATTTAAAGTTAAGGTCATTAATTATTTTCATGAAAATAATTGTAATCTGGTGATCTTCCGTCCTGGGTTATTTCTGATATATAAATTGCAAGCTGAGTAGTAGTTTCAAAACTAGGAGCACCATTACTAAACCAATCTCACATATTAAGCAAAATCGCACGAATCCGACGAAAATGAACAATTTTTTAGTTTGAGTTAAAAGTTTTAGTAGCAAAATGAAAGGTGCACTATCAAAAAACATGAATTCCTACTTAACTTTTTCCACTCTTTTCGAATATACTATCCAATTTTTCAAATTCTGATATACAGTGTTGTTCATCGTGAAAATAATTTTGGTAATTTTTTTTGAAGCCGGACCTGGATTTTTATTTTGCTTACTATGTCAGTTTAATGTACTAATAGACTGAAACACGCTTGCTAAATATGGAATAAATATACAGGGTGGTTCCGAAAAAACGAGGGTTAGAAGAAATAAGCAATTTTGACAAAACACCCTGTAACTCACTTATGAGGCGGGTCCGTATCAGACTACCGGCTGCACAGACGTCTACGGCTACGGCTGCACCGTCGACCAATCAGCGAATAGCCGTCCACGATCACGGCTGCGGACAGAGAAATAGAACTGCTTATATATTATTGGCTACGACTCGGAGCCGTAGCCAATCAGATCATAAGTTCGATGACAGTTGACAGTTGATGTTCTGTATTGTTTATATTAAATTGATTATGTTGTATTGTATAGTTGTTGTGTTGTATGTTAACTAACCAACAGGTTTAGATTTCTGGATTTAATTAAAGAGAAAAATGTGTTCAAAGAAGCTATCATCTTGGACAGCAGATAAAGAATATCAACTCATTTTTGAAGGCGGTCACGTCCTATTTTGTGGGACGTTATATTAAGTGATTACCGCCGAAATGACCTCAAAGAAGTGGCTTGGGAAGAAATCGCCAATAACATGGAGACGCCCTTTGGAAGTGAGTAAAGCAAATATTTTGTATATGAAATCCCATGTTTCAAGTTAAACATTGTAGATTGAGCAAGGTTTTAAAGTCTATGATCTTTTTACCAACAATACTTTTTTATTATACGTATAATTTATGCATTCTTCAAATTAATTACAAATTTAAAATATTATAAAACAAAAAAGTATGAGACAAACATATACACTTAATTATTTTGCTTCATTTACAGCCAAATAAGTAAAGGAAAGATGGACTAATATGAAAGATACGTGGATGAAGAACAACCGCAAAGTTCGGGAATCTGCACAAAGGTGTAGTGGAAAAAGTCCTGATGAAATGTACCAGCCAAAGTGGCCTTTGTTGAAACATTTAAATTTTTTAAAAAAAAGTACTGTGCAGAGGAACGGTACCTGTAATTTAAGAATAGAGCAGAGTGACAACAATGACTGTGATATTACAGATTCAACCTCATCGTTATCAACAGAAAGTGTGAAAGTATACTACGATGAGAATACCAAGGTAAATTGTAATATTTTATGCCTTTTACTTTCAAAAAATGTTTCTATTTCAAGTATACTTTTTCATTATCTACTTTTCCCATTCTTAAATTGATATTTATTTTGTCTGCTATTCAAAAAATTTTTATTGTTTACAAAATTGTATAATTGTTAACATTCAAATTAAAATTCAAAATAACACTTCGAAAATTGAAAACTAAAGATTTGTACAATTTTAAAAAATTTTTTCCTACAAACAAGTTGCTCTAACATAAAATAGCAATCGAAGTGACTCTTGAGTTTCTCCTAGAATATATGTTTATTATTTTTCAAACCACTTTTACGTTTCATTTGAAACTTTCAGTGGGTCATTATTTCCGTGACTTACCCGTAGCGAGATGTCTCAACGTTACTGATAATCTTTCCTCTGGCGGAATACTCTTTCGCAGATGCGTATCCTGTTTCTTTATATATGGCCAAACTTTTTCGAGCAGGTATTCAAAAGAAGCTGCATCCATTCTTAAACATCTGAAATATGTACATATTATCGATTACATCATAATAAAAGCATGCCGTATTATTAATGAGTTTCAAGTCACAAAATAAAATAGAAAATAGTCAATAAGTTACCTCCTGAACCTGTTTGGATCTTCCAATGCAAGTTCCAAAAAAAGGTTATGATGCATTCCACGTTCCTCGCGACGCAATAAATAAGGTTGCGACCAAATCCTTTTTCTCTTTTTATTTTTCTCATCTTCCTCTAGAATAGCACAGGCCAAGGCACAAGTAACTATCTTACGACGACGTAAATTAAAATAATATAAGTATTCGGAATATCGTGTTCGTGTTGACATATTTGTGACAGCTGACAACTAGAGGTTGGAGGCCAGTCGTTGCGCCGTTTAGGTGTGATTGGGAATAGCCGTAGCCGTAGACGTCTGTGCAGCCGGTAGTCTGATACGGGCATTAGACCCATCAAATTTTAGATTTTTGGAATCGCCCAAGTGCCCTCTATTTGCAGTTAACGTATGTCGGTTTACCTATGAAACAACCTGTATGCAACGGCTGCAGTGATTCATGAAGTAGGTTACTGTGCTTAGGTTTTTTCATTTCGACGATAGATGGCGCTACCTATGTTACTAAGAGATATTGTTTTATATATTCTAAACATTAGTTGTTGAAATATTGTTTATATGCGTTTTAAAAACAGACAAAAAACAGCTGATTAATAAGTGAGTGAAAAATGGAAACCAATTTCGAGTAAGTGTAATAAAATATTAAAACTACATTACTTTAACCTTAAATATCTTTAGTATAATCATTAATAAGTATATTTTGGACCCTCTTAGGTTAGATTTAGGAAAACTGTTCTGTATTTTGTTATAGCTTACCTAAAAGTTGTGTGTTACATATATGCAACGCTAGGCCTTCCTATTACCGTTTTTTTACAATAAGCCATTATGTGTGAATATAATATATGTGAGTCTTTTGATAAATAAATTATTTTAGAACGTATTTTTGTTCTGTTAAGATAACATCATGGGATTAGAGATTACAGTTGATTGTTTCTAATATATTTGTTTGTCTTGGTATTTAGTAAATCTGGATTATTTTGGCTGTTTTATTGTTTTTTGGTTTATAACGACGACTTAAATGTAGATGCAATATATACTGAGCCTCCAGATGTTAAAAGTCTTAACTGATGAGGAGTCTGGTGATGAGGATAGATACCGAGGGAGATGTTAATCATCTTCCCCCTCGTCAATTGCAAGCGGGTGCTGAGATTAGATTCAAAAATAATTCAGAAATTGATCGATCGGATGAAGCACATGCATTATCAAATGTTGATAGAAACCCAATATCACAAGAGGACAATGATCGTAGCGTACCTGAAAATATAACTAGTGATTAACTCGTTCAGTGCCACTGACTCTTATAAGAGCCAAAGCTGCTTATGCGCTAGTGCCACTGACTCTTAAAAGAGCCACGGTTAAATATTGTTGTTATGCGGGATATTTCAGTCGGCAACGAGACGTTTGGTGTGTAGGTTGTGTCGGCACAGGCGACAAGTATTGTTTTACAAGTATTTGCAGGTGGTTCCGTTGTTTTGTTTTTATATTGTTAGTTATAAGTGATTTAAAATGGCCGATGATAATGCTATACCGGGACCTTCTAATTCTAAAAAACAAAGATTTAATGTTAAAAAATACTATACAGAAAGTGAATTATTACAAATATTGGAAAATAGTGACTTTGATTCTGATGCAGGTGACTCTGATTGGGGGGAGTGGAGTGATCACGAAGAAGTGAATGACGACGTGACAGTAAACGATACAGTAAACGATGTTCCGACAGGTAGTGCCAGCAATAAAAATGTTATTATAGATTGGAAAGAAGACCCCACCAATATGAAAAGTTTACCTTTTTTTAAAAAGAGAGAGCTTGCTAATCCCTCCAAATGGCAACTCTCCTATTGACTATTTTCGTCATATTATGACTGATAATTTTCTTCAAACAATTGTTGAGGAAACAAACGCAAATGCAGAAGACGTTTTTGTATCTCAAAACGTTAAAGAAAAATCGCGTAAGTAGATAAGCTAAGTGCATACGGGCTCACTTATTGATCTCAACAAGGCATTTGACTGTGTTGACTCTCCATCTCCTTTATCAGTAGGTAGATTTAAATGGGACAAACGGCATTATATTATAAATGTGACGTAGAATAAATACGTAAACAAAAATCATGCGCAGAAGCAAAGACTAAAGGGCCTTAAAGTCAAACTTCGTTATTAGTGGTCCAAATTTAACGCGGAAAAAGGCGTCATATTTGAAATGTAACACAGGATATATATTTAAATCAAAATCAAAACTAGAACAAAAGACCAAAGGGCATTACTCTCTATATCCGTTATTAGTAGGTAGATTTAAACAGAACAAACGGCATTGTATTATAAATGTGACGCAGAATATATATTTAAATAAAAATCTTGTTAGACACCAAAGACCAAAGGGCATTACTATATATCTCCGTTATTAGTAGTTAGATTTAAACCGGACAAACTTCAAACCGGACAAAAAATGAGTGTCATATTTTTGACAGTTGAACGTGCGGAAATACTTTTAATTTAGTAAATAAACCAATTTTAAATCTTTAAATATTTTACCGTGAATAATATTATTTTATAGTATACCAAATTAATTATTTTTTATTATGAAATCATTTTTAAAGTTAAAAATTACGCAATAAATATTTGTCAAGAATATTACCATGTTTTCTTATCTTATTGATAACAACGCCTGCATTTAAACTCGTTATCATGATATTTTATCTTATTTTAATCACTGCGGTTTCCTGCTTAACTCAGATATATTGTTCATTGTTTAATGATGATAACATTATTCCAAGAATTGCGGTGCCAGAAAGCTGAGATAAACTGATTATTGTTTAGACTTGATTTTGAATGCATCAATTGTTCGAATAATATACAAACAAATATTGTTTCTACTTCGGTGCGACGGTTAGCGGTAGGGATACTCCGCATTCTATAAGACTATGGACAGTCGACAATTTAGTATTCAGCCAGCTTTTGATTGTTAAAGTTCTAATCTAAGGTGTTTGTGCTACAGTTCGTAAAATGTAAGTCTCTTTTTTATTTTTGTAAATGATGTTAACATATATAGCATACTTATAGAAGCTTTTTATTTATTCTAGTATCATCAGTCAGTCCTTGCAATCATCTTCAGACCCTCACATTAATTTATTTCAAGCAAAAGTGAGTTATTTTCAATTTATTTTAAACAAATTCGGCTAGTTTTTCATTTTTTATTTTTTTAATTTTTAAATTAAGGGGTGTTAGATATATAGCAGACTTATACACGTTTTTATTCGTTCTAGTCACATCAGTCAGTCCTCGCAGTAGTCTTTTCAGAGCTCTAGACCTTCACAGGAATTTTCTCTTAAACAAAAGTGAGTTTTTTTTTTATTTAATTTAAACTAAATTGAATTGTTTTGTAAATTTAATTGTGTTGGATATATAGCATACTCATAGAAGTTTTTATTTATTCTAGTCACATCAGTCAGTCCTCGCAGTTGTCTTTTGAGAGCTCTAGATCCCCCACAGGAATTTTATTCTCTTAAACAAAAGTGAGTTATTTTTTTTATTTATTTAATACTAAATTAATATTCATATTGAATAACGTTTTTTAATTAATAAAAATAAATGAAAATTGTAAATAGTTATTAAATTTTTTATTTTAGATGGACTTAAAAACATTAAACGATTTTACCCTTTTAGAAAACAACAATAAGGAAGTTATAAAGCTGACTAACCTACCTATAGGCGAACCGCAAAAAATTGTAGAGGCAAGGATCGTTAAAAACAAACGATTTGGGGGAGAGTCTGTAGTGTTGGAGCTAGCAGATAGAATTGTGTTTCTGCCTACTAGAGTTACGGAAAACTATCGGCCTTTTATTCATCATTTCCAAAGCGAAAAATACTCGTTGATATTCCGAGGAACAGAGAGCACTGGAAAACCACACCCGGCTGTCAAATTTGAAATCATTGAACAATAAATTAGTGAGTTTTATATATTTTTTATTTAAATATTAAGTGATACAGTGATTTTACATTTTATTTTTCCGAAATGGATTGTTTAAACGTACCTTTACATAAAATTGATGAAAAACTTAAATTTCTTGAACAAAATTATTCACGTTCTTTGGCTAAACATTCAATTCAATTTATCAATCGTCACATTAGAAAATGTAGTCTCGCACTCAAAAGAATTAAATTCACCGTAGGCCAAAAACGTAAAATACATACCAAAATGGCTGCACTAAAACGTATGAAATGCTTAATAAAATTAATACCACAAAATAGTCACATGGGAGCTGGGTTTATTGACAATAAGCGTAGCAGTAGGGTAAAGTGGGAAAATGTTAATGCTATTTTTAACAATAGAATCAGAACGGGGGTAATTATAAATTTAAGACATAAAGATATTGGAGCTTTTTTGGCAGACTCATTTCATTTATTCAAAAGTAGAATTAGCAAAATTTTAAAAACAATGCCTATGCTTAAAGTTAATACAACCTTTTGGGGAGATTTTGTGAAACAGTCAGCCGATAAGGAATTAATTGACCGAAAATATTTTATCACACCTAATGCTATCGTGGACGTAGGAACGAATTTACACGAATGGTTTAATGATAACGTAGTTGACGTAATTTTCAATAAATTGTCAGGGTTCGAGGAAGAACAAAGTGGGTGGGGATTTTCCAAAATTATTTTATTAGAAGTGGCAATAAATAAATACGAAATTGGTAACGGTTCGTCATACATTAAACTCCCAGAACAAATTTTAAAAAAACAAGCTTGCATCAATGTTCAAAACAATGATCAGGCATGCTTTTTATGAAGTATAGTCAGCGCTATTCATCCAGTTACTAAAAATTCAGATCGAACTTCTAAATATCCTCATTATAGCACAGTTCTAAATACGCAGGGTTTGGAAATGCCTATGAAACTAAATCAAATTCCAAAATTTGAATCACTTAATGACATTTCTGTAAATGTATACGCGTTAGAATTGATAGAACACAAAGAAAAAACATTTTATACAGTAGTCCCCGTCAAATTAACTAAACACAAATTACCGCAACACGTTAATTTGCTTTTAATACAAGACAAATACTTTCCAAAATTAAATGATTACGAAGCACCATCAGTCGATGAAGAAATTGTTGAAATTAAATATCACTACTGTTGGATAAAAGATATGTCGAGGCTTTTATCAAAACAACTAAACAAAAATCACATGAAAAAATTCATTTGTGACAGGTGTCTAAATTACTTTCAATGTCAAGAAAAATTTAACGCTCATGCGGTAATTTGTGAAAAAATGAATGATTCCAAAATTTCTTTTCCCAAGTACGACTTTGTCGAGTTTAAAAATCATGTTTACCAACAAAAAAATCCATTTGTTATATATAGTGACTTTGAATCTATTCTAGAAAATTTTACAGACGTACCTAGATATAAAAATGTGATAAAAACATTTAAATATCAACAGCATAAAGCATACAGCGCGGGCTACTATCTAAAATGTTCTTTCGATGACAGCCTCTCTTATTACGATAGCCATCGTGGAGAAAATTGCACGGAGTGGTTTGCGAATCAAATGAAAAAAATTGCTAAATTTGTGGAATCAAAAATGAAAAATATCGTTCCTATGGTGGAAAGTCCAAGTACTGTGACCGCCACCAAATGTCATATATGTGATAAACCCTTCAAGGTGTCTGGAGGAACAAAAGAACCAATAATCGTGAGAGATCATGATCATTTTACTGGGGAATTTCGAGGGTTCGCACACCAAGCCTGTAATTTAAATTTTCGAAAACAGTTTGTGGTACCCATCGTTTTTCATAACCTTTCAGGATATGATTCACACTTTATTATTAGAGATTTAGCTAAGCGGGGACGAATGAGCGTGCTTCCTTTAAATAAGGAAAAATACATTTCTTTTACTCAATATGACTCAGAGACAGATATTAAATTCCGTTTTATTGATTCTTTACGTTTTATGAGTGCTAGTCTTGACGAATTGGTATCGACACTAAAAGATGACAATTTCAACATTTTAAAAAAACAATTTCAAAATTTAGACGCTGATAAATTTAAACTGCTTACAAAGAAAGGTGTTTTTCCTTACGATTTTATTGATAACATGAATAAATTAAACTTTACGGAACTTCCACCTAAAAAATACTTTTATAATAAATTAAATGATGAAGATATTAGCGATGAAAATTACGCTCATGCGCAAACCGTTTGGCAGGAATTTAATATAACAAATCTCGGTGAATACTCTGATTTGTATATGCGTACCGATATATTACTTTTGGCTGATGTAATGGAAACTTTTCATGAAACGGCATTAAAAACGTACCAGCTTGACCCACTGTGGCATTATACCCTTCCGGGCTACACGTGGGATGCAATGTTAAAATATACCGGTTGTAAATTGGCTATTTTAAAAGATGTAGATATGGTGATGTTTATAGAGCAGGGAATTCGAGGAGGGATCTCGGTCTGTTCAAACAGATATTCTCAGGCCAACAACAAGTACATGGCGGAATATGATCCTTCTAAACCAACGACTTACCTGCTCCATACAGACATTAATAATTTATATGGCTGGGCAATGTCTCAATTTCTCCCCTACGGAGGATTTGAATGGACAGACGCTAATATCGATGTCACTACGATTCCCGACAATGCGCCAGAGGGGTATATACTAGAAGTCGACTTGGAATATCCTGAAACGTTACAAAAAACGCATAAAGATTTTCCGTGTTGCGCAGAACATCGTGTTCCACCAGGTTCTAAACTTCCAAAATTAATGACAACCCTATACAATAAAGAAAAATATATTATTCACTATAGAAATTTAAAGCAAGCATTAGACCAGGGTCTCATATTAACGAAAATTCACAGGGTATTGAAATTTAAACAAAGCGCGTGGCTAAAGCCCTACATCGATTTAAACACTCGATTAAGGACTGCAGCCCGCAATGATTTCGAAAAGAATTTATATAAATTGATGAATAACGCCGTTTTTGGCAAGACCATGGAATCAATTAGACGACATAGATCCGTATCTTTGGTTTCAAAGTACGAGGGGAGGTATGGGGCAAAAAATCTAATAGCTAGTCCGCGATATCAAAATCTAACTATTTTCGACGATGACCTGATGGCTATCGAATTAAAAAAGGCCGAGTTAATTTTCAATAAACCATTGTACATTGGCATGGCAATTCTAGACATTTCCAAAATTTGTATGTACGATTTTCATTACAATTTTATGCTTCCAACAATGGGAGTGGAAAATTGTAAGTTAATGTATACCGATACAGATAGCTTTATTTATGAACTGAGCTGTAATGACGTATATGAGGAACTTATTAAAAAATATATAGCAAAATTTGATACGTCTGACTATCCTCCAGATAATATTTACAAAATACCGCAGGTTAATAAGAAAGTTCTGGGTTTAATGAAGGACGAAGGGTGTGGACGAATCATGACACATTTCGTAGGATTACGGTCTAAAATGTACACTTATAAATTGCAGGGTGGTAAATGTGTTAAGAAGTCAAAGGGAGTTAAATACAATGTTGTTAGGAATAAATTAACATTTGAAGATTACGTTAACTGTTTAAATAATGTCACGGAAAAAACTATTGTCCAACGTACTATTCGTTCCTTCGCCCATAGGGTATTTAGCATCGAACAATCAAAGATCGCTTTAAGTGGGGCAGATGATAAAAGAATATTAATTCACAATTCGACTGACACGCTTCCATGGGGCTATATGGTAAATTAAAAATGACATTTATTGTTTCAGTTTGTAAAATTTTATACCCAATATATAAACTAAAATCAAAAAATCTACTTTGTGATTGCCAACATTCATACAATCCAATTTTAAAATATTAAATTCCTGTATCACTCATTATTTTTAAAAAAAATATATGTATAACTTAATATTGTAAATATTTATATTATAATGTTTCCTGTATCACTTATTATTTTTAAAAAATATATGTATAACTTAATTTTAATATTGTAAATATTTATATTATATTATAATGTAATTAGATTTTATTTATGTTTTAAAAACAATAATTTTATTTGTTTGTTTGGTGAATAAATTATTATATTTATTTGTGTTTTGTTTCATTATAACTAAATATACAGCACCTGTACATGTTGAAACATGTCAAAAACGATACAAGATAACGTAATTGTAACGCTTAGCTTTTTTGATGCGTGAAAAGCGTCAAATTGCATCATATTTTGTCATTTTTAACGTGTTATTTTTACTACTTCTCTTATGGGAAATACGTGTATTTTGACTAAAATAGATGACAATTTCACGCATCAAAAATTTGAACGTCAAAAATATTTAAAGCAACGTTTAAATGTAACGTTTTAAACATGTTTGACGTATAGTATGTTAAAGATATAAATAAAAAAAGAACAAGTCATTTTAAATTTTTATTAATTGATTACATATTTACATCTAAATCATTAATAATTTTTGTCTTATAAAAGTAAATATATTCTCTAATAGCTAAATTTAACATTTCATTTGAAGATTGGCAGAAAATATACAAAAATTCAAGTGGATTTAAAGCACATTCATTATTTACATAGTGATTTTTAATTAATTTAACAATGTTATAATAATAAGCACAGAAATCTAGTCCTTCCAAAATTGAAATTCTATATGGTATCAGGTTACAATCCAGGTAAAGTATTTTGGTCACATCGGCTTGATGTAGAAGAAATTCAACATTATGCTTGCGAACTGACAGCATTTTAACATCTTCATAAACCATTTGACTGACTTCAGCATAGTCTCCACAAGGAAAACTTATTGGTTCATATTCGTCTGGTAACTGACTTAATGGAGCATTAAAAAAATCGTCCATTTTATTTTGTAGAATATCAACAAATGTACTCCACTCAAAGGTACTAAACGATATTTTATCAAACTTGTGTCTTTGATTCAAAATAATTGCCGGAGTGAAGGTTCTTGCAGGACTTATACCACAGCTGACATCTAACGCATCTAGAGAATATGTCGTTTGAAGTAGGTAGTGGTTTTCTAATTTTGCAGCATTCTCGTACATTTCCAACACTTTATCTAATTCACGATCGTAATCTACGCTGGATACTGGTGTTAGAGTTACTTCAATCTCACTCTCCGTTTCATATCCGCTATCATCGTTTGAAATGCGTTGACGTTTGACAGGTTCATCGTGTTGAATCATGTTGTCGTAATTGGTGATTGCATCTAAATTTGGCATATCACGTTGTCTACCAGCACTAACGAAGGCCATATTGTTCACTATTTTTTTTTCTGTTTGTTATTACACTTTTCGACTTAAATTATTCAACAAGAATGAGAGACAAATCGATCGGGAGATGGTATTTATAGATGTAACCCCACCCACCGTAATTTTTTATATTGACGTTGGCGGAAATGGCAACCTCGTTTCACAAAAGGCCCCTGAATTGCAGAAATTTGTTCGTGTTTTACATTGATTTCTATACTTAATCGGCAGTTTCGATCCAACTGTTATGTTTCTTATCAAGACCAAGCCACTTAACGTACATCTTTTTGCCTTTTCTCCGTAGAATTTTTTCAACTAAATAAATGTCGGGATTAGTGGTTTTTTGTAATTCCTCTTCGTAGAAAGCTCCTTTAATTGGTGCACCGTGCATATCTTCTAAAAGATATGTAATAGGGTTAGTTATTTTTACTTTGATAATTTTAAATAATTCAGTCGTCCAATTTGGCGTATAACCTTTTTCGAAAAAATGTTTCGCTTTGCTGATGCGTACAATATCGTCAACTTTTAATTTCCTCGGACCAGCAATTTTCAAATGGCTGTAACATTTTCGAAGAATTTTCTGCTCATTGGATTTGTTTACTTCTACAGGTTTAAATCTCGTTTTACTATGCTTAGTCTCGTTGTATTGTTGTGTAATTTTCGGTAATTCATTCAGCCATTTAAACCATTTAAACTGAAATATTTATATAGTTTTGATTTCAAGGTACGGATTACCCTCTCAGCCATTGAAGCTTTGATAATGGATGACGTATTATAGTGATTTATATGGTGTTTTTCCACAAGTTTTTGAAATTTTGCGTTGAAAAATTCTGTTCCTTGATCAGTTTGTAGATTTTTCGGATATCGTTTAGTATGAGCTAAAATGTCACTAAATGTCTTGGTAATTTCTTCGCCAGTTTTCGTTTTCAATGGTCGAGTCCACACGAATTTGGAAAAGCAATCTATAACAACCATGATTAATTTAAAGCCTTTATTTTGATGTGAGTAGTTTCTCATTTCCGCCAAGTCCATTTGCCATAAATCATCCAATCCCTTAATAATCGTACGTCTTCTTGGATAATTTTTTCTAGCTGATCTGTGTAGCTCGTTAACGAGTTGAATCTTTTCCTTTGATGACATGTTGACGATTGAAAAAAGCGAAAGTATATTAGGTACTTTTATATAGTTATTCTGCTTAGTTTTGCCTCTATAGCATGAAGACGTGAACTCAAATTCATTGATTCCACATGGTTAACAATACCCCGAATATCAGCAAGTTGAATGTTGAAATCTGTTCGGAATTTTTCCACCTCCTCGACAATGTTCTTTCGTAAAGAATCATTGCTTACAACAATGACATCATCCACGTACTTTTTTGTTGCCATATGTTTACTTGCTGTAGGAGGATGTCGTGATATGAATGCATGTATGCCTGCTACATCATCATTAACGTTTTGGATCTTTGTTTTTATCAACAAATCGACGTATTCCTTGTTGGCAGCGTCAGTTTTATTTGTCGGCGGTTTCAAATTACAAATTTTTAAAAATTCAATGTCTACATCTCCATCGGAGGTATGAGATAGAGCTGGTCTTGATAATAGAGAATTTGACTGTAATCTGTGTGTTCCCAAATGACGACCGAATTTGTCGACGCTCATGATGAAAATGTGACTAACAAACATGGTGTTAACGTATTATATTGGCCTCTTCGAGTTCATTTAAGATTGCTACTATTTCGTTGTTATGAGAAACGGTGTTGCTAGCTCGTTGAGATGCTAGCAAAAGTTTTAATCGGTCACATAATTCGTTCGGATCGTCCCAGTAGATATATTCTACTGGGTCTTCGTTGTACTTCAAACGCATGCCACTTCCTAAGGTATTACGTCGGAACATTGGCTTAATTATATGACGCCATTTCCATCTATTAGTACCCTTCATACGTCCAAGAGTATCTCTATGAACACCTGTCATAGTTAAAATTGACTTGTAATTTTCCAAATCTTCCTTGGTATAACCTTCAGGTTCATCGTAAAATATTAGTTCATAAAGGCCTGTAGTTCCATTCATATATTGACCCTGCGTTATGATGTGATTACGTAAATTAAAATCTAAATCTTTTCCACCGAGCAACCATTTCGAATGAGTCGAATCGTAAACAGGACCATATACTTTATCTATTTTGTCACTTTTATTCCAGAAATCGGTGATGTATTTATGTGACATTGATGGGTATTGATCAATATACTCTTGTGTAATATTTTCAGTCCCATCATCTTCATCCTCGCTAAACACCTCACCTTTAGAATCATCACTTTGAGTCGCGGCCACATCCTCCAATGGAAGAAAAGATATATTTCGATCTTCATAATCTTTCATCTGATTATCTACTTCGTCTTCCTTTTTAAATATCGGTCGTTCTTCTTTTTCTTCTTTTTTGATGCGTTTAAGAGCGCCAACGGATTTGTGTAGGATTTTCGATGATTGAACGATTTCCTGAAGAGGTTCCGAAATTGGCTTAAATAGTTTATTGATGGATTCATCTTGTTCTGTTTTTCCTAGTTTTAAAGTCATATACTTTTTTCGAATGGATCGTGCAAGTTCGGCAATTTTCCGTTTGCGCGTGGCCACAGCAACTCGATCGTTTGACATTATGATACAGACTGACGTTTATCATCCTTTGTATCTATTTTAATGTACTTGTCAAAGCCTTTGCGATATCTTCCCTTGTTAAGATCAAAATCTTTAACTATGACGAGAGCACCATATCTATTATTCCAACACTCGGCGCACATATTTCTAAATTTCTCAAAAGTCATATCTGGCGATACATGCTCGTCAAATATATGCCTTAAATTTGTATTGTCTTGTTTGAATAGCACAATCAAGTTACAATTATCTCGTATTAATTGCTTAGGTATTTTACTATAAGTCTGACATAGATAGGACGCATCAATATCCTTATGTCTACACATGGAATAGTACTCGGTAATTTTCTTTTGTCCGTCACAAGCCACATCGTCAAATATAAAGACGGAATTTGGTTTGGCCTTGTTGGGATCTACAATTTCCACGTTGTCTTTAAAGGGATAGTAACCAACGCCTCGAACTTGTTTTAATACCTCTTGAAGCATTTGATATTTCGGTTGATATAAGGACTTTGAATAGACATAAACGTTTTTGAATCTAACTCCGTTTGGATGATAAAGTAGCGATAACATTACGTTGGTTTTACCACAACCACTGGGGCCACAGATGACTGCTCTAAACGAGTGGGGTAATAATTTACCATGTTTACCAATTCCACCTAGTTTCGAGCTGGAAAAATCCAAGTTTTCGATCGGAAGTGTCTGCTCCTGTTGAACGACTTTCATGGTGTGTAGCGCTATTCGATGTTATAACTATATAAATAGAAGTACATCCATGATGCAACATCAGTTCTAATGTTCCTGTACCGGGGTGAAGGTGTGTTGAATTCTCTAATCAATCATCTTCCCTTTGAACTTCACGTTCCCGGCTATCAGTATTGCGGACCAGGTACAAAGCTTCAAAAGCGGTTAGCACGAGGAGATCCGCGCATTAATCCATTGGACGTCGTTGTAAGGCACACGATATTCAGTATTCGCAACACAAAAGTTTGGAAGAGCGTCATAAAGCCGATTTGGAGTTGGAAAACAAGGCTTGGGAACGCGTTAAATCAAAGGACGCAAAGTTTGGTGAACGTGCAGCAGCTTGGGCAATAACGAATACGATGAAAGCTAAAAGAAAGATGGGTCTTGGCCTTGGAGACGCAAAGAAATCCTTTAGACGTCACGTTTTGATGAAGGTTAAAAAATCCATGAAACCGGCATCTACCTTGAGCAAAGCAGCATCGAACGCTTTAAAAGTTGCAAGAATTGTGGTTAAGAAAGCTGGAGGTAAAAATAAAGTAAAACTACCTAGAATCATACCTATCGAAGGTGCAAAATCTGGTGGATTTTTACCGCTAATTCCTCTGTTTGCCGGACTTAGTGCCCTTGGAGCATTAAGCGGAGGAGCTGCCGGTATAGCCAAAACGGTCATCGACGCAAAGAATGCTCAGAAAAAATTAGAAGAAGATCATCGTCACAACAAAGCCATGGAATCGCTTGGCAAAGGACTGTACTTGAAAAAGAACGCTAAAGGCGGTATGGGTCTCTATTTGAAGAAACAACAACAAAACTTTTAGTAAAGCTGCCCAACAGACCGCTGTACGATAGGGATCTAATACGTTATGCAAAATTAATGAAAATACCGTATTTTAGAGGAGTGTTTATGCGAGACACTTTACCTAAAGCCGGCCCTCGACAGCGAGAATGTTCCATTATAAATTTAGATGTGTCACGAAATGTAGGAACGCACTGGGTAGCATATAGAAAGATAAATAATGATGTTGAATATTTTGATTCATTTGGTAACTTGAAGCCGCCGAAGGAACTAGTCAGATATTTAGGTCCGACTATTAGAATTTTCTACAACAACGATCAGTATCAAAACTATAATCAAATCAACTGTGGACATCTCTGCTTGAAATTTCTAAGTAATGGATTTCGTTGACACAACAGGATTAAGTATTCCTATGAGAGTATTGACACGCATTCCCGTAAGGATTTTCATTCAGAATATTCGTCCAAATGAACTGCAACAAATTTGGTGTGATTTGCCTCAAGAATATAGAGATAATATTCTACTCAATCAACATTTACCATGTTTAAAACACTACAATACAGCGACGAGCACTGATCATTGGGATGGACCGCCTCAGCCTAAATCTAAATGTTTTTTATGTATGAATAAATGATTAATAATTAATTAAATAATTCTGCGTATTATTTAAGTCCTGCTAGTACGTACCATTCATCAGTCACGATGTCGCAGCTGTTGAGAGTGAACAGCTACAATCACATATTCTCCTTTACTCCTCAAACGCCCATTGTTTTAGATCCAAAAAAGGACTATGAATTGGCTCTAAGATCTTTTCATTCCTATCATTCGATACCGAACATTGAAGAATTTACAATTTTTTTTTATTATTACGATAAAAACAACAAGTTGAACGTAATCAAATTTCCTACTGGGTGCTATGAAATTGAAGATATTGAAAAATTCATACAGAAACAGATGGGACTTGAAAAATCATCATCTAATCCTGATGAAACGTTTTCGCTTAAACCGAATAACAACACTCTAAAGTGTGAAATCTATAGTAAATACGATTTCGTTCAACGAACCCAACAACATTGGCGCTTTATTGGGATTCTCTCAAAGGAGATTATCGCCTGGTACACTGCATTCTTCAGACCTACCTGTCAAGATTATAAAAGTATCAACCATACACTTTGACTCTAACATTACGTGGGGAGCTTTCGATGGAGACAGACCTACCCACACGATCTACGAATTTGCCATAAAAGTTGATCCTGGATACGCAATTGACGAGACGCCCTCTAACCTACTATTTTTACCAGTTATTCCACGCCGCGAGATAACAAACATTACCATACTAACTCTCGACCAAGACGGCGAACCTGTGAATTTTAGAGGCGAAAAGAGTAACATTGTATTGGAACTTCGAGCATCTAGGAATACATGGGGTTAGTTATAGATAAAAGAATTCGTCCTGCTGCAAAAGCATCAGTTGTAAAAAAGTCTTCCAAGAAACGAGACGATCGTCAGCTAACTCTTGCAAATAAATTGTTTCTACGTTCCCTTGGATACACCGTCATAGTTTAGCCATAATGCCTCAATATAAGAGACGAAGGATCGGTGATGATAATCAAGCATCATCAGCAACTATTCAAGCATCACCAATTTTCGATCTTTACCGTTCACCAATATATGATGAATCTACACGTAAAGCAGAATATAGATCGTACACTCCATTCGTTAGAGCATTCAATAATAGCGATATAGTGGAATTTAGTGTAAATCAAGTCGATTCGTTTTTTGCTATGAACCAAACGTTATTAGAGATCAAAGGAAATTTGGTTGTAGTCGGTGATGGAGATGTATCATTAGCACAAAATTTTGGAGCATTTCTCTTTGATTCTTGCACCTACACCGAGAGTGCCAGAGAAATAGAAACTGTTCGTGATCCTGGCATTATAAGCACTATACGATCTCTGCTATGTTACGACCCAGATGACTCTAGACACATGTGTATAGCCGGCTGGAACTATCCCGCATCACCCATTTTGAATACTAACGATAAATCGTTTACTTTGCTAATGCCACTTAAACATATTTTCAACATTTTTAATGACTATTCAATGATTACATGTGGTCGACAAACAATCCGTCTAGTTCGTGCTCGAAACGACAACGATTGTATAATTATCCAAGAGAAAAATGTCGGTACTGTTACAGAAACGACTACCACTGTAAAAATCGCAATTCAAAGTATCGAACTTAAAATTAAACACATCCATCCCTCTGACGAAATAAAGGAACAACTTATGAAAGCCATACAAATGGATAAGCCTATATTGATACCGTTTAGGAAATGGGAATTGAATGAGCTGCTGTCAATTACGAAGGATTCAACCAGAGAAATTTGGTCTGTAAAGACTACTTCCTCAGTGGAACGTCCTCGCTATATAATCGTTTGTTTCCAAACGAATCGACGCGACGATGCGAAAGCCGATCCTACAGCCTTTGATCATATTAACATTCAAAGCATTCGATTGTCTTTGAACGGTGAATACTGGCCCAACGAACGAATGCATTTGGATTTTGAAGGTAATCATTTTACCGAAGCCCACTTCAACTATACGGAATTCTATCCAAGCTATATGAATTCCACCAAGAAGCGCCCTCTATTGGACTATGTAGCATTTAAGAATCATACTCTGTTTGTTATCGATTGTTCGAAACAAGAAGAAACCATGAAATCGAGCACCGTTGATGTGAGATTAGAGATTGAAGCTACAAAAGGATTTCCCGATAAAACTAGAGCCTACTGTACTGTTATTCACGACAGTTTAAATGAGTACTACCCCCTCTCCGAAGTTATGAAAAATTTAAATTAAATTGATGAAAACATTCATCATTATCGTAGTTTAGATCCATCCGTCATGAGAATCGCACTTGTTGACATACAAGGTTTTGATATCGAAGGCGTCTTCCATCCAAAGGAGATGACCATCGAAATTGGTGGTCATAGTTCAAGTTTCCTCTTTAAATCGCCTCTACCCTATGCGAATTTAAGTGGACAAGATAAAAAAACTGTTAGATACTTGGAGAAGTTCGTTCATGGAATAAGTTTTAGCTCGGGTAACATTGAATATTCAGAATTGAATGCCATTTTGGAGAAATACCTACTCCATTCTGCAGACTTTATTTACGTCAGAGGTAATCAGAAAGCTGAATTTTTACAAGAAAAATGTCAAGAGCTACTACTACCAGCGTCAAGTCAGTGTCCAGCTGTATACGATGTCGTAAAATATGATGGATCAGCATACGAAACAGGAAATTATGAAGCTTCTCATACACAGTGTTTAAATCATGCTCCAGGAAAGTTTATGTGTACACAAAGAAACATTAATATTTTACACAACTGGATTTATTATAAGATATTACCTAGATAAAAAAAAAATGTATTCTTTTTTAAAATAAAAAATGTTTATTAATATATAATGAGTTTTATTATTGAAACACCCTGTACATTTTTATTCATTTATTTAGAAAATACTGTTTTATACGTTTTATTACAATTTTTAAAAGTACAAAAAAAATTATGGACGTTATGCATGATATTGAAAATATTTTGTATAATAGTGCTTGTTCATCAATTTCAGTCATGGGTGTTGAGATTTGTCGCCACGTATCATCTTCTTCTTTGCGTCCATCTTGAAATATAGACTTGAGCTTATATCTCGTTTGATTTTCTGATAGATTTGTTGAAAACACTGTCAAATTTCCATTATTAATTTTGGTAGAAGACATCATCTGCCACTCGTATTTTTCGTTAAAACATATAGTCATATTTTGTACTCCAATAGGAACATTGGTGTATAGCATATTATTTACGACTGCTGTTAGAATTACGAAATTTAATAAGGCCATTTCCTGAGCTGAATTCTTCTCGGTGGATACCGATTCTGTGGAAGCTGAGGATTTTTAAACACTATATCCCACGCACAATTTAAACTTAGTCTATCTAATTCTCTAATTACTTTACTTCTATCTTCGTAAAGCGTCAAATCTTTACTTAGTTGTCGAACTTTCTCGGCAAACTCCTCTAATTTACGTCTATATTCATCAGATGTCATCATACAAATGACAAATTCTAAACAAAATTCTTCTTATAAAAATGATCGACTTAAACAAACATGAATCTCGAAACTAAAACGAATATGGGCTCCCAGACTATGAAATATTTAATTTATAAATTTATACATTAAAGAGATTACCTTCAAGCATTTAGAAACAATCGCGTTCATTATTTAGCTGATCTTGCGTTCTTTATCATGAATAAGATAAGAAAATATCGTAACATTCCTTGCAAATATAATTTATTATAAAATTTTTAAAAGTTATTAAATAAAAAATAATTAATTTGGTATAGTATAAAATAATATTATTCACGGTAAAATATTTAAAAATTTAAAATTGGTTTATTTACTAAATTAAAAGTATTTCCGCGCGTTCGACTGTCAAAAATATGACACTCATTTTTTTTTTTGTTTTTTTTTTTTACGAATTTAATCTACGAGGTGTCCCAATTAAAATAAATCCGACTACTAATAACAAAGTTTGACGCTAATGTCCTTTTGTCATTCCTATTAATTATGATTTTTGTTTTTATGAGATGTCCTAAATACAATACCGTTTGTCCCACCTAAATCAGACAGTTACTAACGGAGGTACACGCTAATGTCCTTTGGTCTTTTGTTCTACTTTTGATTTTTATTTAAATATATATTCTGCACCACATTTCAAATATACCGCCTTTTTCCGCGTTAAATTTGGATCAATAATAACAAAGTTTGACCTTAAGGCCTTTTAGTCTTTACTTCTGCGCATGATTTTTGTTTAAGTATTTATTCTACGTTACATTTATAATACAATGCCGTTTGTCCCATTTAAATCTAACTACTAATAACGGAGATATATAGTAATGCCCTTTGGTCTTTGGTGTCTAACAAGATTTTTATTTAAATATATATTCTGCGTCACATTTATAATACAATGCCGTTTGTTCTGTTTAAATCTACCTACTAATAACGGATATAGAGAGTAATGCCCTTTGGTCTTTTGTTCTAGTTTTGATTTTGATTTAAATATATATCCTGTGTTACATTTCAAATATGACGCCTTTTTCCGCGTTAAATTTGGACCACTAATAACGAAGTTTGACTTTAAGGCCCTTTAGTCTTTGCTTCTGCGCATGATTTTTGTTTACGTATTTATTCTACGTCACATTTATAATATAATGCCGTTTGTCCCATTTAAATCTACCTACTGATAAAGGAGATGGAGAGTCAACACAGTCAAATGCCTTGTTGAGATCAATAAGTGAGCCCGTATGCACTTAGCTTATCTACTCGCGTATATGTGATTGGAAATATCTTACTTTGGATGAGTTTTTCGTCTTTTTGGGAGTTTTCCTGCATATGGGGATTGTAAAACAGAAACGCTTGCATGACTACTTTAAAAAAGATCCTTTCTTTCATTGCAAAGAAATAGCAGATAATATAAGACGAAATCGTTTCCAAATAATATTGCGTGCACTACATTTCTCGAGAAATCCGAGACCTGGAGAATCGACACCAGAGGGCAGGTTGTATAAAATTAGACCTGTCATTAAATTTTTTAACGAAAGAATGGCTGAAATTTATTTTCCTTGCCAACAACTTTCCCTGGACGAGTCGATGGTGCTATGGAGAGGGCGTTTGTCATTCCGCCAGTACATAAAAAACAAGAAACATAAATATGGGATTAAACTTTATATGATGACTACTCCAACAGGTCTCATACAAAATATGAGTGTATATACTGGCATGCTTGATGAAATAGGAGGCCGAGGGCATGCTCAAAAAGTTGTCTTGCACTTGATGCAAAATAAATTAAACGTTGGACATCACCTGTACATTGACAACTATTATAATAGTTTTGAATTAGCGAAGACCCTCTTGGATCAAGGAACCCATCGTACTGGGACATTAAGACTGGACAGAAAAAATGTACCTATAGAAGTTAAAAACGCAAAACTTGTCAAAGGTAATACGATTTCCAGATATGCAGAAGGTATTATGATTGGGAAGTGGCGCGATAAAAGGGATGTGAGCTACATATCGACAGAGTTCGAAAATAATATGATTGAAATAGAAACAAGAAGAAAAGAAAAAGTAAATAAACCACTGCCTATAGTTAGGTATAATCAGTACATGTCAGGCATTGATCGGCAGGATCAAATGCTATCTTATTATTCAGCAGAAAGAAAAACAATTCGTTGGCCCAAAAAATTATTTATGCATTTTATAGAAATGATGCTGCTAAACGCACATAATCTATTCAATAAATATTCTGGGTCAAAGATGACGTTGTACGAATTCAGAATAAATATAGTTAAATGTTTAATGTCAACAATCACTGAAAATATTCCCGCAGCAATCACTCAAGGGCACAAGTTAGTGAAACGAGATTTAAGTGAAGGTAAAAAACAAGTATCCAGAAAATGATGTCAATCTTGCAATAAGAAAGGAAAGCGTACCCAAACTATTTATGAATGTTCTTCATGCCCAGGTGCTCCAGGATTCTGCTTGGAATGTAGTGACATTATTCACAAATAATTTTTTGCATCCATAAATTATATATTTTGTGCTATAGCGATAATTATATTTCTTTATTTTCACTAGTTTTCTCTTATGTAGTTTATGTAACAATATAGGATTATTTGTTTATTTTTCAGTACTGCAAAGTGCAAACTGATTTTGTAAAATTGTTTTAATTTTTTGTTGGTTATGTACGCAATATTTTTATTTGTCCTAAACTTTTAATAAATGTTTAATATTTTTGTTTTAAATTTATTTTTGTGCAAGAATAATATAAAAAAATACAAATAACTATAAATTATTTTCCGACTCTTATAAGAGTCAGTTGGCACATAGGGCAAATTTTGAGTATCAGTACCGCCGGTTCTTATAAGAGTCGCAAAAAAAAATCGTGAAAATTGAAATAAATTTTATAAAAAAACAATTAACACCTACCCTGAAGACATTTTAACACCAAAGTAACAACACATTAAAAAAAAAATGGGATTGGCACCCGGCTAAAACCAGCTGAAAATGGGTGGCAGTGAACGAGTTAAGGGTGTGTTTCAGAATGTAGAACTAAATTTTGCACTACCAGATTATTCCAAATTCAGCAATTTTCCCCAGTGTAAATGTTTGAAATATTTTGGGACGATACACTCTTTGAATACCTGCTACATGAGTCAACGAAATATGCTTCTTTCAAAAATAGTCCAGCCCCCAAATTTTTCATCGAAGAACTAAAATGTGCTGTAGCAATACTAATTCTAAGTGGCTACAATGAAAAACCTGGTAAACGATTTTATTAGGATTCTCAGTCCGATATGGGAAACCCATTAGTCAAAAATTGTATAAGGAGAAATCGCTTTTTCGATATAATGAGATATTTCCACTGTGCTGATAATATCCAACCAGATGCACACGATAAAGGATTGAAACTTCGCCCACTAATGGAGAAATTAAAAGCAGCCTTCTTGGAATATTTTATACCACAACAAGACATCAATTTTGACGAGTAAATGGTCAAATATTATGGGAAAAACTCGTGTAAACACTTTATAAGGGAAACATCTATCCGATTTGGTTTTAAGATGTGGTGCTTAAATACCAAAGATGGCTACTTAATTAATTTTAATCTATATTAGAGAAAAAGTCCGAGATCAAATGCAACAGATGAACTCTTGGATGGTAAGTGCGCAGCTCCTCTAAAAATGATGATGAGGGAAATGCCAGAAAGTAATTCTAAACTGCCATATAAAATATATGTCGATAATTTATTTACAAGTACATTTTTACTAAAGGATATGAGAGATGAAGGATACTGGTGCACAGGAACAATGCGAGCATACCTCTTCCCGCAAAAAAGACTCTCCTTGGCCTGTGTTTGACATGTAATCTAGGGTTTCATACTAAGTAATAAAAATAGGTAGTCATAAAGATTAGTGTTACATATATGTAACACCGTTTTTTTCTTACTTAAAGGTAATAAAAAAATTTAAAACTTTCTTTAGTAGTTTTATTATCCCCATTTTAGTACAAACAACTCAAAAAGGAACAAAATAAAACGAAAAAAAATTAATTCTGGCTTTCAAGGGTTAAAAGAACATTTGTCGAAAAGGCTTAAGGTGTTAAAAGAGATTTAAAAGTGGCAAATTGTTAGATCATGTTGGTCATTTAATAATAAATCCGAATGTTTGAGTTTATTGATTTCTAATGTTTCTATGTAATTTAACCGAATGGCCTTTACTTCAAAATTATCATTAAAAATATGATTTTCATTAATTAAATGATTGGAATAATTTTAATCTATTTTATTATGTTGAAAAGATCTTTTATGTTCATTAACCCTTTTGACAAATGTTCTCCCGTTTGACCTATATACCTTTTAGAGCAAGACCCGCAAGTTAGTGAATAAACTCCGGATTGAAAATTTTTATTTACTTTATCTTTATTATTTTTAATTGCCATGCCTAAAGTATTAATCGTTTTATATGCAATATTCATTTCTAAATTTCTTAAAAATGAGGATAAATTTTGTTTTGGCAAACCTGAATACATAAAAGATTTAAAATTAGATTTATTTGATTTAGGTGATGGGTAAATTAAATGAATAGCTTGTTTATGTAACTTCTTATTTAAAATATTATCAATAATAGAAATCTGTTTAATTAAATTTAATTTACCCATCACCTAAACCAAATAAATCTAATTTTAAATCTTTTACGTATTTAGGTTTGCCAAATCAAAATTTATTCTCATTTTTTAAAAATTTAGATATAAATATTGCATAAAAAAAGGATTAATACTTTAGGCATGGCAATTAAAAATAATAAAGATAAAGTAAATAAAAATTTTCAATCCGGACTTTATTCACTAACTTGTGGGTCTTGTCCAAAAAGGTATAGGTCAAACGAGGAGAACATTTGTCAAAAGGGTTAATGAACATAAAAGATCTTTTCAACATAAGAAAATAGATTCAAATTATTCCAATCATTTAATTAATGAAAATCATATTTTTAACGATAATTTTGAAATTTTACATACACAAAGTAATGGCCTTCGGTTAAATAACTTAGAAATATTAGAAATCAATAAACTGAAACATTCAGATTTATTATTAAATGACCAACTTGATCTTAACAATTCGCCACTTTTAAATATCTTTTAATACCTTAAGCCTTTTCGACAAATGTTCTTTTAAATTATTTTAAATTCTGTTTAGTTTTTAAATGCTTGAACGATTGTTAATAGCTATTGGTTAAGCCCTCATAATATTAGATAGGTAATTATATTCTTAGTTGTTTTTAGTATAAATTTCTTGATATTTTTGTAAATAATATTAGTCTGATGAAGTTACTTCGTAACGAAATTAGTCACTATTAACCTAATAACTTTTGCTATTATTTTTGTGACAATCGTAAAACGTTGTTTTATTTATTTAAACCTTTTTTCTACTTAAGTATAATTTTGATTACAGAACATCTTTGTAATTAAACATATATTATTTTATTTTAGGAACGGAAGCACTGTGTATGTTACTAAAAAGGTTGGCATACCCAAATCGTCTAAATGACATAAGAACTTTTTTTTGGAAGAAGTATAGCAGCAATGTCTGAAATAATCAACTTCGTTTGTGGCTTGATTTAACAAAATTTTAATAATTTGCTTCAAGATTTAGAGGCTAATGTTTGGTCGAACCAAGAAAAATTCAGGCAATATGCTAATGTAGGTTAGGTGTGGGGTAAAAGAAAATTTTCTCATTAAAAAACTATTTTTTATCAACGTTTAACATAAATATTCTATATTATACGTCTTTTATTTAGGTAAAAAGTGATGCTGTTTAAAAATGATTTTTATTGAATTTTGTAGGGGACTGCCATTCCAAATTGTTGGACATTCATAAATGGGACAACAAGAGCAATATGTCGACCAACAGATAAACAAGAAAACTATTACTCAGGTCACAGAAGATTTCACTGTGTAACGTACCAGGCTCTAGTTACTCCAGATGGTTTAACTGTCAGCCTTATGGGGGTATTTGAAGGAAGAAGGCATGATGCGGGCATATTTAGGGAATCTGGTTTATATGACCAACCTGAGCAAAAAGCCAGATTTGCAGATGGTTTCCAGTATGTCATCTTTGGAGATCATGCTTATGGAATACGGGAATTTTTGTTGTGTACATATCCAGGGCATGACCTTAATGAGGCACCACAACATTTCACCTCTATGACCCCAATAAAACAAGCAGTTGAATGGAGTTTCTCAAAAGTATTAGTAGAGTTTGCATTTGTCGATTTCAAGAAAAATCAAAAGTTGCTATTACAGGATATTGAACTATTGTATAAGCAAATTAAATGGGAATTCTACTATTAGTCTACATTAATCTACCCTATGAATGTAAAATATGAAGCTACGTATGACGTGTTAAATTAAAATGAATTAAATTTATCCCTACTACAACAACATTGGCGCTTTATTGGGATTCTCTCAAAGGAGATTATCGCCTGGTACACTGCATTCTTCAGACCTACCTGTCAAGATTATAAAAGTATCAACCATACACTTTGACTCTAACATTACGTGGGGAGCTTTCGATGGAGACAGACCTACCCACACGATCTACGAATTTGCCATAAAAGTTGATCCTGGATACGCAATTGACGAGACGCCCTCTAACCTACTATTTTTACCAGTTATTCCACGCCGCGAGATAACAAACATTACCATACTAACTCTCGACCAAGACGGCGAACCTGTGAATTTTAGAGGCGAAAAGAGTAACATTGTATTGGAACTTCGAGCATCTAGGAATACATGGGGTTAGTTATAGATAAAAGAATTCGTCCTGCTGCAAAAGCATCAGTTGTAAAAAAGTCTTCCAAGAAACGAGACGATCGTCAGCTAACTCTTGCAAATAAATTGTTTCTACGTTCCCTTGGATACACCGTCATAGTTTAGCCATAATGCCTCAATATAAGAGACGAAGGATCGGTGATGATAATCAAGCATCATCAGCAACTATTCAAGCATCACCAATTTTCGATCTTTACCGTTCACCAATATATGATGAATCTACACGTAAAGCAGAATATAGATCGTACACTCCATTCGTTAGAGCATTCAATAATAGCGATATAGTGGAATTTAGTGTAAATCAAGTCGATTCGTTTTTTGCTATGAACCAAACGTTATTAGAGATCAAAGGAAATTTGGTTGTAGTCGGTGATGGAGATGTATCATTAGCACAAAATTTTGGAGCATTTCTCTTTGATTCTTGCACCTACACCGAGAGTGCCAGAGAAATAGAAACTGTTCGTGATCCTGGCATTATAAGCACTATACGATCTCTGCTATGTTACGACCCAGATGACTCTAGACACATGTGTATAGCCGGCTGGAACTATCCCGCATCACCCATTTTGAATACTAACGATAAATCGTTTACTTTGCTAATGCCACTTAAACATATTTTCAACATTTTTAATGACTATTCAATGATTACATGTGGTCGACAAACAATCCGTCTAGTTCGTGCTCGAAACGACAACGATTGTATAATTATCCAAGAGAAAAATGTCGGTACTGTTACAGAAACGACTACCACTGTAAAAATCGCAATTCAAAGTATCGAACTTAAAATTAAACACATCCATCCCTCTGATGAAATAAAGGAACAACTTATGAAAGCCATACAAATGGATAAGCCTATATTGATACCGTTTAGGAAATGGGAATTGAATGAGCTGCTGTCAATTACGAAGGATTCAACCAGAGAAATTTGGTCTGTAAAGACTACTTCCTCAGTGGAACGTCCTCGCTATATAATCGTTTGTTTCCAAACGAATCGACGCGACGATGCGAAAGCCGATCCTACAGCCTTTGATCATATTAACATTCAAAGCATTCGATTGTCTTTGAACGGTGAATACTGGCCCAACGAACGAATGCATTTGGATTTTGAAGGTAATCATTTTACCGAAGCCCACTTCAACTATACGGAATTCTATCCAAGCTATATGAATTCCACCAAGAAGCGCCCTCTATTGGACTATGTAGCATTTAAGAATCATACTCTGTTTGTTATCGATTGTTCGAAACAAGAAGAAACCATGAAATCGAGCACCGTTGATGTGAGATTAGAGATTGAAGCTACAAAAGGATTTCCCGATAAAACTAGAGCCTACTGTACTGTTATTCACGACAGTTTAAATGAGTACTACCCCCTCTCCGAAGTTATGAAAAATTTAAATTAAATTGATGAAAACATTCATCATTATCGTAGTTTAGATCCATCCGTCATGAGAATCGCACTTGTTGACATACAAGGTTTTGATATCGAAGGCGTCTTCCATCCAAAGGAGATGACCATCGAAATTGGTGGTCATAGTTCAAGTTTCCTCTTTAAATCGCCTCTACCCTATGCGAATTTAAGTGGACAAGATAAAAAAACTGTTAGATACTTGGAGAAGTTCGTTCATGGAATAAGTTTTAGCTCGGGTAACATTGAATATTCAGAATTGAATGCCATTTTGGAGAAATACCTACTCCATTCTGCAGACTTTATTTACGTCAGAGGTAATCAGAAAGCTGAATTTTTACAAGAAAAATGTCAAGAGCTACTACTACCAGCGTCAAGTCAGTGTCCAGCTGTATACGATGTCGTAAAATATGATGGATCAGCATACGAAACAGGAAATTATGAAGCTTCTCATACACAGTGTTTAAATCATGCTCCAGGAAAGTTTATGTGTACACAAAGAAACATTAATATTTTACACAACTGGATTTATTATAAGATATTACCTAGATAAAAAAAAAATGTATTCTTTTTTAAAATAAAAAATGTTTATTAATATATAATGAGTTTTATTATTGAAACACCCTGTACATTTTTATTCATTTATTTAGAAAATACTGTTTTATACGTTTTATTACAATTTTTAAAAGTACAAAAAAAATTATGGACGTTATGCATAATATTGAAAATATTTTGTATAATAGTGCTTGTTCATCAATTTCAGTCATGGGTGTTGAGATTTGTCGCCACGTATCATCTTCTTCTTTGCGTCCATCTTGAAATATAGACTTGAGCTTATATCTCGTTTGATTTTCTGATAGATTTGTTGAAAACACTGTCAAATTTCCATTATTAATTTTGGTAGAAGACATCATCTGCCACTCGTATTTTTCGTTAAAACATATAGTCATATTTTGTACTCCAATAGGAACATTGGTGTATAGCATATTATTTACGACTGCTGTTAGAATTACGAAATTTAATAAGGCCATTTCCTGAGCTGAATTCTTCTCGGTGGATACCGATTCTGTGGAAGCTGAGGATTTTTAAACACTATATCCCACGCACAATTTAAACTTAGTCTATCTAATTCTCTAATTACTTTACTTCTATCTTCGTAAAGCGTCAAATCTTTACTTAGTTGTCGAACTTTCTCGGCAAACTCCTCTAATTTACGTCTATATTCATCAGATGTCATCATACAAATGACAAATTCTAAACAAAATTCTTCTTATAAAAATGATCGACTTAAACAAACATGAATCTCGAAACTAAAACGAATATGGGCTCCCAGACTATGAAATATTTAATTTATAAATTTATACATTAAAGAGATTACCTTCAAGCATTTAGAAACAATCGCGTTCATTATTTAGCTGATCTTGCGTTCTTTATCATGAATAAGATAAGAAAATATCGTAACATTCCTTGCAAATATAATTTATTATAAAATTTTTAAAAGTTATTAAATAAAAAATAATTAATTTGGTATAGTATAAAATAATATTATTCACGGTAAAATATTTAAAAATTTAAAATTGGTTTATTTACTAAATTAAAAGTATTTCCGCGCGTTCGACTGTCAAAAATATGACACTCATTTTTTTTTTTGTTTTTTTTTTTTACGAATTTAATCTACGAGGTGTCCCAATTAAAATAAATCCGACTACTAATAACAAAGTTTGACGCTAATGTCCTTTTGTCATTCCTATTAATTATGATTTTTGTTTTTATGAGATGTCCTAAATACAATACCGTTTGTCCCACCTAAATCAGACAGTTACTAACGGAGGTACACGCTAATGTCCTTTGGTCTTTTGTTCTACTTTTGATTTTTATTTAAATATATATTCTGCACCACATTTCAAATATACCGCCTTTTTCCGCGTTAAATTTGGATCAATAATAACAAAGTTTGACCTTAAGGCCTTTTAGTCTTTACTTCTGCGCATGATTTTTGTTTAAGTATTTATTCTACGTTACATTTATAATACAATGCCGTTTGTCCCATTTAAATCTAACTACTAATAACGGAGATATATAGTAATGCCCTTTGGTCTTTGGTGTCTAACAAGATTTTTATTTAAATATATATTCTGCGTCACATTTATAATACAATGCCGTTTGTTCTGTTTAAATCTACCTACTAATAACGGATATAGAGAGTAATGCCCTTTGGTCTTTTGTTCTAGTTTTGATTTTGATTTAAATATATATCCTGTGTTACATTTCAAATATGACGCCTTTTTCCGCGTTAAATTTGGACCACTAATAACGAAGTTTGACTTTAAGGCCCTTTAGTCTTTGCTTCTGCGCATGATTTTTGTTTACGTATTTATTCTACGTCACATTTATAATATAATGCCGTTTGTCCCATTTAAATCTACCTACTGATAAAGGAGATGGAGAGTCAACACAGTCAAATGCCTTGTTGAGATCAATAAGTGAGCCCGTATGCACTTAGCTTATCTACTCGCGTATATGTGATTGGAAATATCTTACTTTGGATGAGTTTTTCGTCTTTTTGGGAGTTTTCCTGCATATGGGGATTGTAAAACAGAAACGCTTGCATGACTACTTTAAAAAAGATCCTTTCTTTCATTGCAAAGAAATAGCAGATAATATAAGACGAAATCGTTTCCAAATAATATTGCGTGCACTACATTTCTCGAGAAATCCGAGACCTGGAGAATCGACACCAGAGGGCAGGTTGTATAAAATTAGACCTGTCATTAAATTTTTTAACGAAAGAATGGCTGAAATTTATTTTCCTTGCCAACAACTTTCCCTGGACGAGTCGATGGTGCTATGGAGAGGGCGTTTGTCATTCCGCCAGTACATAAAAAACAAGAAACATAAATATGGGATTAAACTTTATATGATGACTACTCCAACAGGTCTCATACAAAATATGAGTGTATATACTGGCATGCTTGATGAAATAGGAGGCCGAGGGCATGCTCAAAAAGTTGTCTTGCACTTGATGCAAAATAAATTAAACGTTGGACATCACCTGTACATTGACAACTATTATAATAGTTTTGAATTAGCGAAGACCCTCTTGGATCAAGGAACCCATCGTACTGGGACATTAAGACTGGACAGAAAAAATGTACCTATAGAAGTTAAAAACGCAAAACTTGTCAAAGGTAATACGATTTCCAGATATGCAGAAGGTATTATGATTGGGAAGTGGCGCGATAAAAGGGATGTGAGCTACATATCGACAGAGTTCGAAAATAATATGATTGAAATAGAAACAAGAAGAAAAGAAAAAGTAAATAAACCACTGCCTATAGTTAGGTATAATCAGTACATGTCAGGCATTGATCGGCAGGATCAAATGCTATCTTATTATTCAGCAGAAAGAAAAACAATTCGTTGGCCCAAAAAATTATTTATGCATTTTATAGAAATGATGCTGCTAAACGCACATAATCTATTCAATAAATATTCTGGGTCAAAGATGACGTTGTACGAATTCAGAATAAATATAGTTAAATGTTTAATGTCAACAATCACTGAAAATATTCCCGCAGCAATCACTCAAGGGCACAAGTTAGTGAAACGAGATTTAAGTGAAGGTAAAAAACAAGTATCCAGAAAATGATGTCAATCTTGCAATAAGAAAGGAAAGCGTACCCAAACTATTTATGAATGTTCTTCATGCCCAGGTGCTCCAGGATTCTGCTTGGAATGTAGTGACATTATTCACAAATAATTTTTTGCATCCATAAATTATATATTTTGTGCTATAGCGATAATTATATTTCTTTATTTTCACTAGTTTTCTCTTATGTAGTTTATGTAACAATATAGGATTATTTGTTTATTTTTCAGTACTGCAAAGTGCAAACTGATTTTGTAAAATTGTTTTAATTTTTTGTTGGTTATGTACGCAATATTTTTATTTGTCCTAAACTTTTAATAAATGTTTAATATTTTTGTTTTAAATTTATTTTTGTGCAAGAATAATATAAAAAAATACAAATAACTATAAATTATTTTCCGACTCTTATAAGAGTCAGTTGGCACATAGGGCAAATTTTGAGTATCAGTACCGCCGGTTCTTATAAGAGTCGCAAAAAAAAATCGTGAAAATTGAAATAAATTTTATAAAAAAACAATTAACACCTACCCTGAAGACATTTTAACACCAAAGTAACAACACATTAAAAAAAAAATGGGATTGGCACCCGGCTAAAACCAGCTGAAAATGGGTGGCAGTGAACGAGTTAAGGGTGTGTTTCAGAATGTAGAACTAAATTTTGCACTACCAGATTATTCCAAATTCAGCAATTTTCCCCAGTGTAAATGTTTGAAATATTTTGGGACGATACACTCTTTGAATACCTGCTACATGAGTCAACGAAATATGCTTCTTTCAAAAATAGTCCAGCCCCCAAATTTTTCATCGAAGAACTAAAATGTGCTGTAGCAATACTAATTCTAAGTGGCTACAATGAAAAACCTGGTAAACGATTTTATTAGGATTCTCAGTCCGATATGGGAAACCCATTAGTCAAAAATTGTATAAGGAGAAATCGCTTTTTCGATATAATGAGATATTTCCACTGTGCTGATAATATCCAACCAGATGCACACGATAAAGGATTGAAACTTCGCCCACTAATGGAGAAATTAAAAGCAGCCTTCTTGGAATATTTTATACCACAACAAGACATCAATTTTGACGAGTAAATGGTCAAATATTATGGGAAAAACTCGTGTAAACACTTTATAAGGGAAACATCTATCCGATTTGGTTTTAAGATGTGGTGCTTAAATACCAAAGATGGCTACTTAATTAATTTTAATCTATATTAGAGAAAAAGTCCGAGATCAAATGCAACAGATGAACTCTTGGATGGTAAGTGCGCAGCTCCTCTAAAAATGATGATGAGGGAAATGCCAGAAAGTAATTCTAAACTGCCATATAAAATATATGTCGATAATTTATTTACAAGTACATTTTTACTAAAGGATATGAGAGATGAAGGATACTGGTGCACAGGAACAATGCGAGCATACCTCTTCCCGCAAAAAAGACTCTCCTTGGCCTGTGTTTGACATGTAATCTAGGGTTTCATACTAAGTAATAAAAATAGGTAGTCATAAAGATTAGTGTTACATATATGTAACACCGTTTTTTTCTTACTTAAAGGTAATAAAAAAATTTAAAACTTTCTTTAGTAGTTTTATTATCCCCATTTTAGTACAAACAACTCAAAAAGGAACAAAATAAAACGAAAAAAAATTAATTCTGGCTTTCAAGGGTTAAAAGAACATTTGTCGAAAAGGCTTAAGGTGTTAAAAGAGATTTAAAAGTGGCAAATTGTTAGATCATGTTGGTCATTTAATAATAAATCCGAATGTTTGAGTTTATTGATTTCTAATGTTTCTATGTAATTTAACCGAATGGCCTTTACTTCAAAATTATCATTAAAAATATGATTTTCATTAATTAAATGATTGGAATAATTTTAATCTATTTTATTATGTTGAAAAGATCTTTTATGTTCATTAACCCTTTTGACAAATGTTCTCCCGTTTGACCTATATACCTTTTAGAGCAAGACCCGCAAGTTAGTGAATAAACTCCGGATTGAAAATTTTTATTTACTTTATCTTTATTATTTTTAATTGCCATGCCTAAAGTATTAATCGTTTTATATGCAATATTCATTTCTAAATTTCTTAAAAATGAGGATAAATTTTGTTTTGGCAAACCTGAATACATAAAAGATTTAAAATTAGATTTATTTGATTTAGGTGATGGGTAAATTAAATGAATAGCTTGTTTATGTAACTTCTTATTTAAAATATTATCAATAATAGAAATCTGTTTAATTAAATTTAATTTACCCATCACCTAAACCAAATAAATCTAATTTTAAATCTTTTACGTATTTAGGTTTGCCAAATCAAAATTTATTCTCATTTTTTAAAAATTTAGATATAAATATTGCATAAAAAAAGGATTAATACTTTAGGCATGGCAATTAAAAATAATAAAGATAAAGTAAATAAAAATTTTCAATCCGGACTTTATTCACTAACTTGTGGGTCTTGTCCAAAAAGGTATAGGTCAAACGAGGAGAACATTTGTCAAAAGGGTTAATGAACATAAAAGATCTTTTCAACATAAGAAAATAGATTCAAATTATTCCAATCATTTAATTAATGAAAATCATATTTTTAACGATAATTTTGAAATTTTACATACACAAAGTAATGGCCTTCGGTTAAATAACTTAGAAATATTAGAAATCAATAAACTGAAACATTCAGATTTATTATTAAATGACCAACTTGATCTTAACAATTCGCCACTTTTAAATATCTTTTAATACCTTAAGCCTTTTCGACAAATGTTCTTTTAAATTATTTTAAATTCTGTTTAGTTTTTAAATGCTTGAACGATTGTTAATAGCTATTGGTTAAGCCCTCATAATATTAGATAGGTAATTATATTCTTAGTTGTTTTTAGTATAAATTTCTTGATATTTTTGTAAATAATATTAGTCTGATGAAGTTACTTCGTAACGAAATTAGTCACTATTAACCTAATAACTTTTGCTATTATTTTTGTGACAATCGTAAAACGTTGTTTTATTTATTTAAACCTTTTTTCTACTTAAGTATAATTTTGATTACAGAACATCTTTGTAATTAAACATATATTATTTTATTTTAGGAACGGAAGCACTGTGTATGTTACTAAAAAGGTTGGCATACCCAAATCGTCTAAATGACATAAGAACTTTTTTTTGGAAGAAGTATAGCAGCAATGTCTGAAATAATCAACTTCGTTTGTGGCTTGATTTAACAAAATTTTAATAATTTGCTTCAAGATTTAGAGGCTAATGTTTGGTCGAACCAAGAAAAATTCAGGCAATATGCTAATGTAGGTTAGGTGTGGGGTAAAAGAAAATTTTCTCATTAAAAAACTATTTTTTATCAACGTTTAACATAAATATTCTATATTATACGTCTTTTATTTAGGTAAAAAGTGATGCTGTTTAAAAATGATTTTTATTGAATTTTGTAGGGGACTGCCATTCCAAATTGTTGGACATTCATAAATGGGACAACAAGAGCAATATGTCGACCAACAGATAAACAAGAAAACTATTACTCAGGTCACAGAAGATTTCACTGTGTAACGTACCAGGCTCTAGTTACTCCAGATGGTTTAACTGTCAGCCTTATGGGGGTATTTGAAGGAAGAAGGCATGATGCGGGCATATTTAGGGAATCTGGTTTATATGACCAACCTGAGCAAAAAGCCAGATTTGCAGATGGTTTCCAGTATGTCATCTTTGGAGATCATGCTTATGGAATACGGGAATTTTTGTTGTGTACATATCCAGGGCATGACCTTAATGAGGCACCACAACATTTCACCTCTATGACCCCAATAAAACAAGCAGTTGAATGGAGTTTCTCAAAAGTATTAGTAGAGTTTGCATTTGTCGATTTCAAGAAAAATCAAAAGTTGCTATTACAGGATATTGAACTATTGTATAAGCAAATTAAATGGGAATTCTACTATTAGTCTACATTAATCTACCCTATGAATGTAAAATATGAAGCTACGTATGACGTGTTAAATTAAAATGAATTAAATTTATCCCTACTTAGAAAATGAAGGCATAGCTTATATTACTTACGTCTTTCACTCCCATTTTATATTATATGAGATATGTATGTAACTTCATAATGGTTTAGTTAAAATTGTAGAAGCTTATAATTACTATTTTCGTCACTAGGATTAAGTACTTATGACGAAATTGGCAGTTTTTAAAGGTTTTCGCTAACAGAACTACTGAACGTGATCTGAAACTGGAATACTAATATTTACAGACCCTGTGTTGTAATTAAGTGCACGATATAGCATATTTCTCAGCAGAAGGAATTTAGCAGGGTACCTTATGTTCAGATCATGTGTATTTACACGAAATTTCCATTTCTTTCTCAGGTTGAGAGGATTTCAAGTTGAAATGATTCGAAAAACGGTGACTGCAATATGATATTAATGATTTTAAGCCAACTAAGTTCTTTAATTTTATTTGAAACTAGCTCATATTTTTCTTAGCGGGTACAAAACGCAATCAACTAATAATTTGCAATATACATTCGATAGATAGATAGACTTGCATGAATATATTTATGTGGTAAAGGACCCCATTTTTTGATATCATACTATTGAAATATAAATTTTATAAATATGAGTAAAATTTGGTAAAATATAACAAATGTAACAAATTAAAATGAAATTCTGCCATTAATTTGCATTATTTGAATTTATCAATACTGTATATGTATTGTATTTAACGAATTTACTGATATGAAATCAACATTTATCGAAACTTGGAAATTAAAAAAATACTATGTGAAGTAACATTGTTAACTAGAGACTATATTTGTATGTGGCATTTAATGACTTCAATACAGGGATATAAGCTTGTAATTACTATTTAGTGGATTAAGATTATAAAGACAATAACAGCTTTTACTGATTTTGTCCAACACATCGTTTTTGAGTTCCGTTAGAATATAATTATTATATTCGTTGATTGGTTAGTGAGGTTGAAATCATATGAATATTCTAAATATCATTCATAATTATGCTTTTTAATCAAATCAGGGATATAATATAAAAATATTTATATTATAAACCCAATGCACATTTCATGTTTAGATAAAAAATATGTTTCAAAGTTTCCATTAATATTAATAATAATTATATATGTACAGTTTTACGAGTTATGAAAAGATCAAATTATGAAGTAATATAAATTTGATGCACTCCTATAATACCTGAAGAATTGATGAAAAATAATATAAAATAGGTTAAAAAGCTTTTTCAATTATTTTAAGATATGCCTCAACAAGATATAGACAGGCTCAGACATGCTAAAAAGATGTAATGTAATCTTGGTGCACGTGTTCAAAAATACCCTTAATAGATCGGGTTGATAATAATGTTGGTGGCGGTATATTAAAGAAAGATTTATTATTAAATAATAACTCAATAAAACTATATATTGATATGGTTTTTAGTTATATTGGTAGTTTTAGTTCTGTTTTTGTATGTGTGGTGGTTGACAGTGATGGAAAGGTGGAAGGTTATTGTCAAATGTAAGTTTGACAATGAAAATGAGGTTATGAAAAAGTTTAAGGTGCGTGTGAATGTATGTAAATGTGTTAAGATTTATTTAAGAATGTTTGTTAGAAGATTATTTTTTATTGAATGTAATAATGAGTTCACAACAATTGTGTTCCAAATAAAAGGAAAAATCTTAGTGTGTTTAGTCATTCGAATTTAGAGATAAAAAAAAAAAAAATTTATCTAGTTAGAAAAAAAAAAACAAATGAAAGAAAAAATAATAAACAGTTTTTGGTTGTTAATAAATAAGAAAAGGTTTGATAAAGAAGATGTCAGAAAAAAAAATTTAGAATGAGATGTTATTAAAAGGATTATTGTAAATAGAATAGAAATCGTTTTATGGAAGAATAAAAAAATTACATATAAAAAAAAAAGTTTATTAATAAAAGGACAATTGACAAAGAAGACAAAGAACAAATTGGTTTGTAGGAGGACGAGGTGGTGGTGAAAATTAGTTTAGACAGGAAGACAGAAATAGGTGGGGACTAAAAAATTTACAGAAGACATAAGAGGGAAATAACTAGGTAGTGATACGGGAAAAGAAAAGAAAGCAGCTGATTGGAGGAAGGACAAGAGAGAGAAGATCAGTTTAAGGCGCCCAAAATTATAATTTTTTTTTATTTTAATTTTTTGTAAAGTTTATTATTTTTTTTAAAGGAACCTAACCCTAAGAGAGATTAAGAGTTTTCACAATAGCCAGTCCAATATAATATATATAAGTTAAAAACAATTTGTTGGGAATAAAACCACTTTTTTTATAAAAACCTTTTTTAGGTTTCTCGTAACGGTGTTAGGTGCGACACAGAAACGTTAATGAGATAATTCATACCCATAATTTTATTGGTGATTAACCAACATTTTAGTTCATTTAGTAATGAAAGGGTTAATATCATGAAACCGTTTTTTTTAACTCATTTGTATTCATGTATTCGTGGCATATGATAAAAGTACTATTAATGCCAGTGTCGCATGATGACAGACAATAAGATATCTTTAATCACGCGCATCCCAGGTCATTCATGTAATAGTTTGTTGTGGAGTGCACGCCTGATTTATTTTAATTCGATGTTATTGGAATCAAACAATCTAGGTACCTAAAGCAGATAAAGTGATGATAATGAATCTTAGTATAAAACAAATGCATACACTATGCATAATGCCCTCATGCTTATAAAACAGTAAGTGGAAACGTTCAAAGATTTTGAAATAAATATTTTTGGCAAATTAGCACCTAATACAAATGGTAATTTATGACTGAACCTAGATGGCAAGTCCTTGAAGTTTATACACTTTAATCTTAAATTAATTTGCTACTAGCTATAATTTTACTATAAAATACCTTGTCTGTTAAAAATTTATTAGAACGTTGAAAAATGCCCACAAAAAATACTGAATGATAGGTGACACGTTAATTTTATATATAAATAACTACATGTAAAAATTGATCAAAGATTACTTACTGATTGCTAATTATTTATATAATAATAATACTCGCCCTACATTTCACCCCCTTACGAGTGAACCCCAGAAGCCAATGGCTTGTGCGGGGAAGGGAATTGTATTTTACATATTACAAACATTAACGTGATTTTCTCAGTAATATAACGAGGTTTTACAGAAAAGTAGCTCTTTATCATGTATTCATATTACAGGAAAGAAATATTTGACTGAATATAAAAAAAGAATAAACTTCCTAATTTTGTTTGTGTATCACCAAGTCTATTTTCACTCCTCTTGAATATAATCCAAACCACATACCATAAAGCCTATATAAACCCACTTTTTACCTGTAAAACTTCAGAAAGCTTTATATCTTTTGTGAGAGTTAATTTACAGAAGAATATTTTAAAACTATTTTTTTACTGAATTTTAGCTTATAACTAGATTTTATTTATATGTGAAAATAAAATTGTTTTTATTTAACACTTATTTAACTTTCTTTTTTTTTTATTCTTCGGGATAAAATGAAATATGTTTATTTCTGCTGTTCAAATTATATTGGTATCTTCAAATAAAAATCAATGTTCCTACCTATTTCCAATATTATTATGTATTTTTAGATTTAAGTATAAAAATTAACTTTCAGGTAGCGTAGATCTCGTTTTGATATTTATGGAAATTTAAAAATTAGAAATACGATATTGAGATTTCGGCCGATTTTTGAACATTTTACACTCTTTTGCTGTTGAGTAATCAATTTTCTAGTTTATATTTCATAAAAATATGCTATTTCTCATAATCGAATAATTTTACGATAGACCCGATTCAATATGTTTTATAGTTTTCTTGTTAGATATATTATACAAATTGAGGGTATATCATCTAATATACTAATATTCTTAAAAAATATATCAATTCTACGATCGTAACTGGGTTTTTCATCACAAGAAAATTGCTTTTACGAGTTTTATAGTCAGATTCATGAAATGCTGATTGGAAATTTCCAATGAGAGTACCTATATTTAATTAGTATTTTCAGACAAAAAAAAGTGATGTTTCTAATTTTGTTGATGTATCAAAACAATATTTATATGCCCATTATTAATAAGTATTTTAATTTTTTAAGTATAAAAATCGACCTATTGATATATTTGCGAAACGTATTTATGTTTAAGCATTCTCAGATTGGGCGCACTCGAATTGCACAAAAATTTAGAAGTTTATATTATTCCAAATTATGGAATTTTATTATTTAATATTTATAGTTCTTAATTTCTTAAATAATTAAATTTAAATACTACAAGTCAGTTTAATTAAAAAAAATATTTTATTTAAGCTAGATATTCAGTAATATCAAAAATAAATACCATTACTTAATTCATTCATTAAATTTATATGATACGCACTTATCATTTTTCTACTTATTCTACCTAACCTATAGTCCGCTATTTTATTTTCAGTAAATTTTTGCTTCTGCAAGACTTCTTTTCTGACAGCTCTTATTTGGTTCAAATTTACAGAATTCACTTTTATATATGTATCTTTTTGCATGATTTTTATAATATCCAAAAATACATAAATGTTCGGATGCGGAGAAGAACAATAACTTTTTATCTCTTTAATTGTTTAAAATTCCCCAACAATTAAAAATATGGAAGTGGTGCAATTCGAGCCAGGGATTAAATCCAAAATATTTACCAGAAATATTTTAGTGGGTGGAGCCCTTTTCGTCACAGTGTTCAGTTTTACCCGAATTTAATCTTCTGTACCCTCTAAAGGTGTAGGCATTTTGGGCACGAAAGCGGGTTTCTAGGAAAATGAAATAGGATTATTTAAATATTAAATAAAATTTTGCAGTTTAAATAAAATTATTGGTTTCATGAATGGGGTTGTCTTATTTTACTACTCTAATACTCTTAATTGGTTATATTCAAATTTATTTATCTTATTCTCGATATTCAGTTAAATATATATGTGAAATTAAATAGTATCCATGTCTTGCAAACTTAAAAACTCGAATTATAAAAAACATCTTGTGTATTTAACGAATTTAATAAAACAGTACAAAAATAACACACTTCAAGATATTAATTTATTGAAGCAGTTTTGTATCATTATAAAAGTATAATATAATTTTTATTCGGTATTTTAATATTTTATATTTTTTTTTGTGTTGTATTTTTGTATACTTTTTAATAGGTATTTTATGTAGCTATTTTATATTTTTCTTAGTGTTGTATTTTTCTAATAGTATATTTCTTGTGATTTTTCATATTGTTTTGTATTAATTATGATTTTTTTTAATTTGTTTTAAACATAGTTTAAATAAAATTTTTGTCAAATCATTGTTTTTTTTTTTTTGTTGAAAAAATTCTTTACAAATCAAACCGAGATTATTTATTAAAAATAAAAATCTTTACCATACAAATCAAATGATGGATATTTATTCGGACAAAAAAAAATTTTAAAAAATCAGTGAAATTATTCCTATTATTTTGTCTTAAAAATATTTGAATCAAAAGGATTAGTTACTTTATGGTCGATAACCATTGTGCCCAAAATGCCCACCTAATTTTAAAACTTGAGGCCAGAGGACCGGTAGGATTACGGAACCCCGCTGATAAAATTGATCGCTGGGACCAAATGAATAACACCCATTTTAGTGCAATTCAGGTAGTGGATTAGTAGGCTAATGAGTTTTTGTTGGAATTCGGGTGCACCGTCTCTCAGATTGACTCTATGAGTTTTCAAGTTATATTTTTATGTGTCGATTTTTAAAGTATTTTCAGATTTAGATGTAAATAATCAGTTATCATCAATTTTCGACTATATTTTCAGAAAAAAGTAGTATTTATCTATATCAATCAAATGATGATATCTACAATTTTTACCAGTAAACATTTGGCAAAATCCCACATTTACATTTTTTTGTTCTCTCACGATATTTAGGTACAGAAATATATAGTATCATAGTATAATATATAGTAACATTTTGCGTGCTATCCCATATTTTACGATTTAAATTTAAAAATCGGTTTCAGGTTTAATTAGTATTTTCAAACAAAACGTGATTTTAGTGGTTCTGTTAATATTCTTTCGAAATGCGCCAATTTTCAATATTGTTATATGTATTTTCAGATTTAAATATAAAAATCATCTCTCCCGAACGGCGTAGCAAAAGTTTTAATATTTGTAAAAATTAAAAATTACCTGTGTCATCTATAAATTACCTTAATTTGCACAAAAACTCAAGATAATGCGGAGGTCAAAGGACTAATGTTAACTTTAATCTGAATAAAATTACACATGCATGTTAGTTCTAATTGAGTGTTTTACCTAAACAATTTTCAGTCTCCTACAGATCAAGCGATAAGGTGGCATTGCCACTCGCCGCTACGTTTCAGTAGGGTACTTGTGTATCATCTATTTAATAAATATAAGCTATAACAGTGACCTATTGGTATATTTGCGAAATTTGGTTAATTTTCTGCTTAATTAACAGTTTCAAAGAAGAAAAGGGCGATGATTAGCAACTTTTTCATGTTTAAGCAATAAATAGACTTGTATGAGTTTTTAAGTTTTTATTGATATAATTGACAAATATACATAATTTTCGGTTTTGGCCTCGGATAAAATAGGCTTTACCCAATTATCATATTTTGGTGCTATAGAAAAATTGGAAAAAGCTGACGTTTACAACCTCTAGTGATATTAACTATAGATTTATAGAGGTTTTTGAACATTTTACAGTATTCCGTTCTTGGGTACTCAATAACCTGTTTTAAGTCTTGTATGTAAAATTTCGTCTTCATATTTTTCACTATAGTATATTTACCATTAGATTCGATTAAAAAGTTTTTATAGTTTTCCTCATGCAAAAAGGTGCAATAATAGATACATTATTACCTATATGAAAATCTATCGCTTTGATGGATATTTTGATTTAATAAAAAGATCGTGGTGCCTTCAAATTCATAATCATCCATATCTACATATTTAAAAATAGTGTAGATTATAATTTATAAGTAGTCATTTTCAACTGTATATTAAAGTTTGGATACGGTCTCCTTCGTTGACGTAGAGTTAAATCTACGTTTTAATTTGATCTATCAATTATTGTAATTTAGCTCATAATTCCTAGATGTAATTGGTTATTTTTTAATATTGTGTATTATACTAAAATAATTCAGTCTATTTTTAGTTTGTAATAGAATAGAATAGTATTTTAACTAAAACAAAACCAGAAAATATTGAACGTATTAGAAAAAATACATATACAAAAAAATTCACTAAAAAATGAGATGCATTTTGCATAGGAGAGGGCTCAAAGCTATTATATATTATTAAGGCCAACCCCATAAATCTATAACAGACAACAGACCATTTGAAAAATCTAAAAGTTTTGTCAACATGCTTGGGATTTAGGATATAAAATTCAATTTGATTCAGCTGTCAGTGTATATTCAAAGGATTAAATAATGAAGTCGACATTACGCTAATAAGCAAAATGTGTAATATAAGTTTTAATCCAATGTAACAAACCAAGAAATACCACAAAATTACTACTTTGTTGAGAATAAAATCATAAGATATCTCTAATTTTGCTTACATGTATCCTGAAATTACAAATTAAAAACGCTGGTTTGGATCTAAAACATTTAAAAACACATTAAAATGATAAGACCTTGTCCTTGAAATATGAATGTAACTAGACAGTCACATTATTGAGAGAAGTAAGTACTTACTCGGACTTCGACCGTGACATAAAGTTTACCTTATACCGACCAATTACTAATTCAAATCATTCTGTTCTAGACAGTCGAAGTGTTAAGACGTTTTCTAGAGTGTATTTCTAACTTTTTGATACAATTTATGATACAGATTTGTGCGGCGGATATCAGATTATCCATAAAGTAAGTTTGAAGCTGTATTATTTTTAATTTAAACACCATATTCTCCTAATTCATAGGTAACAGTAATAAAATTACCGATTTTGTCTTAAAAAGCACCTAATTCCCATAGATTATTATGTAAAAACGTGGAAATTTTCAATGATTTTTAAGGTGCAGATATATAAGTCTTTGGTCGTTAATCTAAAGATATTTTGATCCCCAAATATCTGATTATTCGAAGGGTAAGTTTGAAGCTATTTTTAATTTAAACATTCTATTCCTCGAATTCATAAGTAAAAGTGCTAAAATTGACGTTTGCAATTTGAAACCTTATACTGTCGATTACTAATTCAAATCATTCTGTTCTAGATCGTCGAAGTGTAAAGACGTTTTCTTAAGTGCAGATTTAAGTCTTTGGTTATTAATCCATAATTTAATCTGAGTTTTAATTCACATCTTACAAGAATATTATAAGTAAGTTAAAGTATATGTTTATTATTGTTTTATTTTTATATTAGTAATTTAAACCCACAAATCATAATTTTTTCGCATTTCATTTCAGAACGTGAAGTAATCGAGATTTCACTATTTACTGAGCTTGTGAAGTATGTGACTGGCTTGTTGGGCCTAGTATCAACAAATTATGATGAAAATCGGACAAGAGATGGGCTTAATGAATGCCAGAAAGGCATAAAACGCATTAACAATGCCATGAGAAGTGCCAAGACAATAGGCGAGAAGCAACATCTAGAAGCGTGTCTGCGAAATTTAAAGACTAAGCGTAACGAATTTAAAGCTACGCAAAAGAAAGGGGCAGGGCTTACATCGAGACCTGAGGGTGCCCGAGAACGTGTGCATTGGGACGATTCTGAATCAGCTTTTGAATCTCGAATCAGAACTGGGGTAATTTCAAACTTAAGGCATAAGGATCCTTTAGCCTTTTTAGTCGATTGTAAGGCATTATTTAAAAGAAGGATCCAAAACGCTTTCAAGAAAGATGCTTCCGTAAAAGTTAACGGCGTTTTTTTGTGCAGAATTTAAGAATGTGAAGGGTGATAGCGTACAATCAGAGTACAAATACTTTACTACCACAAATTCTGCCATCTATAGAGACACCAACCTGGATGGGTGGTTTAACGAACGGATTATTGCGCCTATAATGAAAGAATTGGAAGATTTTCAGGAACGGGACAGTGGTTGGGCTCTTAAAAAAGTGGTTAACTTAGGGGTAAATATTAACAAATTTACACCTCAGTTGGGATCGTCATATATTGAGCTTCCATCGCAGATATATAAAAAACAGGCATGTATCAATGTTAAGAATAAGGATCAGGCCTGTTTTGCGTGGGCGGTTACGTCTGCATTATTCAAGGCTAGTAAAAATTCGGACTTAACTTCATCTTATCCTCATTATTCTAACGTTTTAAAGTTGAAAGGCATCCAGTTCCCGATGACATTCAGGCAAATCCCGAATTTTGAAAAGATGAACGATATCTCAGTTAATGTTTATATTCTCCAGAAGGAAAAGAAATCGTTTATTACTTTGCCTTCATATTTGACTAAAGACAAAAAGGATAGACATGTCAACTTGTTGATGGTTCAGGATAAATATTTTACCGATGGAGAACAGGGCGACACTTCAATACAATGTCATTATGTGTGGATTAAAAGCCTATCGAGACTACTATCCAAACAACTATCAGCCTATAAAGTTGCAAAGTTTTTCTGTGATCGATGTCTCCACTATTTTTATTTTGAGGATAAGCTTAATAAACATATTGAAGATTGCCAAAAGCTAAATGAGACCGCTATAAAAATGCCTACTGAAGGTAAAAATATTTTAAAATTCAAAAACCATAAAAATAAAGAGAAGACTGCTTTTGTTGTATACGCCGATTTGGAGTCTGTTTTGATGCCCACTGAAGATCCGAAAAAGCCACAACACCACATTCCAGCTGCAGTCGGTTATTATCTAAAGTGCTCATATGATGACTGTTAAAATCACTTTAACTTTTGAAACTCTGCTACGCCACTGTTTAGTTCCCTTTTTTCTCAACCACGGCTCCCGCCAAGGTCAGCACCGTGACAACCCTCTCTTCCACTTCAACCGTCGAGCAGTTAACATGTAAATTAATATAGTGCTTCGTTATCTACCTGTGTATGGTTTTAATCCTAAAATATAATGTCTAATGTGTGGAATTTAAGGTAACAGATCTTTTCCATTTTATTACAAATATGCAAAGACCACGGGTCTATTTAATAATTAATCAATCATATGGATCATCGTGCATGAGAGCGGTGTTGCCAAACTTAATAGAACAATTTAGAATTCCTTAGGACACGGTCCAGGATATACCAAGGGAGAGCTCCTCTTATGGACACCCTTTTTTCTGTAATTATATCTTTTTTATATGCGCTGTTGTAAAATGTATTGTGCTATATTCGGAAATATTTATGTCTTGTTCTTACTTTCATTTAAATGTACTGTATCAAACATTACCTATTTAATTGTTGTCGTTTACTAGTAGAATTTAGTTGTTGTTTACTAGTAGATGAATTTCTGTTTAATTGTTGTTGTTTACTATTAGCTAAACTTCTATTGTTGTCGTTTACTATTAGATAAACATTGTTTAATTATTGTAAATTTATGTGTTAACCTTTTACGTTTAAAGCTTGCTGATTAAATCTTATCAGAAAGCAGGACGATATGTTTTATTGTCCCACGTCCCCTAAACGTGTAATAATTATAGGGTGGTCCTTCGATATCTTTATTCGACCACGCGATAGCTTATGTGTGATTTTTTGAACCAAACTTCTATTACTACAAGTCCACAAATCTACTAAATACATTCACTCTGATTCACACAATGACACATTATCCTTTTACCGATCGTATCGTGGTGTCGATTGTATGCAATGGTTTGCCGATGAGATGGCTCAATTAGCTGAGGATATGTCGACGATATTTTGGTGCTCATATGATATCCATATGACATCAGAACAGGAAATGGAGTTTCGTCAAGCTACACACTGTCACATCTGCGATCTATCGTTTGGACCTGAAGATAAAAAAGTAAGGGATCATAACCATTTATTGGCTGAGAATAATTACAGAGGAGCAGCTCATGCCGACTGTAATATCAACTACAAAGATAGTCCTGTGGTACCTGTCGTATTCCATAATTTGAGCGGTTATGATGCCCACTTTATTATTACCCATATTGCCACTCGGATGAAAGGTGCCGTAGACTTACTACCAATCACTAAAGAGAAATATATTTCATTTACGAAGCATATTGATGGTTCATCTGTACAATTCAGATTCATCGATAGTTTTAGATTCCTCAACTCTTCTCTTGATAAGTTATCGTCATACCTCGAAGAATTCCCGAATTTAAAGTCACAGTTTGGAGAACTACCCGAAGACAAGTTTAATCTGTTAACTTAAAAAGGAGTTATGCCATATGACTATTTCGACTCATTCGAGCGTTTTAATGAAACTTCACTGCCATCCATAGATAAATTTTACAATGCATTGGATGATTTTATATTCGAGTCGAGAATGTGTGGAATAAGTTTAACTGTAAAGATCTCGGTCAATATGTAGATCTATATATGAAGATCGACATTCTCCTTCTCGCTGACATCTTTGAGCAATTTCGGTCCAGTTGTCTAAGAAGCTATGAGCTCGATCCTGCATACTACTTCACCCTTCCCGGATTTACGTGGGATGCAATGCTTAAGTTTACAAAACAGGAATTGGAACTACTCACCGATATGTTTCTGTTTGTTGAACGAGGCATACGAGGTGGTTTAAGCCAAGTCTGTTCGAATAGGCGTACCCATGCTAATAATAAGTATATGCCCAAATACGACCCATCAAAACAAGAGACCTTCTTAATGTACTTTGATGTCAATAACCAATATGGATGGTCTATGAGTCAATATCTACCATATGGAGAATTTGAGTGGTCAGACACCGACATAGACGTTACCACAGTCCCTGATGATGCTGATTTGGGATATCTCTTGGAAGTTGATCTCGATTATCCCCAACACATCCATGATGCTCATAAGGATATACCATTCTGTCCTGAGCATATAGACAGCAAAACAGGCAAGCCACCAAAAACCGCCAAAGATCTAACCAAATTGATGGCTACACTGCGTCACAAGGAGAAGTATATCATCCACTATCGATCCTTAAAGCAAGCTCTAGCTCATGGTTTGGTGCTCAAAAAGATTCATCGTGTTCTCAAATTTAAACAGGAACCTTGGCTTAAGAGCTATATAGATTTAAATACCAAGTTGCGGAAGCAGGCCAAGAATGAGTTTGAGAAGAACTTGTTCAAATTGATGAATAATGCTGTTTTTGGTAAGACCATGTAGAATATTAGGAAAAGGGTCTATTAACTGAATGGGCTGGACGTTATGGGGCTGAAGCATACATAGCGAAACCGGAATTCAAGACAAGCACTGTTTTTAATGAAAATCTGGTTGCTGTTGAGTTACGTAAATTGCAAATATATCTCGATAAACCAATGTATGTTGGGCAGGCTATTTTGGATATGGCGAAGACCACAATTTACGATTTTCATTATGGGTACATGGTCGATACTTTTCCCGATTGCAGTGTATCATAACACGGACAGTTTAATTTATAAACTGCACCAAGATCCCTATGTTATTATGAAGGAAGATTGTCATAATCGTTTCGATACTTCAGACTATCCCGAGGACAATATTTATGGTATTCCTCAAGTCAATAAAAAAGTTCTTGGAATGATGAAAGATGAAAATAATGGTGTACCTATGACAGATTATATCGGACTTCGATCTAAATTATACACAGCCAAGGTAATGGTTTCGATTGATGAAATTAATATGAAGCGACAGAAATTACTTGATGATGGATATGAGCAGAACGAAATTAATACAATTATTATGAGTAGGCATAGGGTCACCTTGTTCCATCCCCTCCACTTTTCCCGATGAAACAGGGTCACCCTATCCCACTTTATTTACTTCCCCTCCACTTTTCGCAGGCTCCCGACCCCCGTTTTGACCTAAGCCACGCCCCCTCCACATCTATTCTCTATTCACGCGACATGCGCTCCCCTCTACTTCCATCCTCTAGTCACGTGACACACCCCCCTCCACTTTCACCGCTAAGACGCGCCGGCCACCTTATACTCGGTGGCGGGGTCATTGAACTCAATGCCAGTTAGATGTGTCAGACAAACCGAGACAAGTTAAATCTAAAAATAGATTATCACCCCTTCCACAATTAGAAAATATAAAAAATAGTTGTTATTGATGATGCTACTTATATACTCTTGGTGATTACAACAAGTTTACATAAAAGGATAAATATAACTTACACTTTTCGAGTATTTTTAATTATATATTATTTTTCGACGTGTCTTTCAGAATCAAAAGCTGTTGGACAGCCGCTTTTCTTATTTTCGTTTTAAGATTTCTTTCTATTTTGATTTTTCTTTTGACGTAAAAATCTTTTTCATATTTTCTAGTTTTGTTGCTAATACGTATGTACCCAAATATACCCATGTACCCCAGGGGTACAATTCAAATACGAATAGAAATAATCTTGTATAGTTCGCTATTTTTAAATAAATATTTCTCGCCATATATCTAATGTGTATAAAAGAAATCATAGGTAAACCACCGTTTCAGCCTCGTACAATGAAATAGTTGAGTAGTTGTTATAAATGGTTTTAAAATTATTCCTTTTAAATTTGAAATAAAAAACATATTAAAAATAAAAAAGAAAATGTTATTGTATACACGCCGTTGGCAAACGAATTAAATTATATAAAGGGTATTAACCAGTTCTTACCAGACTTTGAACTTGCTGAACAGCTGATTAAAAAACGCATAATGCTAATTAGATACTGATACTGATTTGTCATAGCCATTAAGAATTACAGGTATTTTAAAAATAAAAATTCATTTGCGACATTGGAACTTGTTCTACATATAACATGAGCAGTATAACTAAAATTTTCCATATCACAGCCCACATACCTGCTGAAATCGAGTGTTAACACTTCTTCTAGATCAAAAAATAGAACTTAATATTAATATTAAGAACACTGAGAAATTAAACTGCATTACAGTATTTTCGTTATAACGTAGGTCGCATACAAAATAAATACAACCAAAAAGGTAGCGTTCAAATACCACGACTTAGGTATACAGACAACTAAAAAAGCTATAATCCACATCCCATCCTCTAGTCACGTGACACGCACCCCTCCACTTTCATCCCCAGCGTCACACCATCTACCCTATACGCTGTGGTGGGGCAGAGCAAGTCTCTACGTGGGAATAATTTGTATTAGTAGCGGTTATGAAAAGTAAAAATATGCGGACCAGATTATATTTTAAAAATGTGTTATTGAAAATAAGAACAAGAAATAATCATTTTTATAGTTTTTGATATATATTTCTAGACATATATTTAGTGTGTATAAAAAGATATCATATTTAAGGGACCGTTTACCCCCCATTATTCCTTTACGTTTTAAATAAAACCGATATATAAAATAAGTTTTTTTATTTTAATATTTCTAAAATTCACACTAATTATGCTTTTATTTTTGTATATTTATATAAAACAAATAATGATTATTATTATAACAGAAATTATCGCATACAAGCACAGTCATTGACAAAACAACAAAACGGCTTAAATTATATATAATTGTCGGGAACCAGTTCTTGCCACGCTTCGAACTTAAACATCCGCTTAAAAACGCATAATACGAAAAATATTCTAAAATGTACAAAACAGTTCACAATCTTAATTACCCATACCCTTCCAAATATGGAAACTTGGTTCTGTAATTGAAGATACAGAAATTAATTCTGAGCTTGTTTCGAATTAATATTATAAATCGTAAAAACCCATGCGGGCTCAAATCGTCAGCACCAGGCAAACATTTTATATTGTTTTATTTTACTCTCATAAACAAGTAATTAAAAAAGAGATTAGATTTAAAAATAGAATTAGATCTAAAGAGTTACATAAACAGTATATGTTTAGTATACTAAGGATGTAGACCGCAAATTATAGCCGAGGTAGATTCCACTATTTTAGAAAGAGTTTTAATATAAATTTGACAGGATACAAGTACTTTTGAAAAATAGTCAGTGGGGATTTGGCAAAAGTTGTTTAGTCTGTGGAATTTTGCCAAAAGTTGTTTTTCGTGAACAAAAAAATAAAAGAAGAATTATGTATTTTCGCCCCATAGAGTAGACAGTCTAAGGCTTGTGATTTTGGAAAAAGAATAATTTATCTATTTTTATTCCTATAACTTCATAATAGAGTTGCATTTATTTCGTAAAAATGTACTTTGAATTCCGTTGTTCTTATAATGTTTGTTAGTTAATAAAAATTAACAGTAAGTAATTAATATATTAATCTATATTTTACATAGACCGATAACTGTTCAAAGGCGCATGCTCAAGACTAAAGAGTATAATTTTGGGTTTGCGTGACTGTTTACATTTACTGTATTTTATACATATTTTTGTTTCTCGTTTATTAGGCGTTGTTTGTGTGGTAATTAATTGTTAGTTTTGTACAATATTATTTACAAGTATTTACATTTATCGTTATGACAACATAGCAAAATATAATCTGTTGCTGTTGGTACAAGTCACATATTTAAGAATTAATTACAGTAGCAGGATCAATCATGGAACGTTTGGAGCTAGTGAACTGTGTTATGGTAGACCAAAAAATTATAAGATAAATAATTAAAAAATCACTAGATGAGTAAATTAACATTAAAAATCTCCCTTAGAGCGGGTTCTATAAAAAATAAAAAATAATAAACGTTACTACAAACCAAGCACTATAACATTTTTTATATATCCTGTCTATTTTCTTTTCGTTTGATTCGCCCTATAAAATTATTTTTACTTAATATTATCTTCCTTCTTCAAAATTAGTTTCTTTTATTTGTTTATTTAACTTTTATATATGTCTTCTTCAAATTTCATCTAAAATAGTTTCTTCCTTTGCTTTTTAATTTGTGTTTAAATTAAAACAAGAGTTTTTCTCAACTGGTATATAATTTTCCTTCAACTAATATTATTCCTATAATTTTTATAACTTTGTGGTGCAATCATTCGTTATAGCGTTTTGAATAATAACTTATCATTGTGATAAAAATGCCGTTTATTTACAACATCCTGGGTATTTTAAAAACCATTTGAACCAAGTATTAACGAAAACCAGATCTCCGTGTAAAGGAAACTATAAAAATGTTGTTTAAGATTTTTAAAAATGTATTCAATTACGATACCCTCATCTAAAATGATTTGAAACAATTTTTACATTTCATGGAGATGGGGGGGAAATAATTTATTGCTATATAAGAGTATAAATACGACAATCTCAGTTACAATTTTGATATTAATGTCTTATAGTTTACAAATTGTTGAACAAAAAAATGAATAGTCAAGTGCTAATCAAAATAGAAGACCCCTCGACCCCAACTTCTCCCGATCCTTTCGACATGGGCGACAACAGGATGGGGGCTGTTTCATTCCTCCTTACCAGAAAGGAGGAGGAATTACGTAAAGCGGCCTAAGAAGTGGAGGAACTGAAGAATCTGTTGGGACATTACTATGGTTTAGTAGAGTCCATTAATGTACTGCTTATACAAAAAAACATAGTACGGTGTAGAGTGCTAGAACTCGCCGAAAAACTAGAGAAGACGGTATGAGACATAGTTTCGTAAGTATACGCTTGTAGACTGTAGACTAATACTAGATATTTATCTAACCACTTTTTATTTTATTATTTCATGTTTTGCTTTTGTTAAATTTGTGTATAGACTCCCAAATATGCATATTAACTTCAAATATGTACCAGATATAATTAAATTTGACTTTAAACATTTAACTTTTATCCAAGTCTTTGAGTAACTACATACTAGAAAAATTTTCTGCATTAGGGTTTCGCCAAAGTGAGTTTAAAATAAACAAAAACTAAAAGGAATCGTGATGAATTTTGTAAAATAAAAATTTAAAAGACAATTTTCTATTTATTACTTTAATAGACTCTATCCTATGGTGAGAGATAAGAGACTGGTTATTGAGTTTTCCAAAACTCATTGATTAGCACAAAATGTTTAATAGTATAGTGGTAGAAAATTATTTTTGAAAAATAGGAAATAAATTTATTATTGTAATTTAGAAGATATTTTTATTATGAAATCAAAAGGAAGGCAGTATCATCGAAATAATTTTTTCTTTTACCAAACTTTAATTCTTTTATTTTCTAAGATTAATCTCTCATTTTACTTTTTCATTATAACACTTTTTCCTTTTTATTTTACATGTTCTACAAGAATGAATATTTTTAATTGTTATTTCAGACAGTTGGAGGTTGCCAGGTATCTTCAAACAGAGAGGCATAAGTAAATAAGTATATGTATATATATTGTAAGGATTTTTAACTTTTGTAAAAAGTAATGTTAATAAATATATAAATATAGGTAGATATATTATTTAAAATCTTCGAGTCTTGCAGAAATTAAACATATTTTTCAGGAAATTGTGAAAACTCAAACTCTAAACAGGCGTAATTTATTACAACTCTAAACGGAATAAAATATCGATATTCTAAACATTAACTTTATTAGTTTTATGAAAAGAAAAATGAATGAAAAATAAAATAAAACATAAAATTTACAAAATAAAAAATACATCTCACGAGCATCGATATTCTAAAACTTTAACTTTATTAGCTTTTTTGGAAATTAAAATGAATGAAAATAAAAACAAAACATAGAATATACAATATAAAAAATAAAAAAACTACATCTCGTCTTTTAACTCGTTGCTGTTACAAATAGTCATTGTCTCGTTTCTACACCTCTCTAAAACATTCAGATATTCATACTTTCTTTCTCTTTTTAATATTTTTATTTCAGTCTTTTTTTCTTTTAGAAGATCCTTCTGGTTTTTTATAGTTCGTAAACGTCTAACATATATTTCCCTTTCTTCTACTTTTTTATCAAGATCGATATTTTCGGCTTCTAACACAGCCAAATTGTTTTTTTATCCTCCCATACCGTTCTCTAGAGTTGTGACCATTTTATAATAAATACTAATGTTTATTTTCAGGTTTACGTTTTCTTCTTCTAGCATAATTATTTTTTTTTCTTTTACCTCTAAAATGTCATCGAAATTTTTTTGTCGGGTTACGATTTCTCTCCTTAGTGCTCTTATAGTAGATTCTAGGCTAAAATGTTGATATAGGATATTTTGCGATCATAGAACAATACCTTACAAGTTGAAACATAAAAATCGTTAAATAGCTAAAACTATAGTTAATAATACTTGTGATATACCTTAAAATGTCTGTAGCTTTATTTGTGTTTTTAATAGTGCAAGCCTCCTTCCACAGTTTTATCTCTTCTCTACATTTCGTTGTATCGTTTATATAGTGCTCCAACTCGTCTTTAACTACATCTACGTCAACAAATACACCCTTCTCACTATTACTACAGACGCAAAGCGTTAAAAATAAGATTTGTCTAAACATTTTTGCTTCTGATTTAACAATAAACGACAAACTAAAAATTTAATCTTTATAACTAGCGTGTAAAACGACTCTGCTTTTATCAAGAAGATTTCATGTAAAACATCATGTTAAATTGATGCTGATGGTACAAATTTCGTTTTTTTCCTTAGAAATGATAACAAATCCACATAACACGTGTACTAATGTTTTAAAATCCTACTACATAAGTCATCACCTTTTTATCTGCAGTTTTTTATATTCTATATACTAGATGGAAAAATTGTTATAAATATTTCATCAATATTTAAAATACTACATAGTAAACATCGAACAATAATAATTATAAATCTTTCGCAGAGATACTGGAAAAGAAAAAATGATTGGTTTCCTGTATACAAAACTGCATAATACATGGTCTAATAGATAAAAGAAGGTTGTTCCTAAATTGCCACAAAAGTGGGCGCTTTGTATAAAAATAATACTTATTCCTTTAAAATAGTTTTAAGCCTTTGGATTATAGTATTAATAATTAATTAGTTTAAACCTTTTACGAGTTTTTAAACAAAAAAAATAACTGAATTATATTTAAGGCTGTTATTTATTTCGGTATATAATAATAACAACTTTTTGGATTTAATATGATTATAATCAAATTAAATAAAACAAGATATGAACCAGTTTACAGTTTAAATTCATTACACTGCGTTCGTCACGAGAAATATATTTCACAAACCATTTCCTTTTAAAGACTAGGTCAACAAATCTTTATAGGAGATACTTCTTGTTAAAAATAATAGGTTAGGATTTCTTTTGTAAAATTTAATATGTATCAAAATATAGAGAAATAAAATAGGAATTTACTAGATTTTAAAAATTACAATTTATAAATAATTTTATATATGTATTTTAATCCTTTTGATTTAACTTCTCCAACTGGTCCAAAATGTTTGTGGGTAAATATTTTTCTAATCTGTACAGATAGTTTTGCAATTTTAAGTCAACAAGTTTGTTTACCAAATCTTGTAGATCCAACGATTTGTCGAGATAAAAATCACAAACTTCCTCTCCTCTTCTATATTTTTCCGAGAGGGTTGTACATTCTTCTTCGCTATAAAATTTCCCCATTCCATATACCGCCTCATGCTCGGCGTCAAAACTCATATTTGAAAACTGTTGAGAAAGATGTTGAATGCCTGATTTTAAATCTATTATTGGTACGTCTCGAGCATACATCATCCACATGTTTAAAGAGTCTATGAGTCCGTTTTCAATTTTAAATGTTTAAATACATATTTTCCCACCACGTTAAGTATATATAATCGTTTCAGAAAAGTAGATTCCGACTGCTCTCATCATTAGTTTGGTATCATTAAAGGTAAAAATAGTATAAAAACTTGATATACTGTATATAACCGCTAATTATTCTCGTTCAGAGGAAACAGCTGCTAATTAGAGCCGTGCGAAACTTGCAAACAGTCATTTCTCATAATTAAATAACTTGTTTAACTGGTTTTTACTAAAAACCGTCTCACCTTTAACTACGTATCGAAGAAGCAGCTGCGTAACCGGTATTAAAATCCAGCTAAATCAGGATAAACCCCAACGGAATGAAAGTGGAGGGGTAAATGTTATGTATATATAGAGCCATTTGATCCCAATAACTTCATACAGCTTTCTGACTTGTTTAAAAAGTTGCCGATCAGTGAAAATATTGGTAAAGTATAAGCTAAGTTGTTTGTCTTTTTTTATTTTGCTTTTTTTGTTTGCTTTTGACTTGTTTTTAAAAAGTTGTTGATTGGTGAAAATATTATTAAATATAATCTAGGTTCTAGTATTTTGTTATTCGACTTTTGCAAATTCTAATTTTAATTTTTATACTTCGAGAAAAATATTAACTTTTTAGTTTTTCTATTTTAATTTTTACTATGGAGAAATTTTTAATTGTAAAAGATACCACCAAAAAAATTAACAAATTTAATCTAACCGGTAGAACTATAGAGTTTAAACTTCTCCCTATACCCGAAGGGGTTGAGCCTTTCAAGTGGATAAAAGACGGTATTAATCAAATCGTCAGACAAATAAGTGAAGGTACAGAAGCTACTGATCAAATAGGATTCACGTTCTGTTCCAAGGATTTTACCAGAGGGCAGGGATGGCAACAATTCAAACCTGCATCAGAAATAAATACGGAAGATATTTTAGACAAAATTTCGTCCATATATCAGTCAAATTCAGCAGGGGTTAATACGGAAACTTTCTGTTTGAGCGTTACAATTGTTAAACTACCTACTGGGCGGGGGCGAGCTCGAAATTATATTGGGTTCGACGAAGAATGTTTAAAGAGACAGGGTATTATTGCCATAAAAAACACCGATAACCTTTGTTTACCGCGAGCCCTTGTTTGGCGCAAGCACAAGTCGATAGAGATCCTATGTACAAAAAAGTACTACGTAATATTGAAAAAATACAGGACCAAAGAGCCAAAAAATTAATGGAAGCGGCCTGTGTTACCATACCTGAGGCAGGGGCCGGAATCCCCGAGCTCCAAGTTTTTCAACAATGTCTTCAAGGATATAGAATTACGGTTTATGCCTACGGTACTAAGGGTAGAGAGGTCATTTTTAAAGGAGGGGATGGAAAGGCCCTGAATTTAATTTATCATGAGGAACATTATAATGTTATTACCTCTTTAACCTCTGCTTTTTGTTGCATTTATTATTGCGAAACATGTCATGTACCTTATAATAATAAGAACAGACATAGGTGTATTAAAACCTGCGTTGCATGTCTTCAAACCCCTTCATGTATCAATGACGAGTTAAAAATGAAATGCCAAGAATGTAAGAGATATTTTCGTGGCAAAAAATGTTTTGACAATCATGTAGAACATAAAATTTGCCTACAGATAAGACGTTGTGAAGAATGCTTCAAAGTTGTTCCTGTCAATAGAACACATGTCTGCGGAGAAATATTTTGCAAAATTTGCAACAAACATTGTCCAACCGATAATGAAACAAGCGTGTGTCCTTTCATGGAGGCAATGACTATTGCTTCTACCTGTAATAAAGTATTTCGTCGCAACTTTTTGAAACCAAATACTATTGGAATAATTCCCAAAGGAGGATACAGGTGGCGTGATAACCAATCGAAAATAGCAATACAGTGGATGCTTTGGGAGGAAAAACACACACACACAACAGTCTTTTCAAGACTAATCCTATTATTCCTATAAAACCAATATCTAAAATCCAAAAGAGCCATGTAAAAGGATGCCAACACCCCGCGATAGCTAATACAAAATTAAGGTAAAAGAAGCCAATATTTTTCCTAAAATCATTACATTTTTTAAAAAATTAATATCAAAAATTTAAAAAGAGCCAATATTTAAAAATAAAATCGAAAAGAGCCATTATCTAAAATATGAAAAGAAGCCAATATTATTCCTACAATCATTACATTTTTTAAAAATTAATATCAAAAATATAAAAAGAGCCAATATGTAAAAATAAAATCGAAAAGAGCCATTATCTAAAATATGAATAGAAGCCAATATTATTCCTACAATCATTACATTTAAAATTAATCTCAAAATATAAAGGTAAGTTTTCACAACAGCGGACGCGGAATATTTTTTCTGCGGATTTGATATGATTGGTTGAAAATATTCAAAACGTGAATGGCGCGAAATTTTTGCGGATATTTTAACATTTTGCGGTCTCATTTTGTGTTAGATATTTTTTAACATTTTTGGCGGCTTTTAATGATTTGGCGGTTTATTACTATTTTTGACATTTGAAAAGTGGGGTTATTTTATATCGTTTTGTTTTGATTATAAATACATTTTATATATTTCTTACGTATCTAGAAGGGTATTTCTAAAATAAAATGAGTTCTGATGACGATGAACAGGTAATTTATTATCAATTTAATTTGACTGAAATAAATCTATTTTTTCATTGTATTAAAGTTGGCGGTTTGCGATACTTGTGGGGTGGTGAACGGATGTGAGCATTATTATATCCAGGACCAGGAAAAGGATAATTTAACGTCGGAATATTTATCTGCCGAGCTTGAGAACTCTGAAAACAATATTCAAACGGAGTAAGTTGCCAATTCCTTTTTTTGTCTATTTTAGGACCACATTTACCTATTCCTTGAATAATTGAATCTTATATTATTACATTATCTACTTTTAGAACAACAGATGAATTAATTTCAGAAATGTTAATTTCCTTTGTGTCATTACGCCCAGCTCTTTGGAATTACAGACTCCCCTTAATTCAACGAACCAAGACAATAAAGGACAACTTATGGATTGAAATTGTAAACGAATATGGAGGTAAATAGTATAATTCAACTTGCATGCTTTCTAATGCTGCAGTTTAGCACAAAATTTACTTAAATTTGTGGACTTAATAATGTAGAATGCATACAAGTAAAAATAACTAAACAAATTTTACCTACAGGTAACACAAACCTAACTCCTGCCATCCTGCAAAAAAAATGGAAGAACTTACGAGATAAATATATAAAAACCAAAAACGAACTAGAAACTTATACTCCTTCAGGTAGTGGGGCAAAAAAAAAGAAAAAAATATGGAAACATTTTAGCTCGATGGCTTTTTTAAATGATTCAATATCTCCAAGAACGTAAGATTTTTTTTATAAAAGAAAAGAAAAATACTGAAGTTTTCATGTTTTAGAACTATTAGTAGCCACTCAACAGAAAGTGGGTGTCTGCCATCTCCACCTGCATCTCTTTTATTATCACCACCTAGCACAAGCGACGAGGGAGTGGAAGTTACTCCTAAGTTGTATAAACGTAAGTCATTTATATTGAAAGTGTTGCTTTTTTGCATTTTAGAACTTGCCTCAAAAAATAAACTTACAATTTTTTTACTTGATAGCTATTTTTATTCTTTAATTCAATACCAATTTTAATATTTATACTTTATATATTATATTTGCAAAATTGAAAAACGTCAAATTAAATACATATTAAAATGACAATTCCTACCTACTCGATTAAATTTTAAATAATAAAATAAATCTATAAACATAATAAAAAACCCCAATTTATTGCACTAACCTAAATATACCAAATATGAAAAAATTAGCAAAATCATATGTTTTATGTTATAGGTAAAAAAACTGGAAAAGATGAGGAAATTGCCAGCTCAATTTTAAAAGCTATTGATAAAGTAACAAGCGATAGTGTTCCTATTGCCATAACTAAAAACGAAAACCCTATATGTCAAAGGATCTGCGAATTACTTGAAATAATGCCACAGAGAAAAAAAGCTGAGTTGGAAATCAAACTTTTGTCAGTGACCTATGATGCTGCTAAAAAATATATGCAATAGACCATTTTTTCATAATGTACATAACAGGTATGGAGAAAAAAAATACAAGGAGAAAAACGATAGTCTAATATTATTTTGTGACATTTAAACACATATCTAATAAATAAAATCTACTATTTTAGTACAACTATTTTACTTATCCCACTGAAATGGTACAGCTCCCTCAGTAAAAAAATATAAAGCCAAATTTTCTCTTATTTCTTCCACATTTTGTTTGTAAGTATTGGTACTTACACGACCAATAGGAAGTACATTTGTACATGCATCCTTTCTCCATTCTCCCTCATGGAAATTTCCATCATCATCTTCCCAGTCTACATGAGTTCGTGGACAATATTTCTCACATTTAGAATCAATTAAATAATTATGTAATGTTACTACTGCCTGTACTATACTTTCAGTAGTTCTTAATGAAGCAATAATTGGCTTCCTTAATATCCTCCATCTTGTAGCTAATATACCAAAAGCATTTTCACTTACCCTCCGTCCTCTACTAAGCCTAAAAAAATATAAATGTCATACAAATAAAGTTTAATTAGGTCTAATATGTAATACCTGTAATTAAATATTCTTTTGTATTGAGGTAAATAATTTCCTGGATAGGGTCTCATGATGTTTGGTGTCAGGGGAAATGCTCCATCGGCTGCCACATAATGGTGAGTAGTATTTCCTCCAGATTCTAGTGTTTTGGGCGGTGGCAGATTCATTTCATTATTGTTATTAATAAATAATTTTCTACCAATTTCCCAATTCCTAAATACACCACCATCACTTTGACGCCCTTGAGCTCCAATATCAACAGCAATAAATTTATATTTATCATCAACTAATGCCATTAAAATGATGCTATGTGAGTTTTTATAGTTATAAAACTGAGAGCCAGATCTTGGAGGAGCCTAAAATAATCAAAAAAATATAAAAAAGTTATATTTATATATGTAACTGACAAATACCATACCTGAATAATTATGTGTTTACCATCAACAGCTCCTATACATAAGGGAAGCTGCCATAAATCTTCAAACTCCCTAGCAATTTTTGTCCAGTACTGTTCATTTAGCTCAGAAAATGATCTGTTTTTTAAGTTTTTCCAAATTGCTTGGCATGTTTCTCTTATAATGTGAGAAACTGTAGTTTTTCCTAATCTAAACGCATAGGAGATTGATATCATGCTATCCCCTGACGCAAGGTACCTACAAACAAAAAATATACAATTTCGGAATTTCAAAAAATGTTTAAATTTACCTTAAAGTACAAGCAAGTCTTTGGGCTGCATTTATAGGCTCTCTTTTTACATGTAACCTACTAATATCTGGACCAACTAAGGATAGCAATTCTTCAAACTGAATAGGCGACATTCTTAAATAATTAACATATTTTTCCGTGTCAGTCAATCTCATTTCTTCTATGAGATTATGAAATGATCCTTGACTTTTTCTATTTAAAAATATGTTTCTAACCCACCAACGTTTTCGTTGCCGTTTTCTCTTTATTTTGGAAAATGCATAAAGTAATGCAATCAAACAAAGTTTACGAACTTTTGTACTCATTTTCCAATGTATATAAAAAATTCCAACAAATTTTTGACGTTTGGATTGAAAATTTGTCAACAACCAGAAACAGCTGATATAGAGGTAATCATATAAAATGAAATGTTACTAGAATTAACTAAATACGCACCGCGTTTATGAAAACTATACTGGAGGGTTGAGATCCTCCTCTATGCGGAATTTAATTCCGCTGTCCGCAATCCGCTGTTGTGAAAACTTACCTTAAAAGTACCCTTATGTAAAATAAATCCAAAAGAGCCATTATCTTAAATATAAAAAGAAGCTAATATCTCAAAAGAGCCAAAAGTGGATTAGGCCTACAGGGGAGACCACTATAAAAAAACGCACCAAAGGTCCTACCTCCAAGGTTTTAAGGTGGTGTGGAAATGGACTTAAATATTTTATATGACCAATCTGTATAACAATAAAAGAAGAAGCACTGAATAAAAGCTGATTTTCTGGGTGCTGGCGAGTTGAGCCCAAATGTGTTTTAATGAGCTATAATGTTAATTACAAAAACAAGATCAGAATTAATTTCCTTATCTTCAAATCGGGGAAACAAGTTTCTATATTTATAAGGCTATGGGGTAATTAAGATTATTAACTTATTTGTATATTTAGAATATTTTTTGGTAAAGAACTGTTGTCTCTTTAAATATCCTTAAAATAATGATTTTTTACTAGAGCATTAAAATGTAATGCAGTTTAATTTCTCAGTGTTCTTGTTTTGAATTTTTAATTGTTGGTAATATAGACAAATACGTGTATTTAAATAATTATTAATATTAAGTTCTATTTTTTGATCTAGAAGAAGTGTTAACACTCGATTTCAGCAGGTATGTGTGCTGTGATATGGAAAATTTTAGTTATACTGCTCATGTTATATGTAGAACAAGTTCCAATGTCGCAAATGAATTTTTATTTTTAAAATACCTGTAATTCTTGATGGCTATGACAAATCAGTATCAGTATCTAATTAGCATTATGCGTTTTTTAATCAGCTGTTCAGCAAGTTCAAAGTCTGGTAAGAACTGGTTAATACCCTTTATATAATTTAATTCGTTTGCCAACGGCGTGTATACAATAACATTTTCTTTTTTATTTTTAATATGTTTTTTATTTCAAATTTAAAAGGAATAATTTTAAAACCATTTATAACAACTACTCAACTATTTTATTGTACGAGGCTGAAACGGTGGTTTACCTATGATTTCTTTTATACACATTAGATATATGGCGAGAAATATTTATTTAAAAATAGCGAACTATACAAGATTATTTCTATTCGTATTTGAATTGTACCCCTTTGGTACATGGGTATATTTGGGTACATACGTATTAGCAACAAAACTAGAAAATATGAAAAAGATTTTTACGTCAAAAGAAAAATCAAAATAGAAAGAAATCTTAAAACGAAAATAAGAAAAGCGGCTGTCCAACAGCTTTTGATTCTGAAAGACACGTCGAAAAATAATATATAATTAAAAATACTCGAAAAGTGTAAGTTATATTTATCCTTTTATGTAAACTTGTTGTAATCACCAAGAGTATATAAGTAGCATCATCAATAACAACTATTTTTTATATTTTCTAATTGTGGAAGGGGTGATAATCTATTTTTAGATTTAACTTGTCTCGGTTTGTCTGACACATCTAACTGGCATTGAGTTCAATGACCCCGCCACCGAGTATAAGGTGGCCGGCGTGTCTTAGCGGTGAAAGTGGAGGGGGGTGTGTCACGTGACTAGAGGATGGAAGTAGAGGGGAGCGCATGTCGCGTGAATAGAGAATAGATGTGGTGGGGGCGTGGCTTAGGTCAAAACGGGGGTCGGGAGCCTGCGAAAAGTGGAGGGGAAGTAAATAAAGTGGGATAGGGTGACCCTGTTTCATCGGGAAAAGTGGAGGGGATGGAACAAGGTGACCATATGCCTACTATTATGAATACTGGTGTTACAAAAAAGGCAAAAGGAGAAGCTTCTTCCTCGGTTACAATCGTTTCCAAGAAATACTTCTCACTTCCTTATTTAGGTAAGATTTCTCTTGATATTTCTAAAGTCTTCCGTAATTTCGACAATATTTTAATTTCCTACAAAAATAATTTTTCAATTAAATCTTTATTAAGCCACACTAAAGATTCTTTACCTACCCTTGACAAAAGTGGTATCTATAAACTTTCTTGTGCTGACTGCAACGCCACTTATGTGGGTAAAACTATTAGAAAACTTGACACTCGTATTAAAGAACACATCAGATACCCTGATAAGTCTACTTTCGGCCATCATTTAACTTTTAATAACCATAATTTCACCCCCATAGATAATGCTAAAATTTTACATAACATTTTTAACTGTACCTTTAAACTTGATTTACTTGAGGATCTTGAAATCCTTCGTGAGTTAAATAACCCTTCTTCGTCTTGTGTTAATACTCAAATTAATCTTAATATCAATAAATACAAACCGTTGTTTAAGAACCTTTGAGTCTGTGATGGGTAGTCACTCCCATATTTCGTTGTCATAACACTGTACTTTTAGTCACTTGTCACCTTTCACTCCTCTTCTTTTCCTAATCTAACCTTCATCCTTCAAGTAGTTTAAACATCTCGATTCTCCCCCCTTTCTTCTTTTTACTAATTCACCTGTAAAACATTTCCAAAATCCATAACCTAAACTTGTCCTTTAATATCGTTTTATAATAACCGCATGGTGAAAAATCTTTTTGAATTTTTTAAAAAAATTTTAATCTCCTTATTAATCTAATGTTGTCTTTTCTACAGACAACATACAGGCCTGGGCCTACTTCTCATGTCCTTCTGATGTATGGAGGCATGCCTTTGTTTTTAAGATGTTCCCCTTTTTTTGGGTTAGTCTTCATTTTCTAAAATTTAGTTCTTAAGTTAATTTAACTTCAAAATCTTTTCTCACTAGTTTAAGTAACCAAAATTGTAAGTATTATTATTAATGTTCTAGCATTCCATGTATAATGAATATCTTTTATAATATTTTTAGTTGTCCTGATGATGGCAAATGTTGCCGAAAGCGCTTGACAAAAACTTTAACAAAAGAAAATATATATATATATATATATTTTCTGCTGAAAATTAACTTTCTAATTACACACTTTAAAATACATTCGTCTCTCCTTTATCATACATATTATAGATTATTACAAATATTGGAGATTAATAGTAGAATTTCGATTTAATTTGCTGCTTCATATTTTTCGTTATACGGAATTATATTCCTATTGATTAAAATTACATTTAAATAGTAGTGCTTTCATTAATAACTAATATGTTAATCATATGAACAGCGGATATTCGCTAGCTAAAATTGTAAAATATGGATGTTAAAAAATATTTTTAGTTGCGTATGTGCTCATAAAATAGGATTAACCGGAAATTTACTAAGCTTAAAGAATCACTATTGCCCGTATTTTTAATGAATTATGTTCACAATCCTAGATTGAGAATAAAATGATTAACTAGGAATCGATAATGGGTATGTTTTCAGTATTATGTGGGTGTGAGTATTGGTTGCTGCTTTAACAAAAATGCTGTTTTAGGAAATATAGTAATAATGATTTGCCCACATGACTTTTGGAAAAATTATATTCTAATGCTAGTCTTGTTAAGGCATCCCCTAATCTTATTCTTTGTAATATAATAAATATATATTTAGTAGGACACTTTATCTCATTAGCTAGCATCTCAATTATATTCAATCATTCTTGAGATACTCCGAGTTATAATTGTGATTGTGTTTGAATACTTTTAATATGCCTTTTTTCTGTCTCGAAAAGCGTTTCATTTTGGTCTTAATCTGAAGATGAAGAAGTGCTCTGATATAACTTACAGCTGCCATAATGAGCTCATACTCCCAATAGATGAAAACTCCTGATATTCCTCGTTACTCTGCTCACGTGTGTTTTCCTACAATAAAAATTATAAAATGCATTTTAATTTATAGTATTTATTAAAAGACGACATCCTCTCACATAAATCGTCTATAATTTAGTAGTTTTTATAATAAGTTACTGTATAGTACTTTAGATATAATACAATTTAAATGGCAAGAAATATTTTTATATAGGTGATGCTGATGCATTAGTATTACTTTTTTCATTTCGGTTTTTAAGTTATCAAATTCTATATTTTATAATAAAAAAGAATATATTATTAGTCTACTTGTATTCCTATGTTATAATAGTTCGAAGATGAAGGCAAATTGTCAATTCCTTGTAGCACAGTGGTACGAGTTTTTTTTTGGTGCAGGTGAGGAAAATTCACTGAGTTCTTTAGACATACCATAAAAACGATGAGGGACAACTTCTCTTTTAATTCTGACCATGTCGGGCTATGGCCTCTTGATTACCTTTAGGCCATGGCCCGGCATAGGGCATAAGTTAAGTGCTAATGTTCAAGATACTTCGGCTGTTAAGTACGTTGTTTTTTAATTGGTTTTCTCTTTTTTGACTTTTGTCCTGAAGATGGCTGGTTAACCAGCTGAAAGCGCTTGACAACAATATTTTTCGAATTTAATTCCATTACACACTTAAAGAGTACAAATCTGCGTTTCTTTTCTTCATTAAAATAATAGGTTATGTTATACTGAAAAGAAAAGAAAAATGAAAACAATACATTTCTTCTTTTATCATGTTAACATCTGGCCTTTATTTAATAAGGAATTCAGTTCGTATATACTGCCATCTCTTAACAGTATTATGAATTAATGTAGATATTTTTAATTTATTTTTTTTTAATAAATATAGGTTTAAAAAAATTCTAAATATTTTTGTAGGCATATTTGATAACATACCCTTCAAGTGCTAATTTAAAAATTTTACATAATACGTCCCCATTGTAACCAGCTACAGTTGCAGTTGAGATGACAAAAGAAAATACAAAATAAAAAGCAAAAAGAGAAAACCCAGACTATTTTTCTTCAAGAATTTCATGTAAAAGATCAATATTTTTTTAATTTAAGCACTTGATTGTTAAATTTAACAAAAACGTTTCCATTACGACACCAGACATTGTATTTTGATACAAGATCAGTGGCAGTTTTTAGTAGACACAACCTAATTTTGGTTAGTGTTAAAATACCATGTAGTTTTAACAGTGTTTGTTTTACCACCTCTATTATAAGTTCTGTGACTTGTCATTTAAGCGGAAGTGAGAACCATTTTGTTTTCGCCTTAAAAGAAAAGAAGATGCGATTGAGCGGGAACACCAGATACTCATAACCCCTCGGGCAGTATACGTCGCTGAATGTAATTTTTGTCTCAACAAAACTAGTTTCAATGTGTGTTTTACACAACTATTGTATTAGTAATTAAATAAACAGTGTTTAAAGTTATCAGTGTTTTCCTTTTTTATCACGGATGAATTGTGGACGTACGCAATTGCCAAAATTGATTAAGAACAACCGATATGATGGAAAAGCCTTGAAGAAATTGGTCTTGAAAGAACAAAAGATAAAAAAAACAAAAATCTTTGCCTTACCAACTTCCATGCGAGCCATAGCCATACCTACTGGCGTTGCAAAAACCGTAGGAAATAAAATAACCTACTTACAACCCACGCCTACAAAAACTGTTAGAAGAGAGTTTGCTGTTGAAGCAAATTTAAAATATGACTTAATTGGACGCTTGGTGAAAGGCAATGATATGTGGTTGAATACTGTCGTCTATACAAAGGCGTTTTACAACAAAATAAATGTCGCCAAGAAGGAGAAGAGGGCCGCTTGGAAAGCTCGCCAAGAAAAAAGAGACCAAGCTGCTAAAGACAGAAAAACCACGCAAGAAAAACAATGGGCAGCCGCCATGTTGAAGCAACAAAAATACATGGCTAAGAAAACCGCAGAACTTGAAGTTTTAAAAGCTCAGGTTGTAATGGTAATGGATAGACCAAGACGTACGCCAATTGACATCTTTGCAGGTATGACAATCGCGAGAGCAGAGATTAGATCTGCTGGCCTTACAGAACCCATTAGTAAGACAAATCTAGGGCAAGTGGCAAAAATAATCATTGCACCTCAAAAAACGGATTACCTAAACCGGTTACAGAACAGACCAAAATGGTTTAACCCTTGTGATAACTTGAAAATTGGTGATATGATTTTACTTAAAGATGATGATACTCCACCATTAAAATGGCCGCTGGCCAGAATAATTGATATAGTGACAGGTAAAGATGGTAGAGTCAGAGCGGTGAAAATTCTAACGCCAGAAGGGGAATATACAAGGCCTATTACCAAAGTAATTTCTTTACCATTCAATAAGTAAAATATTTAAATTATCCACCTTTATTACTTGTGTTTCTTATACTTGTAGGTATTTTATATTCTACACATTATTTATTTATGAATATTTTTTGTTTTGTAAACTTTCATTAGTAGTTATTTAAGATATAGTTGTAATATATATTTGTGTATATCTAATGTTATCGAGCTTTAGGGCTTTGTGTTGCGCTATCCGTCTTTTTGTTGTCGCGGTGGCAGTATGTTAAAATACCATGTAGTTTTAACAGTGTTTGTTTTACCACCTCTATTATAAGTTCTGTGACTTGTCATTTAAGCGGAAGTGAGAACCATTTTGTTTTCGCCTTAAAAGAAAAGAAGATGCGATTGAGCGGGAACACCAGATACTCATAACCCCTCGGGCAGTATACGTCGCTGAATGTAATTTTTGTCTCAACAAAACTAGTTTCAATGTGTGTTTTACACAACTATTGTATTAGTAATTAAATAAACAGTGTTTAAAGTTATCAGTGTTTTCCTTTTTTATCACGGATGAATTGTGGTTACCATTCCCAGACAAAATCAGGCCACTTTAATTTACTACTTTCTCATGATTCTTGGTGTCGAAGGAAATATTAATAGGAAAAGAATCAGTTAGGTCCTCCTGAACGTATATTCCCGTGGATTTTAAGTTTTTCTTGTTACGAATCACTTTTTCCTTCAAATCAATGGGCATGCGAACTAACACAGCAGGAGGTTTTGTATTTCCGGTATCTTTATTGATAACGCGATATCATTGTTTAATATCGGACATTGAAATATTTTTAATCTTCATATTTTGATTTAAAATGGTAGTAATTAGCTCTTGAATCTTCTCATCTTTATTGTGTTGGACGAAATTTACCTGCTCCAAATTATCCAATTCAGTTTGCAGCGAAGAGTTTTTAGTTTTTAGTACTTTAACTTGATTTTTAACGCTGTCCATTACTAGTTTATTATCGGCTTTAATTTTCTCTCTGACTTTTTTGACCAGATTATGAATGTACTTTTCATCTAAAAATGTTTTTATGGTACTATCGACAATAGCAGTTATTTCTTTCGAGTCCTTTTTATTTAAGACTGTCTTATATTTTGCAAGTTTAGCAATATGCAAGTTGTGGCAAGAAATATTTTAACACTGCGTCTGCGCCCGCGATATTTTCATGCAAGGTTTGCGATATTTTTGTTCTTTTATTTGCCATTATTTCTAATGCCAGCCTACAGGATTTTGTGGGGCGAGCGACGTTATTTATTATTTTTTCATTTTGTATTTGTTCAGTTTGTTGTTTAATTTTGTATTTGTTCACTTTGTTGTTTATTTTTCGTGTCTAAGGGAAAATGTTAAAATTATTAAAAAAGTAGTAAACATAATAAACAAAATATATAGTATAATATGTAGTGTTAAAAAATATGAATCTTAACGATTGTTTTATATTGCAGTAAACAAATATGGTCTACAGAATATACGACCTCTGTAATTCTTCTCTATGAGAATTGTACATGAATCTATGACATACGGTTCAAAGAATATCATAATAGAAATTCTATAAATAAATAACTAATAATATGCAAAATTTGCACCCAAATGCTAACGTTACCGTAGAAATGGTAAAGAGCAAGATTCGTGGAATCAGAACTGAAGTTAACAAAATTAAAAAGTCAGAAGCGAGCGATGCCTCTCAGGATGATTTATATACCCCAAGATTGTGGTTTAATGACATGCTATATTTTTTAAATGATTCTGCGAATGTAGTGACAGGGGGAGAATCTAATATGGATATTATTCAGGTAAAACAAATTATATGTAAAAGAATGTTTGAGTTGTTTATTTTTTACTAATCTTTTATTATTTTTATTGTTTTAGAGCCCACAACAAAGTAGTGAAGAAAATGATTTACTTTTTGATGGAGATGCTGATGCATTCTATCAACCTACTTCCTTGCTACCTTGTAGGCCTCAGCTCACGAATGATTAACCATCTTCCTCCAACTATACGAACACTATAGAAAATACAGTACAAAATACACCACGAGAAATATATAATATATAAAATACACCACGTGGATTAAATGCTTCACGAACCACTCTACGAGCGAAGAGAAAAAAGAACGAAGACGATCAATTGAGAAATTTATTGCAAAAAAAACCAATGTTATTGAAAACATGATGGGAGACACTGATAGTAGTGTAGATCCTTTGCCACTAATTCTAATTAAAAGTTATTAACACATTTAACAGTGTTGTAAATAAATTAACTTCGGAATATCATTTGATGTTTTTAAATAAATCATAAGCATAAAAGTTATGACATAATAAATATATCATTTTAGCTACTTATGATCAGAGATGAACAAAATATATGATAAAGACATATTAGATTGTTTCAAAGAAAATGTTTTGCTGGAGCTGTACAAAGCTAAAAAGGCGTACAGATCAACTAAGGACTGACAGGCAGGAAAGAAAAATTAATACAAAATAATATTTTATATACATATCTTTGAATTTTTATAAATTTATTTAAATTAAAAATTATGTTAATAAAACTTTATACTAAAAAACTTGTCTAATGTTTTTAAATCATGTCATCTTGTCATTATACAGCTCCTTCACCATTAACATAAGCTTTAAATACATCTCTTGTATCAATTGCCATTCCTGGTGGCCTATTTCCAGCTTGCGCACTTAATCCATACACAAAAGTGTATCTTCTATCTATATCTATTTCTGGATCTTGACCAGTGTATTTGGTTGTCATTTCACGATTTAGAAAATTGTGCAAGGCACAACATGCCTGTGTAATAAGTTGAACTTTTTCAGGTATTAATGCATTAACATTTAAGAGTACCCTAAAAACGATTAGACAAAATTCCAAACACATTTTCCACTACTCGACGGGTTCGACTTAATCGGTAATTGAAACTTCGTTGCTCTTTAGTCATTTTGTTAATGGATATGGTTTTAAAATATGTGTCGACAATGGAATGCAGCATCTGCTACAATAACAAATGGAACAGACTTTGTAACGAAAGCAGATCCTTCGTTCCTCTGTGCCTTAATGTTTGCCATCCATTGCTCCTAGACAATTTGGAAAGTTCCATTTTTCATTAAATTTACTGGCAATTTCCAACTCTTCAGCTGCTATAGAAGGAACCTTAAAAGTAAAATAATTACTATTTTATTCTTACGATATATTTCTCATTTAAATATCTATCAGTTTCATTGTTACTTCTTCTTACAAAGGCAAGCCTAGATACTAACTTTTCGTTACATTCACAATTCTAATAAAATACTAATAATAACCTTTAAATATTCTTTTTTTAATTCTTCGTAAATAGCTTTACATACAACTGGAATGAAACATGATATTGCACTATTTGAAATTCTGTAATTATATTGCAGACATAAAACGTTCGCCAGTGGAGTTTTGATCTTGCAGATATACATTCTCGAAATTTGGTATCTTTTTTTTGTATTTTGTATTTTATTTTTTCTAAAAGTTTCTCAAATGTTATTAAATAGTTTTTAAATGTTTTCGAGTCGTTACACTCAGTAAACTCGTTTGTAATTGATCAATTACCTAATGATTGATTTATCCATCGTTTGACCCAAAACTTTTTTTTGGTTTGTTTCCTTTTCTAAGAAATCCAAGAGTTGTCGCTAAGGTTAATAATAACATTTTTTTTCTTTTTTATTAGCATTTTTTTGCAGGAATTAACTGATATTGATAATGGCAAATGACATAAAAGTCACTCATGACCCAAGATTTTTGTGAATAAATGTCAAATTTTTTTATTGTGGCTGCACTGTTGTTACGAAATGTACCTTGCTTCAAACTTGTGAAGTGTAAAATGTAAGGCAATGCAAGAGATATGCAATTCTATGTCTTGCTACAAACTTGCATATCGTTAAACTTGCATAATGTAAGACAGTCTTTAAAACCATTTTTCTCGTGAATTACAAATATTATTTTAAACTTGTAAATGGTATAAAATGTTTTCAGTTAAAACAGGGATGTCCACATCAATTACATTGATAGGGGCCTCGTAAAAACTTGGACCTCACTCACTGGACTTCTATATACATCTTGCAATTGTTAAAATCAATTCGTGTTGTGTGTTTATCATAAATTCGGCATAATCCTGTCTTTGTTCATCACAACCATACTCTGAAGAATATAAAGTGTTTATTTGAGATTTTCCATATATCATTTGTTTTATCGAGCAAGCGATAATAGGTTTTCTAATAGATGCTATGCATTGCGAAGAAAGGACAACGTACCGGTAACATGGGAAAAGTGGTCCCGGTTAAAATTGATAATTTTTTTATATATTATGTTTTTAGGTATTATTAATAAATTCTGAAGTTTTTAGAGAGACTTTATGTCTACGACCGGAGATACGGTGTCCCAAAAAATATAAATTACACATTTTAGGTATTCCGAAAATAATTGATATAATCCATGATTTTCTTTTAATTTTTGGTACGAAGTTGTGCCAAATAATATAATACAGGGTAACATCAACATTTTAAACAATGTACCAATGATTGTTTTATTATACAGGGCGTCCCACAAATATTATTAAACTAGAAATGTTAATAATAATCTATAATATACCAAGATAATCATCTGTATAATCTATATAATGTAAATAAGCTTTTAGATAATAATATATTAATGGTAACTGATTGTATAGGGTGTTCTAAAAGTATTCAAATGTGAACTAACACTTTTAAAAGTTCTAATATTTATATTGATTATCTACCCTTTCTCCTTTGCAGAAACTGCAGTCCTTTATTTTGTTTTTTTGATTCCTGTATTTTATCTATTTTGATATTTGACAGAAAATGAATAGTGAGAAAAAACAAAAAAAAGGTTTGAAATATTATTGTTCTTAAAAAATTGTTTTTGAATAAGTATGCAAGTTTTCTTTGTATTTAATATTTTTATGAATAGTAGGCTGTTATCAAAATGGCCGACACATCAATGTCAAAGTTTTATAGTTTAATATTACTTATAGTATAGCAGTTTACTAATAGATACAATGGCTTTTCGCAATCGCTGTTATACTTGCAACATTGCAAATCCCCAAAGGCAAATGGTAAGAATAGCAGGAGATGAAAATGAAGAAAAACGACAAATTGCTATAAGACGCAGGGAAGAATTTTATAACGAACCTCTTGAAATTGATGAGAATACAAGAATTTGCTTAAATTGTAACATATCCATAAACGCAGAAGTCCACCAGTTGGAAAACGATCCTGAATGTTTAAAACTAAATATTTTGAAACAAAGCAGAAACAGCACGTGTTTAATATGTAATCGTGACTACAATATTCACAGACTTTCAAATGAGTGTCGGGTTGATATATTTATATCTAGAAATATCTACGTTCCTGAATCAGCTAGAATTTGCCAACATCACTTAAATGAAGAAGGATACATACTACCAATGCTGCTACCCGGTCTGCAATTTGTTAGCCGTTTTGTTAAACTTAAAGGTATACAATTATCCATATTTTTACAAAACTTGCGGGAAAAAGCATCGAATTCTCAAAAAACGTCTTTTTCTGACGAAAATAGTTTCTCAGATGAAGAATTTAAATATATTTTATCAATAACAAAACAACAATTTATTGATCTGTTCACATTTTGTGACGTAGTTCAAAGAGTGGATGGATTTAACAGGCGTATTTTAAAAATAGATTTATTGGCATTTCTTTGCAAACTCCGACAAAACCTAAGTGATGAATTTTTAAAAATAATATTTGGATACACAAGCAGAGCAGCAGTGAGTTTAGCAATAGCTAATGTAAGAACATCCTTAATGGGCCGCTTTGTTCCAGAAAATATAGGGTTGGGTGCAATCACTAGGGATCAGTATATAACCCAGCATGTTACTGAATTTTCTAACTCATTGTATAATCCGGAACCCAATAATCCAAAAATTATTCTTTATATCGATGGGACATATTGCTACATCCCAAAAAGCACCAACTTTAGGGCCTTAAGGCAATCGTATTCAGTCTACAAGCACCGTCATTTGGTGAAACCTGCACTCTTGGTCGCACCAGACGGATACATTCTCGACATACAGGGACCATATTTTTCTGATAGCAGAAATAATGATGCTGCTATGTTGCGAAACGAATTTAATATGGATGCCAACCGTCTCAGGGAATGGTTGCAGCCTGGAGACATTGTTATCGTAGACCGTGGATATAGGGATATTTTGCCTCTTCTGGATCAATTGGGAATAGATTATAAAATGCCTCCAGTACTTCCACGCGGCCAAACTCAGCTGAATACAGAAGAAGCAAATGAATCTAGACTAATTACCAAAACGAGATGGATTATTGAAGCTAGAAACGGTCATATTAAATCGGTATATAAATTTTTTCAAGACAGAGTTCACATGCATCACGTGCCGAATATTGGTGACTTTTATCGAATTGCTGGTGCACTTCTAAACAGATACCGAGAGCCAATTTTAATGCAAGGAGCTAACCTGCAACTGGCTCATTCAATCCTACAAAAAGCTCAGTTGCCTAATCAATTACAAATTAGAGTCGAGACGGACCAGTTGCGTCGACGAAGAGGGGTATGGAGACTTTTAAATCCAGAATTTGACTTAGAATTTCCTAGATTAGACATCGATTATTTAAAAGAACTTACCGTTGGAACATACCAAATTAAACTCGCAAATTCATACATTCAGGATACGCTTCAGCATGGTGATAATCTTTTCGAAGTAAACGAAGCAAATAATGAACTCGATCTACTTCATCTTAGACTTCATTCACGTTTTCAAAATGCTACTAAATACCAAATATGGATACACTTTAGAATGCCGAATGAAAATATGGATGAAGGTAATTTGATATTGGGATACTATTGCACCTGTAAGAGCGGCGCTAGAACATTAGGTTCATGTTCCCATGTCGCAAGTGTCTTATGGTACCTAGGATATGCCCGATATAAAAATGACATCAAGTACCCTAACAACAATTTACTTTTAAGCGTAATAGATGCTGCAGGTAGGCCTGTCTTAGATTAGTGCCAACGATTACTTCATCCTTTCCTTAATCTTAAGTTTTAATTATTTTAAGTAATATAAAATAATAATCTTAATTTCAAGTATGTTAAGTAATTGAATTGTTTTTCATTCTTTTTGTAAATAACTAATTCTTGCTAATGAATACTCGCTATCGATTGATTTAATGATAGATAAAAAATACGTTTTTTCATTGTCCACACAATTATCTTTATTGTTTTGGTTAGTTAAAAAATATTTAGTTTTATAGATTCTATACCATTTTTTGACTGATATATTTAGTTATTTATAGATATGTTGCAGTTGTTGAATCATATTCTATAATATTCTCATGCATTTTAAGCTGTAAATTACTAAATTCATATCCTTCTTTTTCATAGTTATCTTCAGTATTTTTAGTATTTTAATTTAAGGTAATTAGTATTTGCATAAAATAAAAATATCTTAAAATAATTTAAGTATATTTCAGTTTTTTAAATGTAGCATTTTAATAAACTGGCATTGAAAAAGTTCATGATAGTTAAAATGCATATGTGGAACTACCATCTAATATACTTTTTAACATAAGACTTTTTAGTTTTTTCTCACTAATTATTTTCTTTGCTGATGTGATTAACATCCGAGGAAGACCAAACGGCCCATATACTCAAGGAATAATTGTCATCATCATTTTTTATGTTTCAAAAATAATAACTGATATGTTCAATATAAATATTAGAACTTTTAAAAGTGTTAGTTCACATTTGAATACTTTTAGAACACCCTATACAATCAGTTACCATTAATATATTATTATCTAAAAGCTTATTTACATTATATAGATTATACAGATGATTATCTTGGTATATTATAGATTATTATTAACATTTCTAGTTTAATAATATTTGTGGGACGCCCTGTATAATAAAACAATCATTGGTACATTGTTTAAAATGTTGATGTTACCCTGTATTATATTATTTGGCACAACTTCGTACCAAAAATTAAAAGAAAATCATGGATTATATCAATTATTTTCGGAATACCTAAAATGTGTAATTTATATTTTTTGGGACACCGTATCTCCGGTCGTAGACATAAAGTCTCTCTAAAAACTTCAGAATTTATTAATAATACCTAAAAACATAATATACAAAAAAATTATCAATTTTAACCGGGACCACTTTTCCCATGTTACCGGTACGTTGTCCTTTCATAACGCGCCTCTTCGAATAATCCATACAGAAAATTACTCGTAAAAAACTATTTTTCCCATCTTCTTTTGCTTTAAATTTTCTAAATATTTCGATAGAGCTTTCCGAAATATCCAAAATATTATCCTGGACCCCTATTCACTAACTCGTGAGAGTGGTCGTGTACGACTACTCATCGGTATGAGTACTCTCTTACTCATCGCTCACATAATCCCTAAAAACCCTATTCACGATGATTCGGCTAGTCTACTATATTTGGTACAGCGTTGCCAAGTGGAACGACTAACTTTGACCTATTATTTAGTTAAAATGTACTTTAGGTTTGTAAAATATATATAACCACACTCTGTATGAGATGAAAAGAAGAAAACGCGCGGCTGAGATACTAGTAGACAGTGAGAATATTTTTGATACGTAGTGTAAGTTAATATAATTTTTAAAAAACTGTTAATTTGTTGAGCATCAAAAAAAAATGTTGTGTGAGACGCAAAAAAATATGCTCATGGAATATAGGAGTCAACATGAAGAGTTGCGCAGGGGCCAATTTACGCCAAATTTTACTTATAAAAAAGCCCAACAACTTTGGGAAGACATTAGCACACAGCTAAATAACGTCCCAAATGGACAATGTAAAAATTGGCAAAAATTGAGGAAAGTAAGTATATTTTATTTTTTATTATTTTACCATAAGAGGCAATCGTTGCTTATTTCGTTTTTTTCATTGATCATAACAGACATGGCAAGATATGAAAAAAAAATGCCAAGGCAAAAAATGCTGCCATTAATCGGCATAGAAATATGACGGGAGGAGGCCCAGCTACATCAAACACCCTATATAAAGTTGAAACTGAGGTTTTAGAATTAATGAGCCCGATCCAAATTGATGGAATAGGCGTCGAAGAAACCCCAATAGGTTTTTATTTTGCTGGCGATGTAGAAGAAGTAAGTACTTTTTTACGACTCCATAAGTGATGTTGTTAGTTCAAAACTGGAATTAATTTGAATCCTGTTTTTACTAGAAAAAATTTGTTTTAATTAACTATATCACACCTATAGAATTTTACGATATAAGCGACGTGGATGAAGTTGAATTGCCGTCCGATCCCGAACCCTCGGTTACGGGATCCCCTCCAAGATCGGTCCAGAGCGACCCTGACCGGACCATACCCGAAGATGTACCGTCTGTACCTAGTACAGAACCGCGAATACAGCCGTTAGTCGACCGATCCCTCGGTGGGAATGAGACAACCGTCCCACAAGAAGACGACGTCATAAAAAAGGGCCCGGAAGAATTGACAGCACCGCTGGAGTTCCAGTCGGCGACCGCCGTTACTAGCCGACCGGCTAATGCTAGATGGTCAGATTCATGTCTGCGACCACTAACGACAGAGGGGGTGGAAGACCGCCGTGACCCCGATATCTTCCTCCCAGTGAGTCGCGAACTATGTTGGAGGTGTGGATACCCCGGACACCGTCGTGACACTTGTACCCGAAGAAGGGATATCCTGTTTTGCTCTCACTGCGGCCGTTATGGTCAGATGTCCAGGACCTGTACTTGCCGCCGTCCGTCACGTGGTGCATACAACGTCCCGACCGAGACTGGGGAACCGTTCCATAGCCAGTCTAGCTCCCGTCAAGACAAAGGCGTGCAATGCGATCTCTGCCTGTGTTCCAGCATTCCGGACGCCGATGCCGACGCTCGCGTCCCGTATTCCAGAGGCCGCACCTTCACCGGACCAAGAAGCCAAGGATCCCGTTCCCGGCTCCCGTACTCGAGCATACGGACCCGGATTCTAAGATTCCAGGAGTAAGGAATAGGGGAACGTTGGCCCCGAAGAGATTCTGTCCCGAAGTTCTCTCCGGAATGAAGAGGGTGAATATCTATAACCGTTTTTTTTTTTTTTTTGGTTTTTTTGGTTGGTTAACCCGAAGATAAACGGTTTTATTTAATTTGTTTAATTATTTGTATTAAGGTGTACCTACCCCAAATATAGGGTTAGACCAATACCGGGGTAGGCACCTGACAGGGTCTGTTTATTTTGGTTTTAGTACGTTTTGTCTGGTTTAAAAAAAAAAATGTAAGCTGCGCTTCCATTTTTTTTTACCGAAGTAAGAGGGGGGATGTAACGAAGTTATTTTTCACCCTGTATAATTGGTACAATTTTTATTTTTTTTTAACCGTAAACACCCTCTCTTATTTTATTTTTTTTAAATCAGTTAAATTACTTTATTCAATTTAGTTAATCGCTACTCCTTTGGAAATTACTGTATTTAATTTATTCTTACTCCTGTTAGTTGCTACTCCTTTGTAATTCTGTGAATTAATTTTTAACACAAATCAGTTTCGTTTTCTGCCGAGCATATTTTTATTTTAGTGGGGTTTTGCTAAGTGGGGTTTGAAAAATTTGATAAAAGGCAGGAGCCACGAAAATTCTGGGCTTTTTCCTCTCTCTTTCCGCGTAGATCTTTTAAAATACCGAAACCGACTCCGAATCTGTGATACCGTGAACCGGCATTAACTCTTGATAAGACCAACGAAACTGATTAGTGTGTGTGTCTACACTAGGTAAGAGAAAAACACTTTATTGTAAATTTGTTTAATTCGCTTTTATCTGCAACCACTTTTAACGCTTGCCAAGTTCCGAAGATTGTAGCCCTTTCATTTTAATAAACGTTCAATTTACTTCTATTGAATTTTCTGTTATGATTGTGCCTTGTAGGGATAAGAGGGACTATCGGGGATTAGAATATCGTCGGGTTTAGATCCCAGGTCTTTTGGAAGGGCAACCCTTGCGTTCTCCGCTAAGCGGGTTCTCATACGGCTGTCATTCCAGACTACCTTATAGTTGACTTTTCTGGCTAGATATCATTTTTCCGCTAAACCGGCTTATTTTAAACCCGGCATTATTGTAGATTTGTACGCTGTTTCATACTGCTTTTAAAACATATTATTATTGCACTTTCTTCAATCATAGTAAAACGCATTTAACTGTAAATAACTTGTGGTGTTTGGTTTTATTGCTAAGAAGTAATACGCAATTTTTTAAATAGCTTTCCGTAGTTAGTGTAACTTAGCTTATAACAAGAATTAATAATTATAAAAGAAATATAGATATTTGCAATTTTTTTTATTATTACAATACAAGCAACCGGTAAATTCAGGTTCGGCACTGTGAAACAATTAAAGCCTGTTTTACACCGTGCATCGCTAAACAGTCTACGACAACAGACCCCTAGAATTACTGTAACCTCCATCTGTTGCTACCCAGGTACTCTTGAGACCGTAGATCAAGAGTCGGTGGAGAAAACCACCCTAAAAATCTGGCGCCCGGGGCAATCTAGAGAAATACCGAAGCCGAGGGTGTCATAGTGACGTCAAGTATATTTTGTAGAAAGAAAGCACGTCACAAAATGGCGCCCGAGCAGGGACGTCACACCCTTACAATGTCTACATTTTTAGAACCGAGGTATAAAAATATTGCATTTTTTTCGGATGGTGTAGCAGAGAGAACCAAAAATTGGATAATTGATTATTTGGCTAATATAATAGAAAAGAATTACTCTTCAGCTATCGAAAGAAAGAAATTACAGCCTGAGACAGAAAAAAATGAGCCCCAGAAACAGTATTCGATTTGGACTTCATTCGACAAAAAAGCAGCAAATTTTGAACCTGTTACTAGGATAAAGCCTAACAGATCTCAGGCTATAGTTGAAGTGGAAAGATATTTGCAAGAACCACTATTGGATAGGAAAGAAGACCCACTAAATTGGTGGAAAGTTAACGCCTACAATTATCCAAATTTAAGTAAAAGTTGTAAAGTTAAAATTTGGAACTGTTGCAACTTCAGTGCCGTGTGAAAGAATATTTTCTAAAACAGGGCAACTTATATCGGACAGAAGAAATCGTTTAGGTTCTGGCAAAGTTCAGAAAATTATGTTTATTAATGGAAACACCTAGCTAAGTTTATTTTTTAGGTAATGCCTTTATTTCAATAATATGTAGTGACTGTGATTTTTGATGGTTGTAAACTCGTATTTATTTTTAATCAATAATTTTATTTTCGTTTTGCACCCGAATATTTTTTATGTATATATAAAAACTATAAAAATAATCTAGTAATTTGATTTACATACGACTACTATTTTTTTAAATATTGTACGTAATATATGTTAACTTAATATACATCGATTTTTAGCGCCAAAAGCATTAACTTCGCTTATTAATTATCTGTAGTTTTTTGACAACTGTTATCTAAAGCGAACAGCTCGGCGCCGATAACTGGAGACTAAGCACTAACGCATAACACTACTGTTATTTTTAACCTGTTATTATTTTTTCCCAATAGCAACATGTTATTGCTATTTTCAAATAGCAGTTAAAAATAACAGGTTTTGAAATAACAGCCCATCACTACCGTAAATGATCATTTTAAGAGGCCTAAACAACCCGATAATCGTTTTGAGGTTTTTGGAAAAAACGTTGGGATGAAACTACAAGAGTTATCAAAAGAACAGAGAATTATAGCAGAAAAAATAATTAATGAAACTCTGTTCTTGGCCGAAATTGGTAGCTTAACTATATCACACACTGTAAGAAAATACCTTTCCAATCAGCCACACATTCAAAACCTTTCCACTCAGCCACACACTCAAAACCTTTCCACTCAGCCACACACTCAAAACCTTTCCACTCAGCCACACATTCAAAACCTTTCCACTCAGCCACACACTCAAAACCTTTCCACTCAGCCACACACTCAAAACCTTTCCACTCAGCCACACATTCAAAACCTTTCCACTCAGCCACACACTCAAAACCTTTTCACTCAACCACACACTCAAAACCTTTTCACTCAACCACACACTCAAATAATTTACACTGGGCCACTAGTGATGGGAGTAACGAATCATTTTACGTAACGTTACATCAGGTAACGTTACAAAAAATAACGTTACAAAATAACGTTACGTTATAACGAATCAATTATATGTTACGTTCCCAGTCTTTGCATTGCATACCGTTCCTAAGTAACTCACTACATTGTAGTGCGCGCGCATACCGTTCCTATATAAGCAATCTTTTCAATTAGAGGCGCCATCTGTGAACTAAAAAATAAATAATAAAATATTTGAATAGCAGTACTTTTTAACTGAAATTAATTATTGAATATAAATGAAAAAGATGTCGCTGGTACGAGAAATATATTGGGGGAGTCTAGAAGGAAAATATAAGTGGTTTTAGTTTGGGGTTTTTAATGTCTTTTTGTCTGTACTGAGTTTCAGTTTTCAGTTATTAAAAAGTTTATGTAAAGTGGTTGTTTGTGTCGAATTTTGTTTTTTATTTTTATTATTATACTAAAGACTAATTAAAGTTATTCAAAAATATTTATCAACTGTTATATTAAGCTTAAGGTAAGTTTTTAATCAATATATATAGGGTGGCATCATTTTATTTATTACATTTATTAGTTTTAGAAAATGCCGCCTCAGAAATATTCTAAAATATGGGGTTTTTTCAAAATAAAGCCACAAAATGAAACAATTGCAATCTGTAATATATACAAAGCTGAATTAAGTTGCAAAACAACATCGGCAAATTTAAAAAAACATATTGATAGGAAACATCCTACAATCAATTTAAAACCTATTAATGAAAATGTATCAAAAATAATGGATGCAGTTGAAAAACAAATTGATATAACGATGCCTAGTACAAGTACTGCCAGAATTATTTCTGAGGCTCAACCTCAACTGGCAACTAGCAGTAGCAGTGAAACACATGTAACTAAAAAACTAAAACTAATGCAAACTTCCGTACAACGCTATATAGCACCAAAGTCAATGCATTTAAGTATAAAAAATAAATTAGATCAAGACTTGTTGCAATTATTTACTAAAGATTTTCAACCATTCAGTGTTGTGAAAGATGTTGGCTTAAAAATTTTTATTACATCTTTAAATCCAGCTTATCAGTTACCATCAAGAAAAACTTTATCAAATACTTTATTACCAGCAGCGTATGAACAGGCCCTTAACGAAACTAAAAATTTATTAAAAAATATTCAATATGTGACCATTACTACCGACTCTTGGACGTCAAGAAATACGGTAAGTTTCGTAGGGGTGACTGCTCATTTCATTGACGAAAATTTTAAAGCCAGAAGTGTGCTACTGGATTGCAGCCCACTCAACGAAAGCCACACTGCCCAAAATTTAGCTGCTGAAATAAAAAGGGTATTACGAGAGTGGGATTTGATGGATAAAGTTATTTTGGTGGTATCTGATAATGCAACAAATATTAAGAATGCCATAAAAGATTTTTTAAAATTTAAACATTACGGATGCTATGCGCACACTTTAAATTTAATTGCACAAGATGCGTTGAAGCTGGCATCTTCCACTTTAGACAAAATTAAATCCATAGTGTCTTCATTTAAAAAAAGTTCCACTGCTACAGCTAAGTTGCAGGAACAACAGAAGCTGTTAGAAAAAATGCCAAAAAAATTGATACAGAGTATTCCAACTCGATGGAATTCAACATATTATATGTTGAATAGATTTTCTGAATTGGAACAGAGTCTAAGAACGACCATAGCTCTATTAAATAAAGAATTTCCGGTTATTACAGGAGAAGAGTGGGAATTTGTTAAGGAATTAACAACAATCCTAAAACACCTGGAAGAAGTGACCACTTTGATGAGTGGAGAAAAATATGTAATGGCGTCTTCCATTATTATTTTTACTGACGGGCTACAAACGTTATACAAAAAATTAGAAGAAGCTAAATTGTGTGCATTGTCAAAACAAATCATCAGTTGTATTTTAACTGGTTTGAACCAAAGATTGGGGGATCTAGAAAATAACAACACATTACTTGTTTGTACGTTTTTAGACCCCAGATATAAAAATTTGGGATTTTCCAATAAAGGGCTAAAAACTGTGTTATAGGTCTACTCACCAATAAATTAAAAATAGCCACTGGCGTACCTCAAGATGATGGCAAAAGTAAAGATCCTGCTACAGATAATAATAAAGAGGAAGCAGTAAAGGTACTTTCCATATGGGAAAATTTTGACAAAAAGGTTGTTAGTTATCAACCAAGCGGTACTTCCCAGTCTAGGGCAATAGTTGAAGTTCAACGATATTTAGAATAGCCCCTTATATCTCGTTTGGATGACCCATTAATTTGGTGGAAAGAGAAATCTTTTAATTTCCCAAATTTATGCTATTTGGTGAAGGAGAAATGGATTACGGTAGCGACCTCAGTTCCATGTGAACGATTATTCTCCAAATCTGGTCAGTTGTTGTCAGAAAGAAGAAATAGACTTGGAGCAGAAAAAGTTAAAAAATTATTAGTTGTAAATACTTATTTACTTATTTAAGTTTTATTTTATTGTAAGGTGTATATATATTTTTTTATAATTTTATTATTTGTAGGGCTCGTCTTATAACCGTTTGTTTCGTTATTGCTAGAACTTATTTTTAAGATGTACAAAACGAGGTAATTATTAAATTTGTAACTGCCTACTTCGCTAAAAAATAATTCGATTCTATTGGCTGAAAAATTTGTATCATAATAATGAAAGCCATTATGAAACAGATTTTAATCTTCTAATTAGGAGTGGAAAAAGTATATTATTAATCAGCCACTTAAAAGTTACAAAGCTTAATAAATGTTGAATTTATAAAAAGTTACCATAAAATGAAACTATAAATTAATTTTTTTTATTTTTATTCAATCAATTGCGAAATTTCAATATAATAAATTATAGTAATTTTTCTGATAAGTAATTACCTATTCTAGATTTTTTTCATGTAATTATTGTTTAAAGCCTAGTCAATTTATAATCTTTCGAGTGTTTAAAATTGCAAACTTTTATAACCATGAATGATACAAAAAATAATAAGTAAACTTGTCTAAAAATAATAATTTTTTGAAAAAATTAAACATTTTCCACGGTAACTTTTTTTTTAATTTTTAAATTTTTAATTACTATTACTGGTTAATGATTATTTTTCAATAATTACTTATTATTTTATATTAACTAAAATAATTTTTATAGCCGTAAATTCTCAAAGTGTTCTTCGTTTTCAAATTTGAATTTTTGTAGTCATGGGGCTTTTATGACGCTCGAAAAAAAATGCTTATTTATACCTACAACAACAAAAATATAGTTTCTGACCGATATATATTGTAATGAAATACTCTGTATGAGTCATTTTTATAAGTTAATTATTAGTTATTCGTTAAAAGGTTTGAATAACATTTGTTAATTTTGAATTTTATAAACAGAGTTTATCGTTAGAGGTTTAATTTAAAGCATTTATTGAAAATAATTGGTGTATAAAATATTTAAAATCAACAATTGTGGAGTATAAAAAAAAAAAATCTTATTTGTAATATCATATCATTAGTATCATATGAATGATTATTATTTGTATAATAATTTAATAGAGAAAGGTAAAATTTGGATAGAATATCAAAGTAAATTTTTGCTGTATAATTAAAAAGTAAATGGCAAGTTTGTCAAAAGTGATTAAAAAAAATTTTATTCGTGAATCAAGTAACAAAAAAATTTGGGAATTTAGAGACGGACAGTTGAATAAAAAATAATAATAAACAAGTCAAATATTTTTTTATAAGAAAAAAATTTGGTTGTTGGTCAGAATATTAAGTAATGGTTTTTGTAAGAGGATGTAGAAAGATGGAAAATAAAAAATATGTATACACTGATTAAATTACAAAATTTTATTTAAAAAAAAAAAAACAATAAATAATAAAATCAGAGATAAATTCAGTTTGGTGAGCTAAATAAGAAAGCGACTAACAGAAAGGACGAGTGGTGGAAGAACGTAAGGAGGAGTATACAGGTTTAATAAATTGGAACGCGGAGATTAGGAAGTCAAATTGAAGAAGAGGTATTTAGAAGAAGCGATTGGTCAAGGTAGGAGATAAAATAGGTGTAGAAGATTGGAGTGAAATGTGACCAGAAGGACTTTATTAATTTAATTTTATTTATTTTTTTTGTAATGTTTATTATTTTTTTTTATATATAGAATTCACCCCAAATTGAAAACAACGAAGTAGTGTTTCATAACAATATATACCCATTTGGGTACCTAAGACTTAACTGGGTCATAAAAAATTGTATTGCCCTCAAATTGTTTGGAACCCTAAAAAATTCGAAACACATTGAGAGTTTGTCATTTTTCGGCCTAAAGAAATACCATTTATGATCAATTGTTTATGAAATTTTTTAATACGGACTCCACCATGCATTTTTATCATTTGGTTTTAATTTTTTATACTCTTAAATAAATATACCTACTTTTTTTATCACTTAATAAAAATTACAGGTACATAATAATTGTAAAAACCTACAAACCTATTAAAAAAATCTGTATTATTTCAATAGACAATTTTGAAAAAAAATTAAATTATATTATCAACACTTGTATTCATTAATCATAATAGAAAGTGGCAATAAAGATTAACTGCTCTTTTAAGTGCGTTTCAAATTTCAAAACTTCAAAAATTTCTTGAAAAAATATCAAATTACAGAGCAATTTACTATCAACCTTAAAATAAATAACCCTTAAGAGTAAGAAACTAAAATAAATAAATCAAAACTACGTATTAATTCTCGTTAAATTCCCCTCAAAAATTCCTCAAAAAAAAAATTACTTCACTTTATACAACTGATAGGGCTGCCATCTAGTGATAATTTGTAGGAAAAAGTAAAAAAATATGTAGACTACTTTAGCTTATGCCTTATTTCAATATTCTTATTCTTTACTGCGCGGCGCATCACGCATCGTTTCGTTATTCGTTTTGTTTCGTTTCGTTACTCGTTTCGTTCAATTTACTAAATTTTGTCTGGTTCTGGTTAGGTTACGTTTCGTTATAATATAACGAATCATTTTTTATCTGTGTAACGTTACGTTCCGTTCCACAAAATAAGGTTACGCATATAACGAAACATCACTATGAGCCACACACTCAATCATCAATGGAATTCACATCAACAGTAGAGCCAGATCATGCACAATCTGATAATACAATTACTTCCTTTTTCCGTAATTTTAATGAAGAATAAAAAAGTATTGGTAAAATATTCTTTAATATGTCCTAAAAGTTTAATTAATAAATAATTTGTTGATTACAGTATTTATAATTTCTTACCTTTAAGTACTCTTTCCGTAGAACCTAGTACAGAGCATCACAGGTTTCAGGGATTATTTGGCTAAGAGCTTGCGGTGATATTATTGTAGAAAACTTCATACATTGGTAGGAACGTCCTGTAGCTACAAATCGCAGTGTAGCAGTTAATCTTTCATGAGGACTTATAGCTTCCCTCATTACAGTGTCTTCTTTCTTTATTAGTAGAGAAACTAAAGCCAGCAGATTTGAATATGCCTCCTCATTCATCCTTAAATAGTTATGCCAATCTTTCGGAACGAATTTCAACTCATTTAACTAGTATGAGAAAATTGCTTCCTTTTCATGAGCCAGTCTTTACACCATAGACTCCGCTTCTTTTTTTTCTTTAAACACATAACCAGGCCTAATATCGCAAGTGCATCATAATCTTCCATCGTAAATGACATGTTTCTTGCGTGAGCTTCTGCGGAGAACTGCCCGATCGACGTCGATATCGGAGGCGTGTGGAGGCAATAGGGACGTTCGACTTATCTGCACAGTCTGAAATCGCTACGTGTGTATGAGGCTTAAATAGTTAATATCGAGTCGAAATGAAAATTTAGGGTTAATATTTTGTTATTATCGTTACGGAATTGAAATAGTAATGTTAGTATTTTGGGTTGGGTTCTATGAAAATTATAAACATTTATTTAGAAATGCCAATTTTTTAGGTAATTATCTGCCGTACTTAACACGGCGTACATACGCTGCGTGTTGCCAGATCTACTATATAATTTTCCCCATATCTGGGGAAAAATAGGGGAATGTGAAGCCAAGTGATTTCCTACTGATGGTTACGATGCTGCTCCTGCTGCTGCTGCTACTGATAATGATTATCCTAGTAGGTCAAAAATGTGTATGTTACAAAACATTGAAAATCCAATTTTGAAAAGAGAAAAACAAGTTCAAGTTCTGAGTCTGTTATGACCAATTCGGTTAAGAAATAAATAATTATGTATAAATAATTTTCATTCAGATGATTATGTGTTTGGCTCCTGAATGTAAACATTACAGTGTTCGAGAAACGTGTAAGTTTTTTGCATTTCCAAATGAAAAAAAGTTACGGCATAAATGGATACAACTCGTAAGGTATGTTTGAAGTTATTTTTATAGACATTTATTTAAGAAATAATCATTGAATTTTTGTAGAAGAGATGTACAACCAGGACCACATGCACGTTTGTGTTCATGTCATTTTCCTGATGGAAAAGAGGAAAATAATCCTGTAAATTTTAAGCATGATGAAAATAAATTATGTACGTCTGCATCTCCTGAAAAAAGGAAGAAAAGGGGAAGACATGCAAATATTTCTTCGGATTCTGATGAGTTGGAAGATCGAGTGCAATTTCCAGAGAGGTTTGTTACATTATCAATGCTCAAAACTAATAAATTCAGCCGTAAGTTACTAAAAGTTACATACAACTTTGATATAATGAAAGGCAATTTCTGTTAAAATAAATAAAAAATAAAATTTGAGTTGGTGTAATAAGAACTGAAATTTGAATTATGCTGTATTTATATCTTTTATTTACTTGTTAATAACTATTAGGTCCCTTAATTTTTACATAGATCCACATTACCTTGAGCCTTCAACTTCTGGCACTTCCACTACACATTACCTTCAACCATCAACGTCTGGTATTTCCACTACAGTGTTGCAATTCGAAATGTATTTTCTTCAACAGCGTGTAGAATAATTATAAAAATACACAAGGTGATGAATTTTCCTTTAAAAAAATTGAAAACAATGAGAACTTGTGCCGGTTGTTGACAGGATTTGTTTAGTTTATTAAAAAATATTCCCATCAATTATTATGCTGGTTGGAATGTAGAAAAAATACCTAAGATTGACCAATTGCTAATGGCTTAATGAAATTACGCCAAAACTTTCCTCATGAAGATTTGGCTGAAAGATTTAAGGTATCTCAGGCATCAGATTCTAATATTGTAATAACCTGGATCCATTCATGAGATTTTTTTTAAACAATTAATGGCAAGTAATAAAATCCAAAATCAAATACCACAAATTTAAATTTGTAGTATTTGATTTTGGATTTTATTACTCATCATTCAACCACATTCGAGATTATCGATAACTTGTTGGAATTAATTAAGGGCAAATATACCATCCCGGAAGAAAAACCAAACTTGTCTACCTAGCTGCTTCAATTCATTCACAAATTGCAGAATTGTTCTTGATTGTACAGAAATGGCCATGACAGTTCCACGCACCTCAATGTACTATCAATATACAAACATAAAAATACTTGGAAAGCACTTATAGGAATAGCTCCAAATGGAGTAATCACTTAGGTTAGTACGCTGTATCCAGAAGCTATGTCTGACAAGAAGATTGTGAGCACTGTGTATACTATAAACTTTAGAGGCTGGAGATTTAATTTTAGCAGATAAAGGGTTTCTCCTTAATGATTTGTTGCTCCCTGGGATTAATATAATTATACACCCCTTTTAGTGACGTTCAATTTACTCCAGCACAGGTTACACAGACAGAGAGCATAGCTAGGGCACGAATTCATGTTGAAAGAGCTATTCAGAGAATGAAACAGATTAAAATTCTCAATTTTATACCACGCTCACTCTTTGAACATGCTGGAGACATTTTACAAGTAGTTGGTGCTTTGACTAATTTACCCTTAATCAAAGAAGTTAAAAATGCGTATTCATCTGATGAAAGCGATTAAAATATATTGTATTTTATGTATAAATTTGTATAATTTTTTTTTTAAATGATCTAGTAAAGATTTTACGTAGTTTTCAACATAAAAGGTTTTTAAAATGTCCAAATTTTTTGCCCATTCTTAGTCTTTGTCTAATAAGATTATTGACAACTGTTTAATTATTTCCATTTTTATAAATGATGTAAGTTTTATCATTTTTCAGCACTTCAGACAGACTGCTTGACCTATATTTGTAGGGACATTTTACCTCCACAAGCATCTGTTCCATCAAGACCATCAGGACTGGCTCCTAAAAAACCACATTCGTCCGACCACAAACCAGTTGATTCAATTTTTACATTTATTCCTGTTGATGGCATATTTATTCCTTCAACTTCATTTACCCGTGCCCATTGTACATGATCCAAATAATAACCCTTCAATAATGATTTAAACAGGGATGGGGGATAACGATTTCTCGATATGCTGCCAGAACCATGCCAAAGTGACTAGCTGTCAATCTTAATTTTCTGCATAAAAGCCAATTTTCATTGTTATGCTGACCACGTATAGCTGCTGCTATTCTCAAAATAGTACCTTGAGATATCAAGCACCTTCTTTTTATATAAACGTCTTTATTTTCTGCATCCAAAAAATCCTTACAACAAATAATATTCTCAATGGAAGGAAATAATTGAATACATTCATTGGATGGTTCAGGTTTAAGTAACCATGTACTGGTTTACTTAAGGATATTGCTTTGACTTTGGTATTTTCATTAATAATTTATAATCACTCATCATCAACTTTTAAGCTATTAAAGCAGTATCTGACTTTACAACAAATATCTTGTTCATTAAATATTTCACCTGCTGATACCAGTTCCAACAATCACTTTTTATCAACATTAAGTACAACTGTTAGTGATAGAGAAAAAATTGTTTGTTTATTAATAGATGAAATCTATTTAAAAAATGGCTTAGCATATAAATCAAAAAATGTAGTAGGTTGCGCTTCTAATAACACTGCCCTTCTTGCCAAAGCGATTCAAACCTTTATGATCACATCACCTTTTGCTCATTTTAAGGAAGTGGTACAATTAATGCCTGTGGCAAACATTACAGGAGATGAGTTGTACCGTGTACATTAGACATTATCAACAGTGTTCAACAATGTGGGTTTAAAGTTTTGTGTGTAATAACAGACGTCAATAGAACAAATCAGCGTATGTTCAGAAATTTTTCTCATACTCAACGAAATCGAACAAAGAAATCGAACAACGAAATCTAACAACGAAATCGAACAACAAAATCGAACAGTATTTAGAGAAAAAATGAGAAACTTAATGAAATCAGACTTAAAGCACTTCGAGAACGAAAACAACTCTTAGAAGAAAATAAGTGGGAAATGGAAAAACAGGAAATTATCAAAAGGTTAGAACTAGATGAGAGAAGGTTGCAAATTGATGAGAAACGACTTAAGGTTGAGCTAGATTTGTTTTCCAATCAGGGTGTCAATTCTCGACTTGTGGGAAAGCATTTCCGACAACATTCAATTCCTATGACTCTATTCCTACAACTGAAGTTATACGTATTCTCGAGTCTAATAGGAGTCGGAATCCTCATAGGAATTGAAATATGGGTATGTCGTTGTATATTATAAATAAATACTACTAGTAGAGAAAGAATACGGGTTCTGGACCATAAAAGTGAGGAGGGTAATGAGCAATTACAATTAGCATTTATAATGAGCAATTATAATTAGGAATTTTTTTTTCCGAGGGGGGAAGGAGAAATAAATTCAGTCATTACTCATTATCGTAAATCCGCATGAAACTAGCATCTATTACACCCATTCTCAGACAAATAAGAAAATGTATTCACCCGGCCGTTATTAAATGCAAGCTTGTGCAACGGAAATCCTTATCTGGTTTCCTATAAATGCGTTTTTTCTACCAGCCCTTGAAAATCTAAGAGTACAGCGAGGTAAAATAATAACTAGCCAACTATAGACAGACCGAAACACAGGTGTCTCGATTTCAGCATTGCGTACCTGCATACGAAGACACCTGCTTTAAGTCGTTATACGAGAAAAGTATTGATTTTTTTGATTTTAAGGACAGATTTTTTAAATGTACACAACCAACATGACACATAAAATCTTGATTAATATTTTTTTCTTTAAATATTTTTGACTTAAACATGGGGTTTTAAACAAGCAATTATTACATACCTATTTCAGAAAAAAAACAAAAATATTTAAAAATTATTTGACCAACGTAATACTTTCACGTTACTTGTATGTATTATTTAATTTCTTTCGGAAAGATTTATTATAGTTTGTTTAACTCTGGATGCACAATTATTTTCTATAGAAATGTATAGCGTTTGATTTAATTTTCTTAATTGATTGAACAAAGTAATAATTATATATTTTCTAATTATAAACATCAGAAATTTATAACATAAAGAAAACAATTTTTACGAGTTTTTTTCCCTTAACTTATATTATTTATTTTCGAGGTATGGAACGCCAAATAATTTATTTTTCACCCAAGTTTATTAAGTTTTAAACAACACCAAGTTCAAGAAAAAGAAAAAAAATATTTAAAAATTATTTGACCAATATAATACTTTCACGTTACTTGTATGTATTATTTAATTTCTTTCAGAAAGATTTATTATAGTTTGTTTAACTCAGGATGCACAATTATTTTCTATTAAGAGTATAGCGTTTGATTTAATTTTCTTAATTGATTGAACAAAGTAATAATTATATATTTTCTAATTATAAACATCAGAAATTTATAACATAAAGAAAACAATTTTTACGAGTTTTTTCCCTTAACTTATATTATTTATTATTTATTTTCGAGGTATGGAACGCCAAATAATTTATTTTTCGTCAAGTTTATTAAGTTTTAACGGCACCAAGTTCAAAAAATATTTTGGTAGAATACCTTTTTTTATTTTTCTAGATAATTATCTAAAGTGCACCTTTTGCAATTTCTGTAGGGTTATTAATTATAGAAGACATTTTCTTAAATCGTTAAAAATGTTCTGCCATTCCTGAAAGGCGATATTTTTTCCTATGTACGATTTCAGATAAATTGACGTGATAGAAATACATTTTTATTCTGACAGATTTTTTTATCTTTATCTTCAAAGTTTGGGCATGGTCATTAATTACATACCACTTTTACTCAATTGTTAAAAAAATGTCCGTCCTGACATTATTCAAAGACGATAAGGCTCTTATGTAATATTTTAGATACATTTTAGGGATTTGGTCAAATCTGCAGGTATTTTTATTTTTCTAGATGGTATCAAGAAATTTATGACTGCATTTTTTTTTGTAGGCTCATTTTTAAATTTTACTTAAATTGTTAAGAATACCCTGACATTATACAAAGATCAAAATTTAGATAAATGGTCGACTTATTTCGCAGGTGTATGGTTTATTCTATTCAATATCCGACTTGCCCCACACTACCTGGGATTTGATTGGTCCATATTCGACCTATGAGAATAGAGAATTTTCATCCCTCTTTTTACAACTCCGCCCTTATTCTTTGAATAATATAATCTCGTGTCTAGCCACATTTTACTCAGTTTTATCTTAGAATCCTTCGATTTAAAATTAAATAAAAAAAATAAAAAATGGCCAGTGAATATCTACGTGATTTCACCGCGGAGGAGCTTATGGTTGAGTTCGACATCCCAGCCCCCGAGATGTTCCCCGCCGGAGAATCAGCCGGCCCCATACTGGAAGTCCCAATATTGATCCATGACGATCAAGTCCAGGCCGGCGGACTGCCGTTTTTGGAAGCTGCCGCCGCCGAGGTTCCAACATCAACAGCCGTGCAGTCCGCAAAATCAAAGACGAACACTCGGGCGGGTAAAAAGAGACCTGCCGCCAAGGAAGAGGGATTCTCGAAGAAGCCGAGAATCCTTCAAAATATTTTAATAAATGGAAGCGGACCGCCGGCAACTTTAATAAAAGCCCTGGAGACTGCGATCCCTCAAACAACTCGGGACCCTGAGCTGGCTAAGCTCATAGCCGCTCAGGATTATGAAATTGAGCGTCTCGAGAAGCGATTGGTCAACATCCAGGATGAATTAAATAAGCGTCGGGCTAGGGGCAAAGAATTGCGGGCTGAATTGGAGGAGAGGAGCGAGAAGTGGGGCCGCTTCAAAGAAGTGGCAAATGCGCTGCGGGAAATTTATTTGGGGTTAGTTTAGTTTTATTTTTAATTGTTTATTTATTTTTTAATCTTTAATTTAAATTTATTTCTTTATTTTAAGTCGTAGGTATTAGTTTTTTTTTACGTTTTTTATTTAGATTTATTTTAAGTAGTAGGTATTAGTTTTTTCATGTTTTTTTTTTATTTTAGATTTATTTTCTTTATTTTAAGTAGTAGGTAATTAGTTTTTTTTTACATTTTTATTTAGATTTATTTTCTTTATTTTAAGTAGTACGTAATTAGTTTTTTCATGTTTTTTTTATTTTAAATTTATTTTCTTTATTTTAAGTAGTAGGTATTAGTTTTTCACATTTTTATTTAGATTTTATTTTCTTTATTTTAAGTAGTATAGTTTTTTTACGTTTTTTGTTTATAGTAATGTTTTTTGTTTATAGGGTAAGGTGGGCAATTGCCGGTCGCTGGGTTATGCCGGTCACAGTTGTATCTGAAAACCTAAAAATGCGACAACACTGTAGTTCGGTCAAACTTAAGTGGGAGATGCACAAGGCTAAGCGGCATTGTGATCTGTTAGTTTGCTGCAACCGTTTGTCTAGAGTGAATGTGTATTGGTATTGAATACGATCGATCTAATATTACTGCAAGTTAAATTTGAAAGTAAGTTCCACAGTTTTTAATATTCGTGCATGTAATTTTTTTCACAGCATCTCTAAGTATCTTATTATGCGATTAACGTAGAATAGCAACAAAAATAGTTACATTTTTGTGTATAATTTCATGTAAGACTGTCTTGTAATGTTGGGGTAACGCCGGTCATCTGACATGGGCCATTGATGATCAGTGACCGCCATTCCCCTGGTATAAATTACGTGTACTTCAACATATTTTTATTTATTTTCAGATGACTAGAAATAGAGTACGGACAACTGGTAAAGCTAAGTGGACCAAGGAAGACTTAGACAACGCCATAAAGAGGGTTGATGCAGGTTGTTCGATCAGAAAAGCTGCAAAAGAATTTTCTATTCCTTTTTCTACTTTGCAAGAAAGGTTTAAGTCTAGAGTCTTAGATGGTCCTTTAATGGGAAGAAAACCAGTATTCTCAAAGGCACAAGAAACCCAGATGGCGCATCGTGTTAAATATTTAGCATCGATATTTTATGGAATAACCGCCAAACAACTTAGAAAAGTTGTATATGAGTTTGCGGAAATTAATAACATTACACATTCGTTTAACAAGGTTGAAAGATTGGCTGGAGAAGACTGGCTTAGAGCATTTTTAAAAAGAAACCCAACTGTTTCTGTTCGATCTGCGGAGGCTACGAGTATCAATAGACTCACTGCATTTAATAAAAAGGAAGTTACTCATTTCTATACCTTGTTAGAAGAACTTATGACAAAGTACAATTTCCATCCAAATAACATTTACAATGCTGACGAAACTGGGATATCGACGGTTCAAGATCCAGGAAAGATTTTGGCTACAAAAGGACAAAAAAGAGTAGGTTCCGTTACTAGTTGGGAAAGGGGACGAAACATAACCGCTATGTGTTGCATGAGTGCTGGTGGAAGTTATATATCGCCAATGTTTATATTCCCCCGAAAATGGATGGATAACTGAAGAATTATTCCTTGAGTGGTTAAACCATTTTACTAGCCATGCTAATCCTAGTAAAGATTCACCAATTTTGTTAATCATTGACAACCACTCTACACATATTTCTTTAGCTTCTTATAACTACTGCAGGGAAAATAATGTTATAATGCTTTCCATACCTCCACACACATCACATCGTATGCAGCCACTGGATGTGTCCTTTTTTAAATCACTGAAAGCAGCGTACAAACAGGAATGCAACTTATTCATGAAATCCAATTTAATGAAACAAATTACTCCTTATGATGTTGCAGCTATATTTCATAAAGCGTATTCTAATGTTGCCAATATATTAAAATGTGAATCAGGTTTTAAAGCAACGGGAGTATATCCCATCAACTCAAATATATTTACCGGCGAAGATTTTCTTCCATCAGAGATTTTAGCAAACAACTATATTCCTGTTGTCACTGAAGGACCACCTAGCGCATCACTACCATCATCACTTCCAGAGCCAATTCCTGGCCCGTCATCAGTATCATCACTTCCAGAGCCAATTCCTGGACCATCGTCAGCATCATCACTTCCAGAACCAGGCAGGCACATCGAAAAACAACAAGAAGAACATACCAGTGACATTTTAAAAGAAATTGATAATAACGAAACAAATACAGCGATATTAAATACATCAATTGAAGAGTTGGTTCCGGTTCCGTCACATGTGGAAAAAAAGGTTCGAAATACCAGAGAGAAACAGCATGCTACTATTTTAACGGGAACCCCAATGAAAGATGTATTGGAAGATAAAAACAATAAGCAATTAGAAAAGAAACGTAAACTAGATGAAAATTCAAAGCAAAAATGTAAAAAAGGAAAGCAGATAGCAACTAAACCCCAAATAAATATATACAAAATAAACCTGGTTTAAAAAAGGTTAAAAGAAAGGTAATGCAAGATTCGGATTCATCTGAATCTGATTTTGACTTAAAAAAATTATGCGATGATTCCGACGATAGTACCAATGAGAATAGCGGTATCTTGGAAAACAAAACAATAGCTTCAATGAAAAACAGAAATATCTGTGAAAGTAGTAAAAGCAGAAGATCTAACGAAAGATGTGCTATTTGCATGGAATTTGGCAAGGATCATGAGTTATGGTTTAGGTGCACCATATGCGGGATATGGAATCATGCTGAATGCGCTGGTGTAGATACGCCAGTAAGATATAAATGTGATTTGTGCACTTAAAGACTATAAATTTATATTAATTTTTATGTATTTTCAGAATAAGTGTTATTTTATTGTTTGTGGTTATCGACCGGCAATGACCCTCTAGCTGACTGCCATTGTCCATGTGCATGGAAATTGCCGGTCAAAGTAGGCTTTTAGGTTTTATTTATATAACTTTTTTAATGTTACATAAATCATTCTTGTTTTTATGTTTGCTCATAGCTAATAGGTAAGGAGATATTCTGGCAAAAAAACGAATAAAAGGGTTGCGACAAACTTGATATCTACATTTTTTTGCTTAGGTGACCGTAATTTGCCCACTTTACCCTAGTAATGTTTTTTATTTATATATTTGTTTATGAATTTTAATTCCTTTTATAGTTTTTTACTTTATAATTATTTTAAGCTGTATATTTATATTTCTAAGATGTATATTTAAATTTCTTTTATAAAAAAATAAAAATTATTTATTTTAACGTATTCCTTTTTTTTGAACGCATATACCCTAATATTTACATGTTTAAATAATCAGTAAAATGGGAATTTTAATAAAGAAAAAATTAATCAATACAGAACATTTAATTAAAAAAGATTTTAAAAATAAAGTTTAAAAAAGTTTTAATAATTGTCAGTAGATAGAACGTTCATTAACTTTAACGGTTCTGTAACTAATGACAATGCCGTTTAGATTGTGACAATTGAACAAGAAATCAACTCGTAAAGTTTTATTCTAAACGTCATTGCCTTTACTTACTGAATCTTTAAAGTGAATGGACGTGCTATCTACTGACAGTTACTCTTCAAAAAAAAACATCTCATAATCAGCTACAGATAATGATGATTACTTTTTATGGGGCTAATTAATGAAGATTAGTAAACAAATTTTTTTCACTAAACTAAATACTCAGTAACAGATATGTCAAAATTTCTGAATTATTTAGAAAATGTTAAGAATAATCAACTGGTCATACACATTTAAACTAACTTATTTAGCAATTATTATTATTATTATTATTATTTAGCAATTATTTCGAAAAGGGTAATAAATTAAACTAATTTTTCCATATAATTTCACTAAACTAAATACTCTGTAACAGATATGCGTAAATTTCTCGATTATTTAATTTATTTAGAAAATATTAAGAGTAATCAACTGGTCATACACATTTAAACTAACTTATTTAGCAATTATTATTTAGCAATTATTTCGAAAAGGGTAATAAATTAAAGTAATTTTTTCATATAATTTCACTAAACTAAATACTCAGTAACAGATATGCGTAAATTTCTCATTATTTAATTTATTTAGAAAATATTAAGAGTAATCAACTTAGCATAAACATTTAAACTTGACTTATTTAGCAATTTTTTCAAAAAGGGTAATAAATTAAAGTACTTTTTATAAATATATCATTTATTATATATTAAAAATAAATTACAAAAAAAAAGCAAAGAACCTAAACTAAATCGAGAATACAAAATGCGTACGAAGATGACGAGCTTGCATATGTGATTGTCCATTTAATTACAGTCACCGCAAACATCTCGAATACAAAATTGGTAAAGAGGAAGCTCACACGCATAACAATCATCATAATCAGTTTCCTCTTCGCCCATTGTACTGAGATATTTCCGGACATGGCTGTAAGAACCCCAGGCATTCCGAACGTGATCGTGTGAATAACGATCGAAACACATGGGGCACAAATGCACTTCCCTATCGACTCCAGGCCTTTTTAAATGAACAATCACATATGACGTGATTATACAACAGTGTGCCCGCCGTTGGAGATGATTAGTAAATTCTCTAACGGTGGGCTCACTGTCCCCTTCGGCAAGGTCGATGCCATAGTCGTCGCTGCTATACTCAGTATCCGTAGACCATCCATCGGACTGAGCATCTTCATCTTCGTGCTCGTCAACTTCTGGCACCACTAGCTCGTCAACTTCTGGCACCACTTCACCAACCGCATTTGCATCATTATGGACAGGCCCTTCAACTTGGTCGAAGTAGTTGCCTTCGTCTGCTTGCTATAACAAAGAAAACAATATTAATCATTAACAACACAATGTAATAAAAATTGGAGTAATAAGTAATCACTTGGAAAACTTACCATTTCATCCACTTACCGGATTCATTTTTTTAAATTTTATTTTCAATATATGTCCACTGTTACGTTTCAAATATTAATAATCCACAAACTCCGCCCGTTCACTCTTTTATACATTTTCGATGAGGGCTGGTATGCGTGGTGAATTTCCCCCATCCTTTGTAAGTACTTTAAAAAAGTACTTCAGTAGTCGCTCTTCAGTAAGGGATATTCAATTGCTCTATGTAGTTTCGATCATGAAAATAAGTAAAAGTCGTAGATAATTAGATCTCTTTTTTATTTTACTCATTACGATTGCTCATTGAAAATGCTAATTGTAATTGCTCAATGCAAATGCTAATTGTAATTGCTCATTGCAAATGCTAATTGTAATTGCTCATTGCAAATGCTAATTGTAATTGCTCATTGCAAATGCTAATTGTAATTGCTCATTGCAAATGCTAATTATAATTGCTCATTACCCTCCTCACTTTTATGGTCCAGAACCCGTATTCTTTCTCTACTACTACTCCATTCTTTTCATATTTTTATCGTTGTTATGAGTCAGAGTCAGCCATTATCGTTAAAAAAGTTTGTTTTGCTGTAGCATTTAAAATTAGCAGTCCATGTAAACAGAAATATTTATACTCAATAGTATAATATAGTACTAACCTGTTACACTATCTTCCCTTAATTTCAACTTTGGTAAACATTTATTAGAATCGTTGCTTATTTTTGTAATAAACACCTATTGGTATCGTATGAAAATGATTTAATTATACCATTCAGACCTTAATATCGATTGATAAGTCTTTGTACTTGTAATATAATATATTTCTTATTATCCACACCATCTCAGTATTTTAAGTCGTTAGATTTCCAGGTATAAAAATGTTTGTTTTAATTTTTAATAACTTAGGTTATGATAAATGCCAAATTGTTGTCGAAGGTCGAATCCGTAAGTTTGTTTACATTCTTCTTTCCCATTAATAAAATTTCGGTCTTTTTCTTAGTGGTAATCCACTTCAATTACCTCACTACCTTTGATGTACAAGGCCATTTAGGTCAGATTTTCTGTCTTTGAACGACAAACGTTCCTTTTGGCGTTGGATCGGCACAAGTGCAAGTCGAAGAAGTCTTCGCGACTTTTTTATTCGTTGTGTCCATGGCTTTTGATGTCGACAGCCATCTTGGCGATGCCAACTTTTGTTTTTTGGATTTTCTTGGATAATCTACGTTTCTGGACCTCGGACTTTTTTGTACTCGACAGCCATCTTGTCGATGCCGGCTTTTGGTTTTTTTTTTGATGTTTCTACGTTCTGAAAATGGACAATCTACGTCCTGGACATTTTGTAATGTTCTGATATTTTTTTGGATAATTTTCCACCTATGAAATCCCTTTGTCTTACCGACAATCACTGGTAGCAGGATTGCAGTTCCTTTGGGATCGTTTCATGACGTTTTACCACTTTTCATTCTTCTGTACAACTGTTAGTTGTAACCATGGGTTATGCCTGTTGAAACCATCATTGTGAACTTCATTTTTTGGATTCAAGAACTTGAATCATCGTCCAATGTATTCGTAATGTTGATCAGCGAGACCTTTTCAACATTCCTTTTTGGTGCTGAAGATTGTGGAACATTTTCAGTGTAACTATCACTACAGTGTACCAAGTAAGGTGTTTTTATTTTAAATTTAACTTTTCTTTTATTTTATTTCATTTTGGGTTTAATGTCACTTAGTTTTGACAAAATTTAAGCGGTTTAAAAATAAATTTAACATTTATTTAATTTTTCTATTAAGAATTTAATTTTTCTAAAGTTTACAATATGTATGTGTACAACATTCTTTAAATTACCTACTGTAAACTAAACATAGCTATGGTTGGGTCACCACATTGGTGAAAATATAAATTTAGTAATCACCAATAGATTCGGTAGAAGGAAACCAAGAGATTGAAGAGTCTGTAGTAACTGTAAGTAAAAATAATTTGTTATGGTTTTCTATTTAATTTCACTGCCCTACGTATTTGCCTTGTTCTTTATAATTGTGGTTAATGTATAATAATGAATGTATTTTCAGGATCATAACTATTTTCTTCCGGAAAATAGAATAGAAGATGTTAGTACATCTAAACAAAAAGATGATATAAAAAAGGTATATTTGGTTTTCTCATATGACACGATTATTTCTGGTGATGTACATTCACATTCGCTATCACTATCAGCTTCCATTTTTTATGTAAGAAATCGAAATTTAAATTTTTTGTTTATTTGCTATAAAGTAGAATAATTTAAACTTTAAAAATATCTTTTATAAAAGTACCTAATTATTCTGTTCAGAATCCACAAAACAGAAACAGTAATTTCTTTAAAATTTTGACATAAGCCTACTTTATTATATTTCACCTTTATAAAAAAATAACCTTAGCATCAAGCCAATTAAAAAAAATATTTTAAATAATTTTTATACATTTTTTACTTTAATAACTTGAAAAATTAAAAGGAAAACCTGTGCATCGAAACGACTTGATGAAACTGTTAAAACCAGTGAATTAATAGTCAAAGAAAAAGTGACAAAAAAGACAGGTATTACGATGAGAAGTTAAATGAATGGAAAGGGATGTTTTGGCAAAAGAAAGAATGGCGAGTGCCGTGGAAAATATTCTTAATAAAATGTAAATTAGATTTTTTTGCTTCATATGTACAGTTTTTAGTTGCTAATATACTATGTTTTGTAACTTTAAGTTTTATTGTTTTATTTAGACATGTTTAAAATAAACACAATTGTTTGTGAATAGAATTTATTGAAAATAATTCCTAATAATATTTTGTTGCATTCTTCAACCGGCCTCCAAATCAGGATTTCTATTTCTTCTCTCTTCCTGTTGGACAATATTTAAATCATAAATACCCATGTCAAAATTATGATCTTCATCTTCTGTTTCAGGGAGATTATACTGGATGCAGATGTTGTGTAAAACAGAACAAGCATTAAATATTCTTGCTGCTGTAGTAGGTGTATAATGCAATGCTCGACGCTTAAACAAACACCTAAAACGCATTTTCAACAATCCGTTGCATCGTTCAATTAAACATCGAGCAGTGCAGAATTGGGTGTTGCACTCTCCTTCAGGCGAATCAGTAGCAAGAGGAGTGTGCAACCACTTTCTCAGTGGATAGCCAGAATCTCCTAAAAAAATAATTCATTGAAATTTAAATAAAAAATTAAGAATATCTTATGTACCAATTAAATAATAATTAAAATTTCTGTTTCCGCTCGCCTTTTCAAGAACATGATGTACATTAGAGTTTCTCCACATAGATGCATCATGTGTGCTACCTGGATATCTGGCATTTACATTTAAAATTCGCAAGTTAATGTCACAAATCTGTAAGTATAGTAAAGGTTAGCTGTTTGTATAAAACAGAAGCAAAACTAATTGTCAATAAATAAACGTTTTGCAACGACACTTCGATCGTTACGGGTCACTTTGGCACCTTGGTCCAGGTTTCGGATTGCCTCGGGCGCCACCTTCCGTTTAGAGTGTGAAGGCCACTGCACGGGCAGCGTCAGTGGAGAAAGAAATACTCCAGGGGTCGTTATGGTATCGACCAAAATCACTGGCGGCCAGAAGGGCGGTCTTTACTTGCCCTGCTGGGTTTGAGTACCTGGGTATTAGCTGCTGGGATGTTAATTCAAAACAAATAAAATTCAATAAAATAAACTTTTATTTTTACCAAAATCCGGCGAATAAAAGGTGTGTAACGGACGATTGGCTTGGTGGCGTGGTGTAGTCGGACTGACGGTTCTGGACTCCGGATATAACTGAAGTTGGCTTCAACTTGACCTATCTCTAAAGGTCGACGGACTGCACTGCTGCTCCAATTGGGACGGCCACAGCAAGTCTGTTCGGGCTGTCTCTCGCAGCTGCCGACAACGGTTTGAATTGCCCTATTCGATACGAACTTCGGCATCTAAGAAGCAGAGACGAGAGTGTCTCCATCTGCCTGGCGACGGTTCAACTGGTACGACTGGTCTTTTATTCACAATTTTAAGTTAATTTTACTCCAGTGCCGTGCGCGTTTTAATTTATATATTTTAAATAATACGGAAAAAAGTAACTTTGTTACAGTTTAAAAGACAAAAATCAATAGTATTCTAATGTGAGAAAAATTCTATTAAATTTTAAGATAGTTTACCGACTGAACGTTAATTGAGTGATACGATTTTCTATTTACGTATATATGTTCATTCTCCGATGGTGGACATATCGATACGTGAGTACAATCAATTACTCATATGATGCCTGGAATGCCATATTTCTGATAAAATATAAAATATAATGATTTGTTCATTTTGTGTGTTGATTCATATTTTTAATAAAGTATTTACTGTATTCTCATTTGATCCAAGTTTTCTTGATCTAGTGAAAAATGTATCCACTTATAAATTATTGGATGATGCAATCTGTTTTATGCATCTGCTGGCAGTCGACTGGCTCACAGGAAGGTATTTGTCTAAGCTAATGTCTGTTTGATAACTCCCTGTTGCAAAAAATTTCAAACCAACTCAAAACTACAAAGAAATATAAACCATAAATTAAAACACATTTAAATAAGTTACATTTTTTGGTATCTAATCATTTTAGTGTAAAAATAATGAAATAAACTTTTTTGCTTTTTTTATCAACATACTTTTACATCGTGAGGAACAGCAGAAGTTCTTGAAGGAGGATCCAAAATATTTTCTAAATCAACCAAGAGTTCCGAAACTGCCTCTTTTGATAAACTAAATAATTTAACGAATTGTTGATTACTTAAAATCTCAAACGGATCTTCATCGTGCTTTCACTTGGTCCAAAATTCTCTGGGGGGGTTCTGAGCCAGTTGTTCTGCTTCTACATTTTCCAATTGTAACATTAAAATAGCTTCATCCATTTCTATTATTTGCACTTTATATAAAAATCGAAAATATGTTAAAACGAAACAATAAAAAATAACACATTCAACAACACTGCAAACGTCAATGAAGTGCGCATGTACAATACGATCATAAACCAATTCCCAAGGGTAATACCCATAGGAAATTTATGGATTTTCCTATAGGAATGAAGTCGAGAATAGAGCAGCAGGATCATATGAACATGTTATTTACGAAAAAAAGATAATTAGATTTCATGATCATAAGCATGTTGTACAACCACAGTCATTACTTTGTATGTATTATATTATTAGAACTAGATATAGGTAATTTTAATATTTGCAAGAAAGCGAATAAAATATCGATTGTAACGTATTTGAGCCAAAGTCTGAATTTCCCTTATCTGTAGTGCTAATTAAAATAATATTACAAACATTTTTAAAGTTCTCTTATTTAAATATAGATTTGACAAAATAAACAGACACCGTGTACATTGAAAATCAATTTCCGAAATAAGTCTCAAGCACAGGAGGATCAACATTAAAATATACTGATTGCTGGCTTCTGTAATAAAGACAAGAAACACAGAGAAATTTAAAGAAAAAATATATTTCATAATATTCTAAATTATTAAATTAACAAGGTCAGGTCACGGAACCCGAAGGTATGATATTTAATCCACAGGATATAACAATTTTTTTTATTTTAATCAAAGTCGCAATTTGCAAAACATATCGAGTTGAATTTCGTGCAAAGGCACGAACTACCAGTAGACAGAAAAAACCGCTGAAGCAGCGAAAAACAGTTTTAAAAAAAACATTACAATTGACGCCCTCAACGCGTGGTACTGCGTCAGATCTATGGCCAACGGGAAAACTGGAGCGCGCGGCCATGATTGCTCCGAATCCCACAACTGGTCAAAAAGTCGAGGGAAAAAGATAATCAGCGAATGTGCACGTCAAAAAAGACCAATGTGCAACACGACGTGATCACAAAAAAAAATTTGAACTCGGCAGTGAGATTCGAGTGTCACTTCGCAGCGGTCGAAATATGTACCGTCGTTTAAAATTTCACCAACGCAATAATTTTTTTTGTGTGTGTTAACTCGCAAACGGATAGTGAGCAATAAAAAGAAAATTTTGTTTCGAGTGCGAGAGAACTCAGCTCGTGGTAAGCGAAGTTTAATTCTTTTACTAACTGTCAAATATTGAAACATTTTGGTTTTTTTATGCTATAAAAAAGTGCCTCAGAAAAAAATGACGAAAAGCTCCCTGGGTTTCTGGTCTTAATTTATTACAGTTAAGCGGGTAAATACAATAAACAGAATTTAAAATAAGGGACATTGCCCTGCCGTTAAGTAGGGGAGGAAGCCACTGCAATAAACTGATATTTTTATAGTTTTGGGTTAATTAAACAAACCATATTTATAACAGTTTTATCATAAAAAATGGCCCAACCGGTTTACATGGTACAAAAAGAATAATCATAACTTAACTATTTCTAAATAAAATAAAATGCAAATTATAAACTAGAGTATTGCTGAATCGGCAATAAGATGTGTCGTCAGCAATACGAATCCAACACATTAGTACGGTTAAATATAATAAAATTAATGACATTAAATATTTGATTAAATTAATACATCACACCTCCCAAGGGAAGGGAAAAAAAATGTTTATACGTCTATAAATATTTTTTTTTCTTTTATTCGTGATAGAGCTTAATTCTATTTTTATGTACTTCTACTAACTTATTATCTACCATAATTATTACATTAGGGGAATTTTGTTTTATATCAGTAAATGGACCTTTAAACAATGGCTCCATTTTAGTCCCTGAATTATTTCTTAAGAGTACTTTTTCACCTACTTTATAGTTTACATAATTTGTTTTCATGTCATAGTTATGTTTACGTTTATCTTTTGATACCATTAGATTATTTTTTGCGCCATTACAAGCAACTTGAAGTCTATATTTTAATTCTATCGGGTAATTGTCAAAATTATATAAAGGATCTATTTGTTCGTTCACGTTTGATGGCAAGTTAGCAGTTTTTCCAAAAATAAGTTCATATGGCGTATATTTTGTCTCTGTATGTACTGTGTTATTGTAAGAAAAACACCAGTAAGGAACCCATGAACTCCAAGCATTTGGATATTTTGTTGTCTGAATTCGCAAATACGCTACTAAATTTTTGTGTGAATTTCCTAAAGAACCTAACGTCTCATGATGATATACAGTGGAATTCAACTGTTTAATGCCTAAAAGTTTACATGTTTCGGACATTGTAGATGCCAAATACTCAGTGCCTTTATCTGTGACGATTTCTTTAGGTATACCGTAACGTAAAATAAAATTATCAACAAAAGCTTTAGCAACAGTATAAGATTCTTTATTACTAATAGGATAACATTCAACAAATTTAGTTAATTCACATTGTAAGGTTAAAATATATTTTTTATTTTCGCTATCTTCTTCTAAATGACCGACTAAATCTAAATAGATTTTTTCAAATCCAGATGAAGCTGTAGTAGTGATTGTCATAGGTTGAATGTTGGGTTTTGAAAATTTATTTCGTTGACAATCATCGCATTTTGTGACGAATTTTTCAACATCTTTTCGCATACCTGGCCAAAAATAATTCTTTTTTAAATTATTAAACATACGGTTTATTCCCGCGTGGCCTCCTGTGGGTAATAAATGATAATCGTTCAATATAATCTTTCTAGTTTCTACGTTTTTAATATTTATATTATTTTTAATAACTGATATTTTTATGTCAGATTTTTTAATATCATTTGGTGATTTGAGTAACTCATTAAGTAAATATGTGCACATTTCATCTTTTTGTATTAATATTTCCACAATACTGTATTTACTGCAGATTATTTTCAGGTCTCTCATCGTAGTACCTAAGTCTAACGGTGATCGAGTATCCTGTTTTAAATAAACAATTCGCGAATTTTCATCTAAAATTAATTTTCCAATTTTTAAATCATATTTTCTATTTTTCACCAATTTCTCAAATTTTTGTGGCAATAAAGAACATAAAAGAAATGAATCTTTTGGTCGTTTTAATACCTCTACGAGTCCCGGGTGATCAGTCCGTTCTTCATAATCGGAATTAGAACTAACTTCATGATTTGAATTGCCTTTTTTGCTTGTGCTCGTGTAATAACATATACTGTGTCACTGATTGAATTTTTCATGTTTTTTAAATCATCTAAGGATAATTCGATACGCGACAAAGCATCCGCAACAACATTATTTCGTCCTTTGATATATTTTATAGTAAAGTCATATTCTTCAAGTAGTAGTCTGAATTTTGTTAGTCTACTTGAAGGGTTTGTCATGCCAAAAAGATATAAAAGTGGACGATGATCTGTGTAAATGACAAATTTTGTAAGGTAGAGATATGGCCTAAAATGTTTGACTGCCCAACAGATACTTAAAAGTTCTTTCTCAATTGTAGAGTAATTTTTTTCACTTTTATTAAGTGCTCTACTGGCATATGCAATAGGTTTGTCATCACCATTAGAGAGAATAGCACCAATAGCATATCCAGAAGCATCGGTTTTTAAAATAAAACAATTATCTTTTGAAAAATTTGGAAACTGTAATATCGGGGGATTTTGAAGTGATTGTTTTAAAATTTCAAAAGAATTTTGACATTCTTTGGTCCAAGAAAATTGAATACCTTTTCGGGTTAATCTGTTTAGAGGTGTTGCAATATCAGCGAAATTCTTTACATATTTTCTATAATAATTTGCAAAAGCAACAAATCTTTTAGTTTGACTTGAATCTTTCGGTACTGGATAATTTTGAATTGCACTAATTTTTGAGGGATCAGGTAAAACACCTTCATTAGAAATTACGTGCCCCAGATAAAGAATTTCTTTTTTTAAAAATTCACATTTATTCGGATTTAGTTTTAAATTAACCTCCCTTAATCTTTGAAAAACTTTTGTTAGATTTTTATTATGATTAGTTAAATTATTTCCAAAAATAATTAAATCATCCAAATACAAGAAACATGCATCGTACGTTAATCCTGACATTGCAATTGTCATTGCACGGGAAAACGAACTAGGACTAATTTTTAATCCTTGTGGAAGTCTAGTCATCTGATATTGACTACGATCGGTGGTAAAAGCTGTACAAGGTCGACTGGATTTATCTAATTCTATTTGATAGTATCCCTGTGATAAGTCAAGATGGGAAAAATACATTGGAATCTAAAATATCTGTAATACATGGTAAGGGAAATTTATCGTCTTCGATTTGTTTGTTTAATAAACGGTAGTCTAGAACTAGTCTAAATTTTTTAGTATTGTTTGTATTAGATTTCGGTACCAAGAGTAGGGGTGACGAAAATTTAGATCTCGTTTCCTCTATAATACCATCGCGTAACATCATATCTATTTGTCTATGTACTTCATCTTTTTGCGCATAAGGTAACCTATAAGGTTTTACATATACGGGTTTAGCTGACTTTTGTAGTCTTATACTCTCTTTATAAATATTTGTTACACTTAAGGAATCATTTTCCAAGTGGAAAATATCTGAATATTTCACGCAAAGTTTTTCTATTGTTCGCTTTTCTTCGCCTTGTAAATAATCTAACTTTAAAGAATTTAATAATGATTCAGCACGACTAATGGATAAATTATCGTAATTTTTAATTTCACCTATATGATAATCATTTAATGTTTCTACTTTTGGTTTAAAATTTCTAAGACTTATATTTTCATCCCTGACATTTAATATTTTTACTGGTATCATATTACAATTATCTGGTTTAACTATAGTTCCAGCAACAAAAACACCTTCGCATCATTCTTCCGGTAAAACTAAACATTCTTCATTATTGTCTATACGGCAAAATTTTATTATTTCGCACCTTGGCGGAATGAATTGTGTAGAATGCATAGGAAGCAAAATTTTAGAGTCATTGAGCTGTAATGTAAATAAAAATTTTTCATAGTCAATAGAAGCTAAATATTTGTTAAAAAAATCAGAACCAATTATTCCTTGCATCGAGTCATCAAATTCTTTTAAAAGTAAAAACTTATGATTTACATATTTATTTTGATTTACTTGTAATGTGATATTAACCGAACCACTTGAGACTGTTGACCCGGATATTCCGTTTATGTTAGTTTTATGTGTATAATCTACTATTTCATTTTTATCCAAGTATTTTTTAAAAATTATGCTGACTGAAGAACCTGTATCTAATAAAAAAGTTAATTTAGTACCTTTGTAATTCATATAAATATAATTTAATCCATTTATGCTTAAAACTGAACTATTTTTAAATTCTTTAGGTCCGAAAAAACGGATCACTACTTGTCGATTGAATATTTTGGTTAATTTCTAATTCGTTACCTGCATTACCTACGTAGTAAGTTCTTTCATTGTTTCTGGGATATACATTATTATTAGAGCGATTATTAAAGTTACCCTTATTTGTGCCTCGCTTCGTATTAAATTTATTTTTTTGGCTCCTAAAATTTGTAAAATTTCTACCGTCTCTATTTTGATTGGAGGTACATTTTGATTATTTGAATTTTGATAATAATTACCACTTTTTTGATTATTAGAACCGAAATACCTATTTCTATTAAATCTATTATTTCCGCCACGTCCAAATGATCTGTAGCTATTCATATGATATACATTAGTTTTCGGTAATTCTTCGTCTTTTGCGCCCTGAATCGCTTCACTTAATTGTGTATGATTTCTCGCTTTAATGATAGTTCTTAAATCACTATTTTGTAATCCATTTGCAAACGCATGGATAGCTATTTTTTCATTTACTGTCCTCAAAGTAGCAATGGAGGGTTCAGTACCGTCGGCCTGACTAATTGTTAAATTTACTAGTAGTTCTTCTACCGATTTTCCAAAATTTTCGATAGATTTATCGTTTTGTTTTGCATTATGCAATTGATTTGACAATGTGGGCACTGACTTTTTAGTTAAAAAATGTTGTTTTAAATCCTTAATTAAATCGGCGTTAGTATTATACGAACGTTTTAGTCTAATTTTGGCATTTTCCGATAGGCGGGTTTTTAAAATAAATGTTGTTAAAAGCTTTTTACCGTCATTATCTAGTAATGAGTCATATAATTCAATGGTATCAATAAGATTTTTGGTAACATTTTCATTACCATTCATATTGGGTATTAAACCTATAGCAGTTTTCAAGTCAAATTTTTCGGCCATTTTTCCTTCGTTTGAACTAACTGAGCTATCTGAATCTGAGTTATCTAAATCAATATTTTGTTCTACTTGTTGCTTATTATGACATTCTGATAATCTGTCATTTAAAATTAAATTAATGGCTTCTATATATTTCTGAATTGAATCTGCATAGGTTAAAATTTCTTTTCTAATTGTATTATCTAAATTACTAACATTATTTACGGAAGTTTTTAAAGTAATAAAATTATTTCTGATTTTATCTAATTTACTTAATTTACGTTCAACTGATTTTAAATGTGTCCTTCTGGCTTTGGGGTCCTTATTTAAATGTCTATGAAACACTCTTAGTTCTTCTAAAACGAACTTAAATTCATTAGAACTTGACATTTCGCATTTCCGCACATTTTCTTAGAATTTTTCTTCTCACCACTTTATTTCACTCACGTCACGATCACTTATGCCAATTCTTGACTAGCTGCGATTTCTCTTCGTATTTTCTTCTCCAGACGTTTTTTACATTTTCCGTAGCAATAAAATATAATTACTAAAATTGCTATAAGAATAACTACTCCTTCTAAAATGGTTCCTATTGAAATTCCAGTAGACTCGTTCTGTTGAGTATTATTAGTTTGTCCTCCACTGTTACCAGCCTGTGCCAGTATAACTTCTTCTGTTGATTGACTACTGCCCATATTTAAAATTTACACATCTAAACACTTTCTTATATCAATTTTTGTACTTGCACTTGTTTTTTTTTCCATTGACTGTGACTGGCAGGGTCGCCATGCAATAAACTGATATTTTTATAGTTTTGGGTTAATTAAACAAACCATATTTATAACAGTTTTATTATAAAAATGGCCCAACCGGTTTACATGGTACAAAAAGAATAATCATAACTTAACTATTTCTAAATAAAATAAAATGCAAATTATAAACTAGAGTATTGCTGAATCGGCAATAAGATGTGTCGTCAGCAATACGAATCCAACACATTAGTACGGTTAAATATAATAAAATTAATGACATTAAATATTTGATTAAATTAATACATCACACCACTAATTTTTTTTATTATTATTATTTGAGCCCCTCGTAAGGAGCTGTCAAATTTGTAGAATTATTTGCTATAATTTTTTGTCAATTTTTTTTGTTGTTATTCATAGATAAAAATCTTCTTAAGTTCAGTTACCGTCAGTGGAGTACTGTACCTGTTGTCAGATTTATCTTAGAGAATTTTTGACATCTAAGGGTCGTATATACTTTATTTGTAATTACTTTTTCTTTTATTCATTGTTAAATCTGTAAGGCCAGAATCCGCGGTCCCAAATATTTTGGTGCCATCTGCAGTATATGTTTTTTTTATATTTTATTACTAAGGGGATCGTGATATTCACGATAAGTTGGGTTCTTATCATAATTATCAGTTTTCGCGTTGTAAGTTTTTTTGCTTTTATTCTCTCCAAGGATAGTGGTGACAGTACGCTGCCGGATATAGGTTATTATACTGGTAACCATAGGTAACCTTCCAGTTTTTTTTTTCCTACCGGTTATTACACTGGTGTTTTTTATTAGGGGTTATTACAAGTTTTTGTTCTATTATATAATTCCAATTTTGTCTTATCCAATGATATGTGAGAAATATTCCATGAGATACTTTCAATCTATAAATCAGCTTGTTTCACCAATATAACAATTTTTAAATGTTATTAATAATAATGATAATAATAATAAATCATTTATTATCTGTTTTTTTTTGTTTAAGCAACATCCAAATGCTGAAATAGTACTTGATAATGGTGGCGATGTAGCTGATAATATTGCCCAGGGTGGAGTCGCTGATAATGTTGCTGTAGTAAATGTGGAAGCCGATATCGCGGTTTGTTTATTATACTATTATTATTATTATTGTTATTATTATTATTATTATAAAACTGACTAATTATCATATTTTTCTATTGTTTTAGATAATCGATGATGAGGATGTCTTTTCGGAAACTGACTCAGCCATCGGAATAGAAGAAAACGTTGGATTTATATCGGTACACAAACGTGCTAATAACCCTACTTCCAAGTGCAAAATTATCCAAACTTCAAGAAATACAGCAAATATATCAACAATTCTGGATAAGATTTACCAAAGAGTACGTCAGCCAACTCCACCAGCGACATAAATGAAAGGATCCAGCTACTCCAATTATGGTTAATACCTTAGTTTTAATTCGCAATGATCAGCAGCCACCCTGGTCGCGTTATCAGACTACACCCTGGCAAATATGGAATTTCCCGGGCAGCCACAATTAAAACTAGTTCAAAAACTCTTACGCGATCTATTCACCACATGTGTCCAATTCCCTTGGAGGCAGAATTTTATAAATGACTTTTGTGATTATTTTTTGCAATGTAATAACTTAATTCTATACATTATATTTTGTAGTTCGATGTTTTGAAGCTTCCCTTCAAAAGGGGGAGTATGTTTAATTATTATTTGTATTTTTGTATTTTATAGATGGTTAGACAACGCCGCTGTTGGTGATGCGTCGTCTCCATCTCATTGCATTAATGAGTAAACTCTAAGATAAGCTGAGAGTTACTGCCATTTTTTGTAACTTCTGTTAAGTTATAAATTAATCCTTAAAAATAATTAAAGGCGATTACAATCGATATCTCTTTCATTATACTACATCCTTACAATTATACAATTATTAACATGTTTTGAGCAACTGGCATTAGAATTGAGAAAACAACGATAAATATATAATAAGAATATAACATAATTTTATATGTGGCTTTACAATATATTGTGATGTTTTAAAGGGATACAATAAAGAAAATAGAAATTCATACTCGCATTTAATAAACAGTGCGTAAGCCCACATACTATCAGTAACTTCACGTGATCAAATCTTTATGTCAACGAAATACTCGAAATAGTATGAAACTTAAATCAGGGTGGAGATATGTGGTATACAATAACAATCGCAACTAAAAATAAATAACAGAAACACATACAAATAAAATATAACTAAAAAATTAAAATAAATTATGTTTATAAAAAAATTAATATCAAATCATATGGAATAATGCAAATAATAAATAAATAAATAAGGAACATTGTAAGATTAAATTTAAGTAGATGTAGGTAACTATGTAACAGAAATAATTTGTTGGATAAAATTTAAGGATATAACGAAAGGTAAGAAAGTATAGTAGAATCAAATAATAAAATATTGAAATAAATTGGTAAAGTAAAATCAAGTTGTCAGACAGAATAAGTCGTAGAATTAAAATAACGTATGAATAATAGCTAATAGGATTTTTGAGAGTAACTAAGAGAGGTGGTTGGTTGCTAAGAGGTTGTGGAATGGAGAAAAGATAAAAAAATTTAGTTTAAAAAATGTTGAAGATTTAGAATTATAAAAATCAGAGAAAAATTGTAAGAAAATTGCACAAAAAGTATATAAAAGTTAGTTAAAGGATTGGTAAGAAGTTTAAGCTTATTATTACCAAAAATTCGAGTGAATTTCTTATAAATAAAGTAAAATAAAATACATTGAGAAAAGCGTGATGACGCCATTTTGTAATCATTTTTGATATGGAATATGATGCTAAAATAATAGAAATTAAAATAAAATACACTTACCAGATGATATAAAGTTTAATCCAAATAATAATAGATGTCACTTAGATATCCAACAAATATTCTACTTATGGGATAAAGGATGCAATGGTACATTTTACAAACACGTGATGTCCGCGAGCTCAAAATAAATTCCAACAAAGTTTACACTATATGTATGGGACGAAGAAAGCAAACATGATTGGACCAAGGAGGAATCGACAAATTCGAGATTAGTGCGAGTGCGCAATAAACGAAATAAAACCAAGGTATTAGGTAGTATAATTTAATTATGTATAATGATAAGAAGGTTATACATCTGATCAGATTATTATTATCTGGATAAATCCATATGATTATGATTAAATAGATAAAACAAAGTCATAATAAAATAAAAAAAAATAAAAAAAATCATACAATTTGAATAAATAATTTTAAGTTAGAATAAATATAATCGCAATTATCTAGGTAATGAAATAAATATAAATAGGTTATTGATGTTGGTAAGTTTGTTCCAAATAAATTGTAAAATAAATAGTAAAAGTCATAAATTTATTTTTATTACCTCGAATGATCGCTACCCTGAGGTAAGAAACTCATGCAAACCCATGTTTGATATTGGCGCCCAAAATTTAATAAAATAAATATTATCAAAGAACATTGGAAATCAAGAAAAAAACAACAATATATCTCCGATTTCTGCTATGAACGCGCTGTCATCCCTACCTACTTTATTTTTCATGAACAAAATTACATACAACAATTGAGTACCTCTTCCTTAGTGAAGTGAAATCCTCATTCACCTGGCGATGAGCACTTAGAATATCCGCGTGATCAAGTGGTATTGGCGCTATTAGATGATGACGAATTAGAGCGGGAATGCGAAAATATGTTGGAGCAATTGGAAAATCATTCCGATTTAGAATCGAATTCCAGTGAGGAAAAAGAGCTACCAAGGACTTCCAAAAAAATTCAAGATATTGTAGGACCTCAGAAGGTAGCGGTAAGGATTGTCCATATTTTATGTAAGTATTTAGTATATAATTTAAATATTTTTAGGAAATATTAAAAGGTGCTTCTAATGATGGGATAAACAAAAAAGAAACAAAGAAAAAACCCAAAAAACAGAAAGTCAATATGAAGTGGCAAAAAAGGAAATACGTACCTAGAAAAATAAAACTGAAACGGACTCGTAGTAAGCAGCACAATACATCGAATGAAGGAAAGTCTCCTGTGGAGTACTTTGTACGGTACTTTCCACCTTCTTTCTTTGAAAAAGTAGCTGAAATGACCAATATATATGCTTTACAAACTGGACAAACATTCAGATCAACTGATCAACACGAAATGACCACTTTTGTTGGACTGCACATAATTATGGGGAGTTAGAATGTATTGGGATAACCTTTATAATATTGGTTTGTTTCTAAACACGATGAGCAGAGATGGGTTTTTTCAATTACGAAAAAATGTACACATCGTCAACAACTTGGAAAAGCCACCAAATACAACTGATAAGTTGTTTAAAGTTAGACCGTTTTTTTAAAGCACTCCGTGGCAGATGTCTTCAAGTCGAAAAAGAAACATTTCTAAGTGTTGATGAGCAGATGGTGGAAGATTATTTACTAACTTAACCCGAATGTCCATTACAATGGACATTACATTTTTTCAACAGACTTCATAAAGTTTTGTCTTTCTTCACCCTTATCTTTTAAAATTTGTATAATGGCATCATTTTTTTGCTTTTTTTTTGTTGAAGTAGTATAGATTTCTGGCTTCATGCAGAGGGTTTTAGAGGCTGTAGATCGTTCAGCAATCTCAACACTATTCTCCTCAATGGTGTCATTCCCTACACTCTCCCCTTCAATATTTGTCAAAGAGGTTGCGTTTTCGGTATCTGGTATTTCGACAGACTCCTCCTCTGAGGAAGGCTGTTAAGCCAAAAGCGCTATGCTAAAGTTATAAATATAATTTTTCAAGAAATACTTCTTGGTGTTTTTTTTATACTAAGTACAACAGCTTATATCTTTTTCTGATTCCTGGCAACAGGTGAATCTTTACGATCACTAGCATTTTCATATAGAATAGATCATAGCACGATTTCAAAATTTCTGCCAGATGTTTTAAAAGCACTAAGAAATAGGCTTCGAGAAAAATATCTTCCTTCGTCAGCACACATAGATTGGAATAAAAAAGCAGAAGAGTTTTGGAATCGGTGGGACTTTCCGAACTGTATTGGAGCAATCGACGGAAAACACATTAGAATAATATCTCCTGACAAATCCGGCAGTCTGTATCACAATTTTAAAGGATTTTTTTCCATTGTGCTTTTCGCTTTAGTAGATGCAAACTGTAAATTTATTTTAGTCGATGTAGGATCCTATGGTAAAGAAGGCGATGCAAATCACATGTGGGAAAATTAATAGAGCAAGCAGAAATTTTCCCCCCGCCAAAACACTTGCCTGCTTCTCATATGCTGCTTCAACATGTCATTGTCGGCGACGAAGCTTTTCGTTTGGATACGCAGAGTAACTGAAAATGCTTTTGGGCTAATGAGTGTCATATTTAGAATATTTTTCACCCCTATTAATTTGAAACCCGAGACAGTTCACTTAGTTATTTCTGTATGTTGCTGTCTACATAACCTTCTGAGAGATGAGTATTTAGCTCATAATCGACATGTGCAGTTGGAACTTCCGGAATTTGAACTACCTAGAGAAAACATGATTCACTTAGCTTGGATAGGTGGCTTTGCTAACACTGAAGGTTTTAAAGTAAGAGAACGTTTTACCGAATACTTCAACAGTGAATTTTTTGACAAAAGACGACAAATAATGTTTAAAAGTAAAAATAATAAGTGAGCTACGAAAAAAATTGCATTGCTGTACTTTAAATATAATGTTTTTCAACATAGAGCAATCCTCTGGATTACTTTATATCTATACTATGTTCTAAACTAAGAACCTGTTTGTAATATATTGATACTTACCAGTTTTTCCAATCTGTTCTCCGACCTTTTTCCAATGCACATCTGTTTTTACTGTATTTTTGTACTCCGGGTGGCTCAATTTCCACAATATTTCGTTTTCTGCAACGTATTCAACTAAATCATCATCCTCTGATGGCGTAAAACGGGGCTGTTGATCGCCAACAGCCTTTTTTTTAGCACTCGACATACCGCACTACTGAAAATTACTCGAAGCAACCTATCGTCCCGCTTGCGTATGTCGCACTGACTGCTCTCTGACCGGTCCAGATAAATCGCAGTGCGTAAGTCGCATGCGCATTACGCAAACTGATTTTGTCGCTGGTTTAAAGAAACCACTACCATTTAAAATCCATTAACCAGTGGATCGTTATCTACCAGATGCTTATGTACAAGTATTTTGAAGGCTCCTTCATTTTCTCGTTTTTTATACATGTCCTTACATTCCCCCCCATGTCGATAACGAATAGGCAACTACTAAATCCATCTCGTCCTCTATGTCCTGCATCTCAACCAACATCATCATTGCAAGCGCTTTCTTTTTCACGTCCATCTTGGACAATGTCAAAACCGAAACTGTATTGTCCCGCTGCGTTATTTTAGTCTAGGACACCAGTATTCCGCTGCGACATTAAGTAGCGACTTACGCATTGCGACTGTCGCTACGCATGCGTAACGTCATACGCGTCTAACAAACCACGGCTTTAAGCATTACCTAGAGGTTACCAAACCACTCCGTATCAGCTAAGATAATCAGAGCTACCTTATTTTATCACACAAATTTCGCAAAATGTATTACAAATAATACTCTCACTACTTAATGTTAATGTTATGTTATGTATTGTTATTATAATTTATTAAAAAAAAAACGAATCTATTTATATACTTATATTTAAAATTGTTTTTTCAATAAACTGTTTCACTTAATCGCACTATATATATATATATATAGAAAAAACTTAGTCTTTGCTGACTAGTTAGAAAACGAGAAATGGTTATTGGGGTAGCAGCGAAACGAAAAGTGTACTCTTTAAAGTTATTTAATCCAAGCTTTCGAGTGAGATTTCACCCATCATCAGGGAAGCTACAAGAATTAGTGAATTTAGGAAACAATTTCTACAATTAAAAGTGAAGTACTTACAACTTATTGAGGATGTTTCGTAAAATGATATTCGTAATAAAATTTTAAAAGCACATAGGTTCCTCTGACACACATAAAATTTGATAAAAATTATTGTTAAAAAACATTATTTTGCAACTCAAGTTACAACGTTAAAATTATTAAAAACTTAAAAGTAAAATATCTAAATAAACTTTTAAGTAAAATGTCTAAAAAGACATTTTGTTAATGCGTCCTAGCAAAAACACTTATTTTTGAAGTAGACATACTTGTCACTTTGGGGAAAGAAGAAAGAACAACGAATGGCCTTTTACTAATGAGGTAAAAGGAAAATCGTTGGTACTTACTAAGGGCTAATGGCTAATGAGGCCCCCTTAGCAAGTGACAAGTGACCAAAGCAACAATTATGTCTCATTCTACCTCTGGACAAAACAGAAAGTTACAATAGGAAAAATAATTAAATGAAAATTGTCAAGTTTACAATAGTGAGTGAAAAAACATTAAATGACATGAACAACAGTATTAAAGAAATAATAATACATATCGTTGTGCACAAGAACCCAACAAACCACGTCACTAGTCTAATGATAAATCGTTAGAGGGTAGATTGATAGCCGGCCTATCAGCAAGCAACAAATAAGAAAAAATCTCACTGAGATGACTGATATCTGATCTTTTGTTCAGTAAATTATCATTGTTAAATATGTGAGCCATTTCCAAAAATAAACGTTTATTAGTATTTGACTCTTTGTCTAGAATTTTAATTTGGTAATAATTCATACGATGGTCATTTCTGTTAACATGATCCGCCAGTGCACACCTCTCCGGATGAAGTCTACAGTCACTCTTATGGGAGACGATACGGTCTTTGAGACATCTAGAAGTTTGACCTATGTAATGTTTATTACAACTACCACAAGGTATACTGTACACTACCCCCGACAAGGAGAGCAATGGGGTTTTATCTTTTACTTTCGAAAAAATATTATTGATAGTAACTACTGACTTATTTGCAATTTTTAAGTTAGGAATTGATTTAAAAATCCTCGTCAGTGCGGGTGTCGCCTCCCTGATATATGGTAACGACATGTAACGAACTTGTTATGGCAATGGTACCTCGTCAACAGAAACAACTTCTGGTGTATTACGAGTAGCAATATGAATATTATTCAAATTTTGTGAATTGAAGGCAAACGGTGAATTGAATAAAATCTTTCTAAGCAAGCCCGCAGGATATGAGTTGTCAATAAAGAGGTTATAAAGGATATTGAGGTTCTTATTGTGGAAAGAAGGGTAACTGATACTGACTACTCTGTTTTTCATTTCTTTGACCAGATTTATCTTAACTGAGTGTTTGTGATACGACCAATAGTTAATATATCTACCAGAGCTAATAGGCTTCCTGTACCAGTCTACCAGGATCAAGGTATCTCTACGTATGAGCCTCGTATCCAGAAAGGGCACAGAATTGAACTCATCCTCTTTTTCAAGAGTAAATTGTATATAGGGATCATAACTATTGAAGTAAAACAACAACTCATCTACATAGATCGCTGGCAAAGATAGTATTATGTCATCGACATACCTTGTTATAAAATTTAGTCTACAAGGGAGAACAGGAATGACGATATCTAACACCATATCCATGACGTAACTTGCCAAGATAGGAGAAATCGTGCTACCCATGGGGGTGCCGAATGTTTGTTTTTAATATTTATTATTGAATGTAAAATAATTGCTATCAAATAAAAAAGTTAAGAGTTCAATAAATGTATCTTTGTCAATAGGGCTGTGTCTGTCAACGATGTCCCATTTTCTTACAATAGCTGTACGACAAATTTTTAAATAAACATTACTAAACAGGGAAACAACATCCAAACTGGCGATGACAGAACACTCGGGAATGTGTGTATTATTTAAAAGTTTATTTACCTCAAAGGAGTCTTTAATATAGTAATCATTATCAATCTCGTAAGCTTTTGTTAAAATTTCGGTCAAAAACCCTGCAATGTTTTCAGTGGGGGTACCAATGGAAGCCAAAATAGGTCGGACCGCTAATGGATTTTTTATGTATTTTCGGTAGCGAATAAAATTTACCAAGAATGCCATTATAGCAAGACAGCCTCTTTTTTTCAACAGGGGTAATTTGTTGACTGTTAGATAAATTCTTAACTAATTTATTCATTTTGACTTGGATCGTGTTCGTAGGATCATTATTAATTTCAACATAAGATGTATCATTCAAGAGGATATTTTCTGATAATTGAATGTATTGGTCTCTATTCATGATGACCGTGGTATTACCTTTATCTGATTTTGTAACTAGTATGTTAGGGTGTTCCTTCAGGAACACTCTAGTTTTGATATATAAATTTTTGAAAAAGGAATATCTGTGTCTTTCCTTGTGAATGATATTAGTTAATACGTTAGTGGCTCGAGCTATAACTACATTCCTGGGTAATGAATCAGTTATTAACGATGAAATATTGTCAATGTCAGCTAAAATGTTACGAGTGGGAATGTCCTTACCTATCGAGGGTTCCACACAGAATTTAGGACCGAGAGCCAAGAATTTTAATATGTCAACAGGAATGTCCTCTGAAATATTGTTTACCCAGTGATCTTTTACATTAAGTTTAACCGTGATTTCATTACTGAAAATTGAAAATTTAATCAGTAACGGATGAAATAAAAAATATTAGGTTAAAATAAATAAAGTAATAATAAACAAAACAGCGAAAAAGTATTATATTACTAGATTTTATTAGTCAATTATTTATTATACTGGAAAAAATAAAACAATGATAAAAAATTAATACAAAATACGAATAACGGCAACTTTTTTTTAATTAATCAAAATGAAATTATTAAATATGTATGCGAACCACATACGGTGCCAGTTAAAACATTAAATTTTACAATAAATATACAACCTTTTAGGGATATAAAATTTCAATTTCGGAATTATATTTGTCGAAAATTAGTCCACCATTTTATGTCACTTCATCAAATTCCAAACCAATTAAATACCAAAATAAAACTCGTTAATATATAATATGTATTCCACTGGAATATATTTAAATTATTTTATTGTTGATAATAAATTTATATTCACAGCTTTAATGTATTATATTTTTGTTGTTGTATTCTTCATAAAAATAGGATCATAACTTTTGTTGAATTAAAATTTTCTTTAGCGGCATATTTCTTTTCTGTAATAATTAATTTGGCAAAAAAAGAGGAAAACTTTATAATCTATCTTTTCTTAGTAGGTATATTACTTTCAAAAACTAATTTCGCTGGTTAAGTACTTTTCTCTGTTACATCTAGCCAGTTCTCGGTTTCTGGAAATTGGCGTGCCGCACTTCCAGGGGGATCTGGGGGGGGGACATGAAAAATTTTGAAAAATAAGTCTTAAAAATGACGTTTTTCGAAAAGTTGTAGAATCGTATTTTGTTTTTTCTGTTAATTAACATTGTAAAACATTTATTTTTCTTAAAATATAGTCCAACATGTTTTCATTGTATTTTTACTCTCTTGATATCTACTTACTCTTGACAGCTAGCGCTGAGTGGTATCCAGAATCAATCCAGGAGTAAATTTACTTCTCTGGACCAAATCGTCAAAGAGGAGGTCCATTAATTTTCACAAACAACAAGCCAAAAACTGCTGTAATTTTGAGTGAAGATCTCAGTTGGTGTTACTAAGAGAATTTTCTTTAGCATTCACTTGACGAAATGTCAATCGAGTTGATTAATTGCTTTAGATGTGAAAAGCTTTCTGGTAAATACTACTGTGGAGTAGATGTATCCTATTTTTCATTAATTTTAAACCTGGAAGCAAGGTTCCTCATTTCGTTTTCCCCAAACGTTATTGGGACTTGTTGTGTCCAGTCTTTTGTGTCCATAACTTTCAGCAAACTCAATGTCTTTTTCATCAAGCAGCCTTGTTTCAATAGACGTTTTAAGTACCTGGTTAAATATTTCGGGGTTCAACGCTCGGTTGTTGGTTCTACCGTCTTTTGTGTGGAGGAAAACTCCGTTTACTACTTCCTGAGCCATTGTTGTGTAGCATCCTGGAGCTGTTTTTCTTTTTCCAAATGAAGCAACTGTGATTTGTAACTTTTGGTGCAGCTTAAATCTGCATTGCGATGTTAGAAAGCTTCGCTTAGTTCCAAAATTTCTTGCAACTCCAAGTCCAATATAAAATTCGTCTCTGTTATCTGTTGAGGACGGAAAAAGTACTTTTTTTCTTTGCTGTCTCTACTTGGATCATTTAAAGCTTCTTTAAAGTATTTGGACTAATGCTTCATAGGGCTCCCAAACAGCTGACACAGATCTGAAATCAGATGCAACCCAACGAGTGCTCAAAACTCTTCCAATTTTTATCTCCAGTAGACTTGATCAACTTCGGAGTTCCCTGCTTTGGTAAAGCATGATAAACAACATACAGTTTGTCAATAGAGGATGTAAACCATGAGGTGATCAATCCAGGACAGCACGCGACTGTAGCGCTCCAAGTGACAAATATATTAAGCAATAATTTTGACAGATGTGAATGTGAATACTTTAGCTCTCTGTAATATTAATAATTAAAATACGAAGCGGTCAATCCAGGACAGCATGCGAAACACTAATTTATATTTATTTTATTTAAAACGTGATTCACTTATATAATAAGTTTGAACTATTTGAAATATTTAACCATGAGGTCTAGTAGCAGCATGACTTAGTGCCCGCTAATGTTGCAGTGGGCCTGGGGATCAAATCCCATATAGCCTTTTAATTTTTTTTTTAAACACAGGCTAGATTTTGATAATCCAAGACCTTTTAATAAAATAGATATTTTTTTTAAATACATTTGCTAGATTTAGATAGTCAAGACTTCTTTTAATAAAATAAAAAATATTATAAGTTACATCTGTCAAAACTATTGTTTAATTTTTCAAGAAATCTATTCATTATGAAACGATACTTTATTTTGTTGATAATAAATAATTAATGTGATTAAGCTCAAATCTTCATATTATGGGTTCGTTCCACGAATAGAATTTGAAATATATCAGAAGTAGAATATTAAATAAAAAAAGTTTTGGACGCCAGTCAAATTGATTTTTTTATGTAATTAGAAACAATTGACAAAACAACTGGGATATATTTCAAAATCCGTCCTTTCTTTTTTTTTTCGGGTTAAGGAAATTTAAGTCTAAATTCAACGTTATATTTGTTTATTTCATAAAAAAATAAGGTTCCAGAGATTTTTTTTTTACTTTTTCTTAAAAAAAAAACAAACTTAGTTTTTCTTAAGGTTTTTTTCTTGTCTTCCTTCTCCAAAGGAAACCGTAGTCCAAGAAACTTGGTCCAAAGGAGAAACTGAAGAAACTGTAGTCCAGAGAAAAAACTTGGTCTTTAGATGAGGGGGAAAAAAAAAAGAAATCTTCGGTACACGAACGATATAAAGTCAGTAATTTTGACTGAGTAGGCAAAGAGAAGAACAGTATTAGAATGGGAAAGACATATTATAGGAATATACTAAGAGAAGAGAGGGACATGACGCGAAAAAATAAGAAGGGGATATCATGCGAGTATGAAACTAAAATATATTGAGTAGAGGAATACTGAAAATACAGGGTGGCACAAAAAAACGTTACAATTAACAAAACAAAACGTCATAGAACTAAATACTGCCCGTTTTATCTATTTTTGAATAGTGGTTGCTCTGGTTCAACTCACTAACGGAGCGGAGGAAGCTTGGTGCCAGTTTAATAGATGTTCGTAGTTAACTCACTGACAAAAATATTTGAGTGTCAATTTTTTTAAACTTTCTTAGTGCCGATTTTTTTTTTAGAGAGGTCCCGGTACGCCATTCCGCCTCAAATCCAGCTCTGAATCTAGCTAGTTTTACTTTACCATCATTAAATTTAAATCTTCAGAATAAAATAATTTCTTTATTAGGGAAACATTTTTGACATTACAAAGTTTGTTACTAGAGTTTGTTTAACGCCGTTACACATCATACGTTGTCCAACTTGATCTCTCAATCCTGAAATGGATGAGACGGAATTATGGTGTCATTATCGTATTTCTTAACTAATGTCGACGTAAATATTATTTTTGACAGTTCAATTCATTTTTCATTGTCAAAATGCCTTCCCGGTATAATGAGAAAGTGCAAAGTTGATTAAATACTTTTCAAGATAAAGAGATGCTGGAATACCGCTTTTACCGTTAAATGTAGTCTACAACGTTTGGGTTCACCCCTAAAATATAATCGTATAATACATTTTAATATATATTATATAATTCGCCATTTAATCACGCTCAGGGACGTTAAACATCCCCAAGCTAGAAATTTGAAATAAATCAGTTTAAAAAAACGGAGGTTTCAAGTTAAAAACAATTAATAAATTATTTAAAAAGTTACGCAACGCATAAAGAAGAATACAATTTTTGGCTTTACCAATTTATTCATACAAACACACCTTAACATGCGTTATTAAAAATAATCCTTAACATATGTCATTGATTATATTTTAATTTTGAGGTTAAGTGTAAAATAACATTCAAATAATCTATGACAAAAACGTAAAACAGCAGAATACGTCACCGATTATGACGTAACGGCTGAGGATGGTTAAACATACTCTATTATGCTTAATACAATGATTTTTGTCCTGTTAAAATTGGACACATATTAACAAAGTTAGACGCTAGTGCCTTTTTGCAATAGATACTGCGCAGGATTTTTTTAAATGTTTATTCTATGTCATATTTCTAATACAATGCCATTTGCGATATTCATATCTTACCAATGGTAATGAAATTAGTGTCCTTTTGGAACAGCTACAGCGCATGATTTTTTTTACCTAATGTATTATTTATAGTATTTTATATATTTTTTAACTTTTATAAAATTTTTAATAAGTATCCATCTTCTTATTCTACATAATTAATGTGACGTAAAGAAGTGGGGGAGATACAAATTTGTAAAACAATACGTCACCTTGAAATAATCGAGCGCGGTTAGATTTTTTTCATTTGGAAGTAAATAATTTAATTATCACGAAAATAATATAATGTGCCAATTTCCTCAAGCCGCAGTACTTAAAATCATCAATAAAGTGTGGTGTGTGCAGTCGCTATGATGTAATACCAGCTGATCACAATAACGCGTTCCTGTTCGTATATATGTACAACGCTTTGATTAGTTTATTGGGTTTTAAAAAAAGTTTAATGAATTAAATATAATGAGTTTTACATGAATTACGGCAATGAGTGAAAATATTTCTACCCCTTTGTACGGCCACCCTCAACTAGCAATCCGGCATATTATTGTCTCTCCGTTACTATAAACACGTAGGGCATATAATCTATTAATGTCTGACACGCTCTAGTATGTCTGTGTAACCATTTTTTTTACATTTTTGAAAATTTATGCACGCTCACCCGCCCTCTCTCCCCAAATGATATTTTTTTAAATCGTCAGATTTATGAAACTCCTCCTCAGATTATTGATTAGCACCCCTCGTATATTGAGATGAACCGTATATGACTTAAGAGATTGCGTTACGCCCAAATCGGTCAGAATATTAAATGAGAAATTTCTTTGGGTGTACTTGCCACCCCCTTAAAATATCTGACACGCTTCCTTAGATCCACCCCCATCGTGCAAACCGTCAGATTAAGCAACCTCCATTAATAAAGGTATGTTGGGCATACATAATATCAATGTCTGACGCTCTCCACACCGATTAACGGGGGTACATTATATAAATTTTTTTACTTTATATCATCTAAGCTTCGAAATCTAATAGGTCCTCACGACGCTCGAGTTAATCCCCATTTAGAATCGTGACTATAATGAAGAATGAATCATTTTCTTTTTCTCCAAAGCTATGACACATTCATCGCATTCAATCTCTTATGTAGGCCATGAACTAGGTTCTCCCATTAGTAGTCATATTTAAGCGGGACGTACAATAAATATGTTAACAAAAATCTATGCGAAGAAGCAAAGACTTTAGATCGATATTATTGGTCCAAATTGCACACGAAAAAGGCGGAATATTTGAAATGTGATGCAAGAAAAATCATGTCAATAACCAAATACGGTTTTTTATTATAAATGAGATGAAGAATACATACGTAAACAAAAATCGTATGTAGAACAAAAGACTAAATAAAAATCATTCTTAATAGGAATGTTAAATGGACATTTGCGTCTAACAGCCGTATGCAAGACATTTTATTTTAATTTGATGATAACTTGAAAAATATTAAAGATAAAAACATGAAATTTATGCCATTCGATTAGTTTTTTAAAACTCTAAATGTAAAAAATATAATAGTCACTGAAAATTAAATATTAACAATTTTAGTTTCTACGTGATCCTAGCTTTTTTTTTAATTTGATGATAACTTGAAAAATATTAAAAATAAAAACATGAAATTTATGCCATTCGATTAGTTTTTTAAAACTCTAAATGTAAAAAATATAATAGTCACTGAAAATTAAATATTAACAATTTTAGTTTCTACGTGATCCTAGCTTTTTTTTAATTTCATGATAACTTGAAAAATATTAAAGATAAAAAAATGAAATTTATGCCATTCGATTAGTTTTTTAAAACTCTAAATGTTATATTTACATTTACTTTTCATATGTTTTAAATATTTCAATAAAGATGATTTTGAGATAAGCATTAGTTCACTCAATTAGTTACAGAGTAACATTGATAAAATTTAATCGAAGCATAAAATTGAAATTTTTATATATTAAATTTTCTGATTTTATATGAACTTATCTGTCAAATTGTTTATTTTTACAACCTTAATATTTATCGAATTACAATATAGCAACAAAAAAAGAGTTAATAAATGCAAAATACTCAACATTTTAAAATAAAATATTTGTCGATTATAATACAAATGCAATATATTGAGTCTTAATAATTAAATATTGACTTATTTCTAATTAAACAAAATTATCAAAAAATAATAGGATAACAGGATAATTTAAATTAACTAATTTTCATATTTAAATGCAAATTTTTTATCTAAAATTTTGAAAATATTCCCATATATAGTTTATTTTTTTCTCATTCTATCTACATTCAACCCGAGTCATGTTAGCACCTAGCTAACTAGCACCTAAACGCGACGACAGCCGATGCGCCACCGGTTGTATTTGTAAAATAATTAATTTTTTTTGGAATTTTTTAATTTTTTATTTTGAATATCAAAAAAGCATATTAAAATAAATAATTCTTTCATATTCGATTTTCATAGCTGCCTTTTATTTCAAAACTTACGAGGATTTTGAAAAAATTCGAAAAAAGGTGCTGGAATAAATTTTGAAAATAATTAATTTTTATCTTGGATATCAAAAAAGAATATAAAAAGAAATAATTCTTTCGTATTCCATTTTCATAGCTGCCTTTTATTACAAAACTTACGATAATCTTCGATATCAAAAAAGGGATCAAAAAGTACCATATGTGTGAAATATTTTATAATTTTAAAAAAGTTATAAACAAAATTACAAAAAGTTTAAAAAAATTTTCACAAAAAATTTATGTTTTTTTTTTTTTTTTTTTTTTTAAAACCAACTTTATTAATTTATTTTGAAGCAGAAAAACTAAAATAATCGAGTAAACAGTTACTGTACTAGTACACTGCCAGTCTGCCAGAACAAAGTCGACAAATTCGGAATTCGGACAAATGCGACAAAAGAAAAGCATGGCATATTGTGAAATAACTCAACACTCAACGTCACACATGTAGAGAGCGATGTTTATAATAACAATTCCATATAGAAATGTTGGCATAGCAACCCCCAAACAAAGGACTATTAACAGTGCAACGACTCATCCACACATATCTTTATTACCATTGGATAGGGGAACGACATTATAAATAGTCGCCGAGACCTACCCAAGCCGTTCACATCATTTCTTATTCTTTTACTGTAAAGATCACTACGATCTAGTATTGCATTTAATACTTGTAAATGCCAATTGGTATTTAATAACTATTATTTATAATATTGTCATTTTTGTAACAGAGTTCAATTTCTTTCTTTTGTAAAAATAAATCTTTTAAAACGTGCTCCGAGTTTGTGTAAATATAATTGGCGCTGCGAACAGGATCCACTACACAAGAATATTCGATTATTTCCTTGGTCAACTTCAGTTGTTTGGTAGAGATCCACGAACTTGAGAAGAGAATGCTACAGAAGAAATCTACAACGATCGTCTTCCTGTAAGTAACTTTTCCTTACTTTTACCTTTTACTCATGAGCACATTTTCTATTTCTACGGAAGAAGAATTAAATATTGTTCTCTCACAAAAACCCATTTTTCGCGATAGAAGCCCCCTCAATAGACAACAGATTAGTTCGAGAAAAATAAATCCTATTCCTGAAAGCATGATTAGTAACGGTGATATTTCTAGCCTCTGCTCAACGCTCCCAGAATATTCTACGGGTTTAAATCTCTCAACATTCGTAAAATCAGTTGATAATCTATTGGTATTTTTAGAAGGACAGAATTTAACTGCTCCGCAAATATTTATATTAAATGCAAACATATTATCACGTATTAAAGGTGAACCACGTGATTTTCTAAATTTTTCCAATAAAACTTCCTGGACAGATGTTCGTCCAGCGTTATTAGAGAAATACGGTGATCGGAGATCCGAAGGAATCCTAGTAACCCAACTAACAAACGCGGTCCAAAAATCATCCGAAACTTACGATGAATTTCATCAACGGATAACAACTAATTTAAATGATTTACTTCAGAACATTTCACTAAATTGCAATCCCGAAACTGCTCAATTCAAAGCACCTTATTTTAGAGAACTGGCGTTAGAATCGTTTTCTACAGGAGTTAGTTATCCTTATAATAAACAGCTCTCAAATTTTAAATTAGAATCTTTAGAAAGCGCACTTCAACATTGCATTTCTTATGACAATCGCGAAGCGCAAATTTCATATAAAAATTACTTAAGAAACCAAACGGTGAAACCAAAAATAGAAAAATCAAAACACGAATTTTCAAATTATAAAAACAATCAGTCTTCTAGAAATCCCCAAAATAATTTTAGACAAAATAATTTCGGTCAAAATAATTTCAGACAAAACAATTTCCCAAGTACAAGTTTTGCATATAATAAACCTGCACCATTTCACAATAACTCGTCAAATCAACCAAATCAATACAGAAGTGCCTTATATAAAAATCAATTTAGTTCCGGTCAATTTAATTCTCACCCCAAACCGATGAGTGGCGTACAAACAATTAGAACGCAAGCTCACCCCATGTCGATGTCGACGAAACGCACCCACAATTTTAATGTGCAAGCCGAAAATTACTCCGATACTTTAGATAAATGTAACGACCCTTTAGATAAATGTAATGATTATGTCGATGATGAGCCCTCTAATTATATTGAACACACCTTAAGAGAAGGAAATTTTCACGACCCTTCGTTCAAACAACATCCGCCCCCTCAATCTTATTAAATAACATAAAAAACTACCCTCGTCTACCTTATTTTATCTTACCCTACAGTCAATTAAAGGTATTAATTGATTCAGGAGGGTCAGACTCTATTATATCTCCCAAAGCATCAAAACTATTCAATCCCCTTCACATATACGAAAAAGAATTCACATTAACGTCGATGAATAAAACTACTAAACATTTTTATAATTTAAAAACCGCTTTATTTAAGGAAATTGGTATACACGAAACCATAGACGTGCGTATCGCAAATTGGAATAATGATTTCGATATTTTATTAGGAAACCGTGACTTAGAAAAATTCAGTGCTATACTAAATTACAGCACAAAAGTTTTAACATTGCAACGATACAATATTGACATTCCATTTCAAAATCTTTTTAATAAAATTCCAGTAAATATTCAAAACGGAGAAATACTGTTTCCAGAAACAAAAATAAATAACATTATTTTACCCGAATCTATTCACAACGTAACCGACGGATACATAGACGATATAATTTTAGACGAACCAGTTCAAATAGAACCAATACAAGTAGAACCCTTGAATAATTATGATATCAACAATAAATTACCTTCAAATTTCGACCCTAAAATCATAAGAACGCAACATTTAAACCCTGAAGAGAAAGACAAAATTTTAAAAGTATGTTACAATTTTAAAGACGTATTTTACGATGAAAAAACAGACTTAACTTTTACCTCAGCTATCAAACATGACATTAGAACTAGAGACGAAAACCCCATATATGCTCGTAGTTTCCGACATCCTAAAAGTATGCAAGAGGAAATTACAAAACAAATTAATAAATTATTAGACAATAAAATCATTCAGCCATCTATTTCGCCATATAGCGCACCTGTTTGGATAGTACCAAAAAAACAGGATGCTTCCGGTAAGAAGAAGTTCCGTATGGTCATAGACTACAGAAAACTCAATGAAATCACTGTCGAAGATAAATATCCTCTCCCGAAAATCGATGAAATTTTAGACAACTTAGGAAAAGCAACTTATTTTACTACTCTCGATTTAGCACAAGGTTTTCATCAAATCGAAGTAGACCCTAAATCAATCGAAAAAACTGCCTTTACTGTTCCTCATGGTCATTTTGAATTCGTCAGAATGCCCTTTGGCTTAAAAAATGCCCCTGCCACATTCCAGAAATTAATGGACAATATTCTACGGCCATTCCTTTATAAATTTTGTTTCGTTTACATGGACGATGTAATAATCTTTTCAAAATCCCTTCATGAACATTTAGCACACATTTCTACTATTTTTAAAACTTTCCAAAGTGCAAATCTTAAAGTTCAGTTAGACAAATCCGAATTTCCAACTAAAGAAGTCGCATTCTTAGGTCACATTGTTACCCCAGAAGGAATTAAACCAAACCCAATAAAACTTGAAGCTATTCAAAAATATCCACTTCCCAAAACGATAAAAGAAATAAAATCATTTTTAGGATTAATTGGATACTATAGACGTTTTATTCCAAACTTTGCAAAAATTACTTCACCTTTTACTAGATGTACACGTAAAAATTCAGTCATCGATCCTACGAATCCAGCATACTTAGAATGCTTTGAAAAATGCAAAACATTACTTTCAAATACACCTGTATTACAGTACCCCGACTTTTCTCAACCCTTTACGTTGACAACCGACGCTTCTAATATACCGATTGGCTCCGTATTAACTCAGTCTAATCACCCCATTGCATATTATTCTCGTACCTTAAATTCAGCAGAACAAAATTATTCCACGACTGAAAAAGAACTTCTAGCCATTATTGATTCCTGTAAACATTTCAGACCATATCTCTATGGACAAAAATTCCTAATTGAAACCGACCATAATCCCTTAGTTTGGATTTATAAAATTAAAGACCCAACATCCCGCTTAGCGAGATGGCGACTAAAACTTGACGATTATAATTTTGAAGTAAAGTACAAAAAAGGAAAAGATAACCAAGTAGCTGACGCACTTTCTAGAATTCAAATAAACGCTCTCACTAGCGATTCAATCTGCGCGAATGCTCCCGACACGACAGATTTCGACCTTGATGATTTTTTAACTACTTTTGATGGTATGCAAAAAAATTCAACAGACGACTCACAAACGCAACACACATCAATTGAACACCCGATTAACGGAATCCCTATTTCTGAAGAACCTTTAAATTTATCAACAAACCAAATTATTATCATACCGAACTCAGATAAATTTAACACTGACTATAAGAAAATATTTAATAAACATAGGTACACAATTAACGTAACTTATAATTGGCAAGATTGCATAATAAACGCCTTTCGAACGATACTACGACCAAAACAAAAATTTGGAATTAAAGCACCCCACGATTTTAGACCCTTTATTTGTAATTATTTCAGAACAAACATTGACAATACAGTTAAAGCAAATTTCTGCAATAAATTCTTACAAGACATTACCGATGAAAATAAACAAACCGAATGTGTTAAAATATATCACAATTCTAATCACAACGGCATAGTTGAAACTTATAAACATCTCAGACATAAATTCTATTGGCCCTCAATGCAAAATACAATTGCTAACTTTATTAATAAATGTGAAATTTGTTTAAAAAATAAGTACGAAAGACAACCTTATCAACTACCCCAATTAGGCCCATTACTAGGTCAAAAACCATTTGACATTTTACATGTAGACATTTTACAATGTAACAAAAATTATTATTTAACAATAATTGATTCTTTCTCAAAATACGCCCAATGTTATAAATTACCAGATAAAGCTTCTGTATCAGTCTTAAGTAAATTACGACATTACTTTTCTCACCATAATTATCCAAAGAAATTAGTTTTCGATAGCGGAAAAGAATTTAACTCCGGCATTTTAAAAGAATTTATGAATTTGCATAAAATAGATATTCATTTTACAACGGTAAATAGTTCTTCCTCTAATTCGCCCGTGGAACGATTTCACTCCACCTTATTAGAAAAACTTCGAACTTTGAAAGCTCAAAACCCGCAAAATTCATTAGATGATACATTCACTCACGCTGTATTAATCTACAATCAATCTCTTCATAGTAGCACCGGCTACTCACCCTTTTCAATTCTATACGGTCCTTATGCCGAAGAAATACATTTTGATTTCGACTTACCCATTTACGAAACTTATAATCAAAAACACAAAGACGAACTTACACCATTCATAGACTTCCTATATAAAAAAACAAAAGCCTTAAATAAAACAAACGAATCTGCTGAGACGATTCCCAAAATTAAACAAACGATTTACGTTAAGAAAAATAAAAACAGACCAAAATTAGATGCACCTTATCAAACTATAACACCCACTAAACAAGACAAAACAAAAATTACCGGATTGACTGACAAAAATAACCCAACTAGTACACATCTTAAATACGCTAAACGAATTAGAAAAAACTACAATAAAAATATACCTTTTCAGGATCGCCCTTCAACTTCTCGAAGCATCGATCAAAATTCAGAAAATTCCCAATAATGGTTACTACCCTGAACCGATGGGAAACTCAAAAGAGATATCACATTTTCACAGACACATTTTACAAATAAATCTCTCGAAATTAGAACAGACATTATCTGACAGCCTATACAACTTTGAAAGATTCACACCTAATATTACTGGACTTTCCCTATTGAGAAATCAATACGACCACTTACTATCTGAAACCGAAGACAATCTACATAAAATAACCCGCAAACATAAGCAAAAACGTGGCTTGTTCAACTTTTTAGGAACCACCATAAAATATATCACAGGAAATCCTGACCATTCAGACTTAGACTTCCTAAGGACTCATATCACTGCATTAGAATTAAAACAAAACGAAATTGTAAAAATGTACAATAACCAGATTTCATTTAGTGAAACCTTTAATACGAGATTTGACAAATTACTAGACAAATTAGAAAATAATAATTTAATCCTTACTAACATTGTTGATAATATATCTCAACAATTAGCTATAGTTAATGAAATATTCGAGATACAAAGTATAAACGAATATATTAAGAAATTAATTAGAACAATTACGTTTTCCCAATTAGATTTAACGAATATTGAACTTTTTACTCTTAGCGAATTAAAATCACTTCAATCAAATTCAATTTCCCTGTATTCACGGAATGCTCTAGTCATCAACAACGAGCACCCTTACGAATTAATTGAATCTTCACACTCTATTGTGTGCGTAACCCAAAAGAAAATGCTCATAATCCTTAAAATTCCTATATTACACATTCATTCCTATCCAACCTTTAAAATTTACCCTATACCCAATCAAGATCACGTAATGATAATTCCACCTGCCAGATACTACTCAAATAACGCATGGTACGAAGACTGCACAAAGAAAACAGATTTTGTAACATGCACCAATAAAATACATTCAAGATGCCAAATTCCAAACGTAAAGACTTGTTCCACAGCATACGTCAATGAAAATATCATTCAAGAAACCGAAGAAGTAATACTCTTAGGTATAGTCGAACCGACGATTATAGCCGAAAAAACAGTATCACAATCCAGTGTCATAATAGCAAACGAAACCCTACAAATCTTAGGACAACGATTTCCACCCAAGACGGTACAAGAAATCCAAATCCCTAACATTGTACAACTTAAATTGGAACCACAGCATAAATTAAAATTAGAAAAACTAGAAATTCCCAGGACTCATGGACAAATCCAACCAATAGAAAAATTAGACCTGCGATCTCAAATTTCCACTGGAATGAGTGCATTTTCCGCACTACTAATTATTTCATTTTTAGTTCTCACCTCTTACATTGCAATTAGGAAGAGACATAGAATCCGCAAGTTGCTGTTTGGCCCAAGAATTCAACCCCAGCAAGCTATTGCTTTACAAGAACTTCTAGAAACTTCGAGGACGAAGCTTAATCCTAAGGAGGGAGGAGAAATGTTGGCATAGCAACCCCCAAACAAAGGACTATTAACAGTGCAACGACTCATCCACACATATCTTTATTACCATTGGATAGGGGAACGACATTATAAATAGTCGCCGAGACCTACCCAAGCCGTTCACATCATTTCTTATTCTTTTACTGTAAAGATCACTACGATCTAGTATTGCATTTAATACTTGTAAATGCCAATTGGTATTTAATAACTATTATTTATAATATTGTCATTTTTGTAACAGAGTTCAATTTCTTTTGTAAAAATAAATCTTTTTTAAAACGTGCTCCGAGTTTGTGTAAATATAATTATATAAACTAATTCTATATGATCAGCGTTTCGATAATCGCTGCCAAAGATTGAAGATATCAGTGCTGGTCTAAGGAATATATTATTTTATTTTATTAAAGACAATTTTAATAAAGTGTATTATATATTGCATTTGCATATGTTCTATAATAGTGGAATAATTTTGAACTAGGTTAAATTATAAAATTATATTTACAAAATTATAAATTATTATTATATTTACAAAATTATAAAATTATATTTACAATTAAAGTACTGATAGCAATTAGCAAAGGACCCCTCACTTCTCTTATGGAAAATGGCTTTCGGCAATTTTTTAAAAAAATTTTGTATGTTGTAAATCTTAAGGTTCTGATTAAATCTCTCCATGATCTTAACCCAATCCTATGACCAGTTTTCGAGATATTGGAGGTCAAAGTTGGATAAACGGGAATGTAGGAAATTTTGTTTTAATTTGAATTTCTTAAATTTTTAAGAAAACTGAACAGCATATCTTGAATTTGTTTTTGGGAGAATTTAGTGATAGGATCGTTATTTAAAAAATATAATAATTGTATATACAGGGCTTACCAAAAAGTCAATGTTGCTATTTTATTTATAAAATCGCTATAATATTGAAAACCATTAAACCTCAATTTTGATAAATTATCAATAACTTTATAACAAACGGCCAGATTTCGTTAAAAAATTATATGCTAGGTCATTGGTCAAAGAAAAACTGCACTACGCAAAGTTTAAAAACTTATCAACGGACTCGAATATTGGGCTTCCAAATCGGATTTTTTTCCAAAATCGCCTCAAATACGGTGCTGTAGCAGTACAGTTGTAACATATTTGTAGCTAAAATTAGTAACGCATTTACTTACTATTACAACCTGAGAAGCATTATTTTTTAAATGCCTACAGCGTGTTTCAATTATTAGGTACTTGCTGGCTATCTAGTCGGTTTTTTATCATGTCCTTAATATGGATATAGTCTAAACCATAAGAGATTGAAATATGATTAAATGGACATAGAGAACATTACATTGGCTGAAAAAATCTATAGGAACTCTCGTGTTTCTTCTGTTATACAGGGAAAACCAAAAATTCTATTTTAAGTTTTATTGTACCCAAAAAATGCTGTTGTACTATACTAATAAATATTCATGGTCTTCACGGCCACCATCAATTTATTGTTTTTTAATACAGACCATAATTAAAAATTATTGTCACTGATGATGTTAGTTATTTCAGATAAAAGGTCGTTAAAATGGCAACTATGATATATCAGAGAATTTGGAGTTTATTATCAACATTTTTAATAAAAAAAGTTAAGTCCGAATTAAAAAAAAATTCGTGTAAAAGATTTATTAGAACAGTAAAACAGCATTTTTTAGATACAATAAGACTTTCCTTTTACATTTTTTGATATTTCTTAAAATAAAAATTCTATGCGGAAAAACCAAAAATATATTTTTTTCTTTTCCATGCAAAACTAACTCATGCTCTCTAAAATAGTTAACTTTTTATCCATTTAATGGTCTTCGCACCTCTTCTGGTTTAGAATATAGCAACGTTAAGACATGATACGAAAAACGGACTGTATACTCCGCGGGTTCGTAATATTTGAAACACCCTGTGGGCTTATAAAAAATAATGCTTCTCGGGCAAAGTATCTTTTAAATCAAGTTGTAATAGTAAATGCGTTACCATTTTTAGCTACAAATATGTTGTAACTGAAGCCCAAAATTCGAGTCCGTGGGACATTGTTTAAACTTTGCATAGTGTAGTTTTTCCTAACCTGTAAAGCATATATTTTTTTTAGAAAATCTAGCAGTTTGTTTTAAAGTTATTAAGAAATTATCAAAACTGAGGTTTAATGGTTTTCAATATTATACTAATTTTAAGAATGAAGTAGCTCCACTAGCTTTTGGTAAACCCTGTATGTACAATTAATATATTTTTTAAATACCAATCTTATGACTAAATTCTCCCACAAACAAATTCAAGATATGCTAATAAGTTTTCTTAAAAATTAAAGAAATTGAAATAAAAACAAAATTACCTAAATATCGTAGGTTTGTCCGATTGACACCAAGAAACAGATCAATTCTAGGATATCAGAGTCTTGTAAGCAAATTTTTTTTTCATTCAGTAGTTTTTGATTTATCGTTACTACAACATCCGTTCTAACACAAACGCACACTCGCTCGCACGTACGCCCGCTCGCACGCACGCACCCACCCTCGTTCGCATGCACGCACGTACACACACACACGCACGTACACACGCACGCACGCACGTACACACGCACCCACGTACACACGCATGCACGTACACACGCACGCACGTACACACGCACGCACGTACACACGCACGAACACACGCACGCACGTACATACGCACGCACGTACACACGCATGCACCCACACACATACAAACACGCACACATAACACCTTATACAGCTGTCTCAGCCAATATTTTTTTCTCCCTCACACTCTATATCACTGACCACAACATGATCGCACATGAAACATTTTTGCTTTGGCCCAGGATTTGGTTTGGATTTCAATTTTGATTTCCTTTCAGTAATTCTTCCTCCCTAACCACTCATTTCCTACAACTTCCCTTCTCTCTCTGCCTTCAAAGTTGCCCTGACCTTGCATCTATTTCCTATTTATTTGGTTTTTTTTCGATTTCTCTTCCTCTGTAAGTAAGATGCTGATACGCCATTTCTCGGAAGGGAATTCGAAATTTTTTCCTCCATTCTACTCCCAGTTTTCAGTTTTTTCTCTACGGTCCTTCCGTGAAGCCTGTCTTGAATGGTTGATCTTGAAACTCCGTTTAGTCGACAGACTGCTCGAATGTCCATATTGTGCTCCTTTATATATATTATATTCTTGTTCTGATTGGCTGGCAGACAACAGGCATTTTCGAAGGCAGTTGTATACCATAAATATTCTATAGAAAAAGGTGCTGGCCGACAACTAGTACACTTTTCTCGGCCGTATAAAATCAATCATTATATTTATTTGATATATGACATGTTGGTGGCCAGAAACTACAGTATCAACTTACATTTGAACTTCAAAAAGGACAGAACGGTAAATGTCCATAGCAGTGGACCTTGTCATTAAATATTCACGAATAATCCAGTGATCCAGTTCTCGGCCACCGTGGCCCACAAGTGGAAAAATAGTTGTTTTTAGATTCCAATACACCGTCCAGCCCTCAATTTAAAGGAAAAATAATTTATTTACATTTTTCTAGCCACAAAATGGTAGTTAAACACATATAGAAACTCCCTACATAAGTTTTTTTCCTGTAGATCTAGAAAAATTGGCTTGAAATTATCGTTGAACAAGTATAGCCCACTACTTTTTTATATTTGATCAACGCACAACAACGTTCACTTGGACCACCATCCATTAAAGTTACAGGAAAATAATGATAGTAATGACAAACAGGTAAATCTAAAGGAAAAGTATGGAAGAACCTTTGGCGGAATTTTTGAATATCTGGTTAGCATTTTTTTTATTATTTCATGAAAAAGGCAAAAACGGCCGACAATTGGACGTGGCCGGCAAACTGGCGCAATCACCCTAATTAGCAAATATGATATTCGTTCTTATATTTTCAAGGTGTGAGGTGTACTACCTAGTGACTCTACTAAAACCCTCAAAAAGCTAGTAACGCTAAATTTAAGATATTTGACATAATGAAAAAAAAAATTTCTGTCGGTAGGGTCGACAGGGGGAGGTAGATTTCTATTGTCTAAATTTGAGACTTTCATCCTTCCCCACCTCACGATATGGTCAAATCAAAAAAGTTTCAAACGAATAAATTTTATAATAATTAGGACATGAAAAAAGTCCAATGAGGTGTTTCAATATTTTCCAAAATAGCGGAGATATGAATTTTTTTGAAAAATAACTCCCTCCAGTTCCATGCCGTTAGGTCCGATTAAAAAAAGTTTCAGACGAATTAATTTTATAACAATTAGAACATAAAAAAAGTCTTATGACCTGTTTCAATATTTTTGAAAATAGCGGATATGAATTTTTTGAAATTTTAACCCCCTCCAGTTCCATCCCCGTAAGTTTAATAAAAAAAATCTTTTAGACAAATTATTTTTATAATAATTGGAACATTAAAAAAGTCTTATGACCTGTTTCAATATTTTTGAAAATGGCGGAGATATATATTTTTCAACCCCCTCCAGTTCCACCCCCATGATTTGAATAAAAAAAAGTTTCAGATAAATTAATTTTATAATAATTAGAGCATGAAAAAAGCTCAACGATCTTTTTTAATATTTTCAAAAATGGCGGAGATCTGAATTTTTTGAGATTTTAACCCCCTCCAATTCTCACTCCCTTAGAGGTAGAATGCCCATTTGCAATACGCAACGAATTACGGACCCAAAGAATTTTTGTACCAAATTTGGTGTCGATTGGACAAAAATTACGACCTCTATCGTGCCGGAACGGAATGTCTACACATACATACATACATATATATATATATATATATATATATATATATATATATATATATATATATATATATATAGGAAAAACTCTTAGTTTTGAGGATGTGGTCAACATAGACGCACACAAAAGAAAACTCTTTGCTTACAAAGTCAAGCTTTCGCTAATGTTTGTAAGCAAAGAGTTTTCTTTTGTGTGCGTCTATGTTGACCACATCCTCAAAACTAAGAGTTTTTCCTTAACTAGTTCATGGTCACGAACTACCCTCGCTTCTATATATTGTTCACCCTGTATAGGGAATTTTTTAAATCAATATTTTTTTTAAAAGTTAATTTATTAAAAGATTATTCAAAGTTAATTGTTATGTTTGTTAAATAAGATAGGAGAGTTTGATATGCAGGGGAAGAATAGGAAACGAAAAGTATTATAGATAGATTGGCAATAAATTTAACAAAAGTGAAAGAATCTTAAAAAAATTTTTAAATAATGAATGTTGTTATAATAAAATTGAAATTTTGGAATTGTCATATATGAAATTTAAGTCAGATAGTAAACAGGGAATATAGGGTTAATAACCTAAACTATGGCTGAAGTATTAAAAAAAAATCTAGTAGTAAAAAAAAATTACAAAAAAAATAAAAAACAAAGGGTTGTCAAACAATCAGTTATAAAAATTTTTAATATTTTTGATATGGAAGGTTATGATAAGTTTATACATTAAAAAGGCAATTTTGAATGCTGTACAGAAGAGGGAATAAAATTATACATATACCAACAATGAGAAGATGAATTTTATTTCATACATTTAAGAAAGTAAATAAAAAATATTTAAAGGTATAAAGAAGACATTTAAATTTATCAGTAAGCGTAATGGGGATATTTAGAAGAAGTAATAACTAGAAGAAAGTAAGAATTGGTGTTGTAAAGAATAGGAGAAGTGAATAAGAGTTGTATCCAGATTTCAAAGCAAAAGCATAAAGAAGAGGAATATACGGATTAAACATAAATTTATAATTTTTTGTAATGTTTATTATTTTTTTTGACTAGGACCCAGCCAAAATTCTGAGAGAAATTTGTAAATATCATAACAATATATATACTTCTACTATATATATATATATATATATAGCATAGAGTATTGGGAAGCAGCAAAAAAAAGAACAAAGTGTACTCTTTCAAGGCTTTATTACCAAGCTTTCGAGCGTGGTTACGCTCATCATCAGGGTAGCTGTAAGTGATGAGTGACAAATATAGTTCAATTAATGAGATTTTTTTTTTTTTTTTTTTTTTTTTTTTTTTTTTTTTTTTTTTTTTTTTTTTTTTTTTTTTTTAAAACATACCCTTATTGAGATTGTCGTTCACAAGTTTTACAGATTAAAAAAGTTAAAATACAGATAAAAATCATGATCACATTGTAAAACATTTTTTTAAATTTTAAATAAGTTAGTAATAAAAGTTAAAATTTAAAATTTGTATTATTACACGTTAAAAAGTTAAAAAAGTTAAAAAATCACACTAACACACAGCCAAGTCGGTATAAAACCATTGCACATTAAAATTGAGTTTTTTTATATATAAGTTTTTTTGTTTGAAATTTAATAGTTAGCGCCAAATTTAGGTTGAAATCCGACAGAGTGTCTCGTCCATAACCGCCACACAGACAAAAGGAAAAAACAAGAGGGAAAGAAAACACAATAGGGCAACAGCTAATGAGACTGTTAACCCTATTTAGGACAGGGGATAAGGAGTACAGCTAATGGGACTGTACAGCCTTTATGGGAGGAGGCCATGTTATGTGACAGATAAAGAAGAGACACAATGTCAAGTTCTTAACCCCAAACCCCGCATGTCAAATATACTAAAACAAAAAAAAAAAAAATTATTATGAAAAAATACCCGATCTGCAATAAACGAAGGGCTATATGCACAAACTTATTATTTGGGGAAACATTATTCTTAAATGGACACATCGGACAAGTCATGCACATTTCTTTTATGTTTGTCAATATCTAGTAAGTAAGCAAAAGAAGTGCTTAAATTATTAAGGTCTGACTTTTTATTCATGCAGTTGTCCGATTGATAGATGTATGCCATCTCGAGGAAAAGCCTTCGTGAGTAGTGTCTCTCTTCGACCAAAATGGACACATTCTGGAAATCGGTTACATGTCCTGTCGAGCGCACATGTTCGGCTAAAGCGCAACGCTCAGTATGTAACTTTATATCACTTTTATGCGAAGTTAAACGATCCTTGAGTCTACGAGAGGTTTGACCAATATACACACTGTCACAACTGGAGCAAGGAATACAGTACACGACATCCGAATGCATAACCAGAGGGTCCTTATCTTTAACATTTGAGAAAATATTGTTGATGGTTAACACAGTTTTGTAAGCAACCTTAATTTTACTGACAGATGAGAGGAGTTTTGCTAATTTCGGTGTTAAGTCGTGTATGTATGGAAGAGTTAAATATGGGAGAATAGTGACTCTATCGAGGCCTCCATCCGGAGCACCCGAAGGTGGTGTGTTAACAGGTGGCTCAGGCACAAGGGTGACGTTGGTAGTGACAATGCTATTGGTTCTGACTAATGGTATGGACGATGTGCTGTGCAGCAGCCTTTTTAGAAGGTCATTTGGATATGAATTGTCCAAAAACAGATGGTAAAGTATGTCCAAGTTTTTTCTGTGAAAGGAAATATCACTGATTTTTAATACACGGCTTTTCATATGTTTTACCAGGTTGACCTTCATCGAGTATTTGTGGTAGGACCAGTAATTGAGGTATCGACCTGATGAGATAGGTTTTCTGTACCAATCAATTAGGATCCTATTGCCTTCTGTTATAAAGAGGGTGTCAAGAAACGGAACAGAAGAGTCTTCATTGCCAGTGTCAAGAGTAAACTGGATGTGCTGATCAAAACAATTGAAATAACCTAGTATATTATCAATGACATTCACCGGGACGGCCATAATAATGTCATCCACATACTTCTTAACGAAAAGGATTTTAAATGGTAAAGTGGGGATTATGCTGTCCAGAACATCATCCATAACATAGTCTGCCAGAATTGGGGAAATTTTGCTACCCATAGGAGTGCCGAAAGTTTGTTTGAAAATTTTATTATTAAATAGAAAATAATTATTGTTGAAAACAAAAGTGATCAATTCAAAGAAATGAGGTTTGTTAAGGGTGCAAAACTTTTGAATGTTTACCCAATTTTTGTCAATAGATCTTAAGCAAATATCTAAGTACACATTGCTAAACAGAGACACCACGTCTAAACTGATTATTTTGTAGCTTTCAGGCAAAACGTAGTTGTTGTAAAGATTGTTAACTTCAAAGGAGTCTTTTATGTAATAATTGTTGTTATAATTATATGCTTTTGTAAGGATGTCAGTGATAAATGATGTTAGGTTCGCTATCGGAGTGTTAATAGAAGCGACAATTGGTCTTACAGATAGAGGGGTTTTGTGTATCTTAGGCAAACAGTAGAATTTTGCAGGGACACCCCTATAGTTAATCAATGTTTTTTTAGTTTTTTCATCAATTTGATTTTGAGTTTTTAGTGTATTTATAAGTTTCACGCATGCATTTTGAATAGAGGTGGTGGGATCTTTTCTTAACTCTATGTAAGAATTATCATTTTCAATTATGGTGTTAGTCAACTCAAGGTATTGTTGCCTATACATAATTACCGTGACATTGCCTTTGTCAGATTTTGACACAATTAAGTCAGGGTTGTTTTTTAAGAAATTTCTAGTTTTTGAGTACAAGTTTCTGAAAAAGACATCGTCAGGACGTGTGTTATGTATAGAATTAGTGATAATATTTATTGATCTAGCCATAAGAGTGTTCCTGCAAACCTCGTCAGGTACCAAAGATAAACAGTTGTTTAGATCAGCTAGAATGCTTTTAATCGAAATGTCATGACCTACCTGAGGTTTAATACTGAATTTGGGTCCTAACGCTAAAAACCTTAAAATATCGTCAGGTATTGGAGTGTCTGTAATGTTTTTTATCCAATGGTCCTTAGAATTAAGTTTTGATTTTACATTTTTGTTGTATAAAGTTTCAATTTTATTTACGTTCTTTTGTTTCGTCGTGTGAAAAATCTTTTTATATGATGATTGTTGTGAATTTTTAAACATATTAAAAACGTCAACATTCGTGGCGTTACAAATATCAACTTTTATGTCATTGATAATATACTAGGTTATTTCAATTGTTTTGATCAGCACATCCAGTTTACTCTTGACACTGGCAATGAAGACTCTTCTGTTCCGTTTCTCGACACCCTCTTTATAACAGAAGGCAATAGGATCCTAATTGATTGGTACAGAAAACCTATCTCATCAGGTCGATACCTCAATTACTGGTCCTACCACAAATACTCGATGAAGGTCAACCTGGTAAAACATATGAAAAGCCGTGTATTAAAAATCAGTGATATTTCCTTTCACAGAAAAAACTTGGACATACTTTACCATCTGTTTTTGGACAATTCATATCCAAATGACCTTCTAAAAAGGCTGCTGCACAGCACATCGTCCATACCATTAGTCAGAACCAATAGCATTGTCACTACCAACGTCACCCTTGTGCCTGAGCCACCTGTTAACACACCACCTTCGGGTGCTCCGGATGGAGGCCTCGATAGAGTCACTATTCTCCCATATTTAACTCTTCCATACATACACGACTTAACACCGAAATTAGCAAAACTCCTCTCATCTGTCAGTAAAATTAAGGTTGCTTACAAAACTGTGTTAACCATCAACAATATTTTCTCAAATGTTAAAGATAAGGACCCTCTGGTTATGCATTCGGATGTCGTGTACTGTATTCCTTGCTCCAGTTGTGACAGTGTGTATATTGGTCAAACCTCTCGTAGACTCAAGGATCGTTTAACTTCGCATAAAAGTGATATAAAGTTACATCCTGAGCGTTGCGCTTTAGCCGAACATGTGCGCTCGACAGGACATGTAACCGATTTCCAGAATGTGTCCATTTTGGTCGAAGAGAGACACTACTCACGAAGGCTTTTCCTCGAGATGGCATACATCTATCAATCGGACAACTGCATGAATAAAAAGTCAGACCTTAATAATTTAAGCACTTCTTTTGCTTACTTACTAGATATTGACAAACATAAAAGAAATGTGCATGACTTGTCCGATGTGTCCATTTAAGAATAATGTTTCCCCAAATAATAAGTTTGTGCATATAGCCCTTCGTTTATTGCAGATCGGGTATTTTTTCATAATAATTTTTTTTTTGTTTTAGTATATTTGACATGCGGGGTTTGGGGTTAAGAATTTGACATTGTGTCTCTTCTTTATCTGTCACATAACATGGCCTCCTCCCATAAAGGCTGTACAGTCCCATTAGCTGTACTCCTTATCCCCTGTCCTAAATAGGGTTAACAGTCTCATTAGCTGTTGCCCTATTGTGTTTTCTTTCCCTCTTGTTTTTTCCTTTTGTCTGTGTGGCGGTTATGGACGAGACACTCTGTCGGATTTCAACCTAAATTTGGCGCTAACTATTAAATTTCAAACAAAAAAACTTATATATAAAAAAACTCAATTTTAATGTGCAATGGTTTTATACCGACTTGGCTGTGTGTTAGTGTGATTTTTTAACTTTTTTAACTTTTTAACGTGTAATAATACAAATTTTAAATTTTAACTTTTATTACTAACTTATTTAAAATTTTAAAAAATGTTTTACAATGTGATCATGATTTTTATCTGTATTTTAACTTTTTTAATCTGTAAAACTTGTGAACGACAATCTCAATAAGGGTATGTTTTAAAAAAAAAAAAAAAAAAAAAAAAAAAAAAAAAAAAAAAAAAAAAAAAAAAAAAAAAAAAAAAAAAAAAAAAAAAATCTCATTAATTGAACTATATTTGTCACTCATCACTTACAGCTACCCTGATGATGAGCGTAACCACGCTCGAAAGCTTGGTAATAAAGCCTTGAAAGAGTACACTTTGTTCTTTTTTTTGCTGCTTCCCAATACTCTATGCTACTTCTGATCTACTCAGCAAATAATTCCTAATCTATTAATTCACACATGGGGTTCTACGACAACATCAGACTGTCATATGGTGACAAGGCGGTCCAGTTTATGAAAACATGGTCTAAGTTGAGGTGGAAAATAGCCAAGAAGTATAACCATAGATGTTTCCTATTGAAATGCAGGTCTCTAGGAATAACACCAACACACATCTTCAATAGCGTCAAGCCGATACATGTACTGCTCCATCAACAGGATATCCAATCTCCACACAACTATAAATTAGAAAATAAACTTCTTAATTTAGAAATAGGTAATGTGCACAAACTTATTAAAAAATATGAACATCAGTTATCAATTTTAAAAGTTGATATTTGTAACGCCACGAATGTTGACGTTTTTAATATGTTTAAAAATTCACAACAATCATCATATAAAAAGATTTTTCACACGACGAAACAAAAGAACGTAAATAAAATTGAAACTTTATACAACAAAAATGTAAAATCAAAACTTAATTCTAAGGACCATTGGATAAAAAACATTACAGACACTCCAATACCTGACGATATTTTAAGGTTTTTAGCGTTAGGACCCAAATTCAGTATTAAACCTCAGGTAGGTCATGACATTTCGATTAAAAGCATTCTAGCTGATCTAAACAACTGTTTATCTTTGGTACCTGACGAGGTTTGCAGGAACACTCTTATGGCTAGATCAATAAATATTATCACTAATTCTATACATAACACACGTCCTGACGATGTCTTTTTCAGAAACTTGTACTCAAAAACTAGAAATTTCTTAAAAAACAACCCTGACTTAATTGTGTCAAAATCTGACAAAGGCAATGTCACGGTAATTATGTATAGGCAACAATACCTTGAGTTGACTAACACCATAATTGAAAATGATAATTCTTACATAGAGTTAAGAAAATATCCCACCACCTCTATTCAAAATGCATGCGTGAAACTTATAAATACACTAAAAACTCAAAATCAAATTGATGAAAAAACTAAAAAAACATTGATTAACTATAGGGGTGTCCCTGCAAAATTCTACTGTTTGCCTAAGATACACAAAACCCCTCTATCTGTAAGACCAATTGTCGCTTCTATTAACACTCCGATAGCGAACCTAACATCATTTATCACTGACATCCTTACAAAAGCATATAATTATAACAACAATTATTACATAAAAGACTCCTTTGAAGTTAACAATCTTTACAACAACTACGTTTTGCCTGAAAGCTACAAAATAATCAGTTTAGACGTGGTGTCTCTGTTTAGCAATGTGTACTTAGATATTTGCTTAAGATCTATTGACAAAAATTGGGTAAACATTCAAAAGTTTTGCACCCTTAACAAACCTCATTTCTTTGAATTGATCACTTTTGTTTTCAACAATAATTATTTTCTATTTAATAATAAAATTTTCAAACAAACTTTCGGCACTCCTATGGGTAGCAAAATTTCCCCAATTCTGGCAGACTATGTTATGGATGATGTTCTGGACAGCATAATCCCCACTTTACCATTTAAAATCCTTTTCGTTAAGAAGTATGTGGATGACATTATTATGGCCGTCCCGGTGAATGTCATTGATAATATACTAGGTTATTTCAATTGTTTTGATCAGCACATCCAGTTTACTCTTGACACTGGCAATGAAGACTCTTCTGTTCCGTTTCTTGACACCCTCTTTATAACAGAAGGCAATAGGATCCTAATTGATTGGTACAGAAAACCTATCTCATCAGGTCGATACCTCAATTACTGGTCCTACCACAAATACTCGATGAAGGTCAACCTGGTAAAACATATGAAAAGCCGTGTATTAAAAATCAGTGATATTTCCTTTCACAGAAAAAACTTGGACATACTTTACCATCTGTTTTTGGACAATTCATATCCAAATGACCTTCTAAAAAGGCTGCTGCACAGCACATCGTCCATACCATTAGTCAGAACCAATAGCATTGTCACTACCAACGTCACCCTTGTGCCTGAGCCACCTGTTAACACACCACCTTCGGGTGCTCCGGATGGAGGCCTCGATAGAGTCACTATTCTCCCATATTTAACTCTTCCATACATACACGACTTAACACCGAAATTAGCAAAACTCCTCTCATCTGTCAGTAAAATTAAGGTTGCTTACAAAACTGTGTTAACCATCAACAATATTTTCTCAAATGTTAAAGATAAGGACCCTCTGGTTATGCATTCGGATGTCGTGTACTGTATTCCTTGCTCCAGTTGTGACAGTGTGTATATTGGTCAAACCTCTCGTAGACTCAAGGATCGTTTAACTTCGCATAAAAGTGATATAAAGTTACATACTGAGCGTTGCGCTTTAGCCGAACATGTGCGCTCGACAGGACATGTAACCGATTTCCAGAATGTGTCCATTTTGGTCGAAGAGAGACACTACTCACGAAGGCTTTTCCTCGAGATGGCATACATCTATCAATCGGACAACTGCATGAATAAAAAGTCAGACCTTAATAATTTAAGCACTTCTTTTGCTTACTTACTAGATATTGACAAACATAAAAGAAATGTGCATGACTTGTCCGATGTGTCCATTTAAGAATAATGTTTCCCCAAATAATAAGTTTGTGCATATAGCCCTTCGTTTATTGCAGATCGGGTATTTTTTCATAATAATTTTTTTTTTTTTTGTTTTAGTATATTTGACATGCGGGGTTTGGGGTTAAGAACTTGACATTGTGTCTCTTCTTTATCTGTCACATAACATGGCCTCCTCCCATAAAGGCTGTACAGTCCCATTAGCTGTACTCCTTATCCCCTGTCCTAAATAGGGTTAACAGTCTCATTAGCTGTTGCCCTATTGTGTTTTCTTTCCCTCTTGTTTTTTCCTTTTGTCTGTGTGGCGGTTATGGACGAGACACTCTGTCGGATTTCAACCTAAATTTGGCGCTAACTATTAAATTTCAAACAAAAAAACTTATATATAAAAAAACTCAATTTTAATGTGCAATGGTTTTATACCGACTTGGCTGTGTGTTAGTGTGATTTTTTAACTTTTTTAACTTTTTAACGTGTAATAATACAAATTTTAAATTTTAACTTTTATTACTAGATAAAAAAAAAAAAAAAAAAAAAAAAAAAAAAAAAAAAAAAAAAAAAAAAAAAAAAAAATCACTTACAGCTACCCTGATGATGAGCGTAACCACGCTCGAAAGCTTGGTAATAAAGCCTTGAAAGAGTACACTTTGTTCTTTTTTTTGCTGCTTCCCAATACTCTATGCTACTTCTGATCTACTCAGCAAATAATTCCTAATCTATATATATATATATATTGTTATGAAACTCTACTTCGTGGATCTCAATTTGGGGTGAGTTCTATATATAAAAAAAAATAATAAACATTACAAAATTATAAACACAAACTATAAAAATGTATGTCCTGCAACACCTCCTCTTCTGTGCCTTTTCTTCTGTATAATTTCTTTTCCCCTCCAATCTCAGAACTTCTTTCTTCTTACCTGCTTAATTCTATAAAATTGTCTGATTTTTCTTTTCTTCTATAGAAGAATCTCCATGACTTGTTTTTGATTAGGTTTTTTTATAATTCCACCAGGTTTGGGATTTTTAATTGACTTCTTTCTTCTGAATTATAATGATTTTTTCTTAAATTTTTTTTAAAAAAATTATCTCATCGGTATACGTTTTATTTTTTTATACATATAACTAGCAAACATAAAGATCAAAATAGCTCTTCAATTAAAATATGTTAAATTATCAAATTCTGGACATTACAAAAATTAATTGTCTTCTTGATTTGTTTATTATTTTTTTTATTCAACTGTCCGTCCCTAAATTCCCAAATTTTTTTGTTACTTGATTTCCGAATAAATTTTTTTTTAATCACTTTTGACAAACTTGCCATTTACTTTTAAATTATACAGCAAAAATAAAATTTGATATTCTATCCAAATTTTACCTTTCTCTATTAAATTAATATACAAATAATAATTATTCATATGATAATAATGATATGATATTACAAATAAGATTTTCTTTTCATACTCCACAATTGTTGATTTTAAATATTTTATACACCAATTATTTTCAATAAATGCTTTAAATTAAACCTCTAACGATAAACTCTGTTTATAAAATTCAAAATTAACAAATGTTATTCAAACCTTTTAACAAATAACTAATAATTAAATTATAAACATGACTCATACAGAGTATTTCATTACAAATATATATATATTGTTATGAAATTGTTCACCCTGTATAGGGAATTTTATAAATTAATATTTTTTTGTTTGAGCTGACAGTTAATTTATTAAAAGATTATTCAAAGTTAAATGTTATGTTTATTAAATAAGATAGGAGAGTTGATATGCAAGTAAAGAATAGGAAACGAAAGGTATTATAGATAAACTGGCAATAAATTGAAGAAAAGTGAAAGAATCTTAAAAGTTATTAAAACAATGAAAGATGTTATAATAAAATCGAAATTTTGGGATTGTCATACATGAAATTTTAAGTCATATAGTAAAAAGGGAATATAGGGTTAATAATCTAAAATAAGGCTGAGGTAGTTTAAAAAAAGAAATCTAGTGGTAAAGAAATTTTGGATAAAAAAAAATAATAAACAAAAAAGGATTTTGATGGATAATTTTTTGGAATTGTCAGAGAAATTTTGTGATGAAAGATAGATTGAATGGTAAATGTAAAGTAATGTAGGAAAATTATGAAATTATATATCAATTAACGAAGAAAATTTCTTTTAATTAAACATAAAAAAAAATTTGTAAAATAATATTCAAGTTAGTGAATACAAGTATAATTTAAAATGGTACTCAATCAATACTAAGAAATGGAGGAAGAAAAAATTATAACAATATTAAATTCTGGAAAAGCATCTATAAATTAAGAAACAAGAAAGTAAGAAGATATTTGGAAGAAGAGAAATAAATCATAGTTTAGAAGTAATTGGACATAAGAAAAAGCAAGGAGAAGAATATAACAGGATAAACATAAATTTATATTTTTTTTGATGATTATTTTTGTAACGTTTATTATTTTTTTGTACTAGGACCCAGCCAAATTTCTGAGACAAATTGTAAATATCATTACAATATATTATACTCTAAACATCTACCAAATCTATCATAGAAGAACTGAGATGCGAAGAATAATCGTAAAGATTCGATCGACTTAACTGTAAGGAAGATCAATCTCAATTATTCGAGCATCGAAGTTCTTCTATGATAGAACCCTCCCGCCACCTTCAAGGTACCCGCTTAGTGCGATTGTTCAGCCCAAAAAATGAACTGATTAGTGGACCCGGCTGAGGAATGCAGCGAGGAATGAGGGGCGACGAAAGCGGGCACCGCTTAATTAGCCGAATTCTTTTAACACTGTGCGTAGATAGTACAAAAAGATGTACCTACCAAATCTATCATAGAAGAACTTCGATGCTCGAATAATTGAGATTGATCTTCCTTACAGGTAAGTCGATCGAATCTTTACAAATATTTTCTAATTATAAACATCAGAAATTTATAACATAAAGAAAATAATTTTTACGAGTTTTTTCCTTAACTGATATTATTTATTATTTATTTTTCGATGTATCTAACGCCAAATAATTTATTTTCCGGCAAGTTTATTAAATTTTAAACAAAAAAATATTTCGATAGTCAATACCTTTTTTTATTTTTCTAGATAATCTAAAGTCCACCTTTTTTAACTTTTACTTAAATTGTTAAGAATACCCTAAGTTCAAAAAAAAACGAAAATATTTAAAAATTATTTGAACAACATAATACTTTCCCTTTACTTATATGTATTATTTAATTTCTTTCGGAAAGATTTATTATAGTTTGTTCAACTCTGGACGCAAAATTATTTTCTATTAAGAGTATAGCGTTTGATTTAATTTTCTTAGCTTATTGAACAAAGTAATAATTATATATTTTCTAATTATAAACATCAGAAATTTATAACATAAAGAAAACAATTTTTACGAGTTTTTTTTTCTTAACTTATATTATTTATTATTTATTTTCGAGGTATGGAACGCCAAATAATTTATTTTTCGTCAAGTTTATTAAGTTTTAACAGCACCAAGTTCAAAAAATATTTTGATAGAATACCTTTTTTTTAATTTTTCTAGATAATTATCTAAAGTGCACCTTTTGCAATTTCTGTAGGGTTATTTACTCAATTGTTAAAAAAATGTCCGTCCTGACATTTTTCAAAGACGATAAGGCTCTTATGTAATATTTTAGATAAATTTTAGAGATTTGGTCAAATCTGCAGGTATTTTTATTTTTCTAGATGGTATCAAGAAATTTATGACTGCATTTTTTTGTAGGCTCACTATTAAATTTTACTTAAATTGTTAAGAATACCCTGACATTATACAAAGATCAAAATTTAGATAAATGTTCGACTTATTTCGCAGGTGTATGGTTTATTTTGTTCAATGTCCGACTTGCCCCACACTACCTGGAATTTGATTGGTCCATATTCGACCTATGAGAATAGAGAATTTTCATCCCCCTTTTTACAACTTAGTCCTTATTCTTTGAATAATATAATCCCGTGTCTAGCCACATTTTACTCAGTTTTATCTTAGAATCCTTCGATTTAAAATTAAAGTTAATAAAAAAAAAAAATGGCCAGTCAGTATCTGCTTGACTTCACCGCGGAGGAACTTATGGACGCGTTCGACATCCCAGCCCCCGAGGTGTTCGCCGCCGGAGAATCCGCCGGCCCCATAGTGGAACCCACTATATTGATCCCTGACGATGAAGACCAGGCCCGCGGACTGCCGTTTTTGGAAGCTGCCGCCGCCGAGGTTCCAACATCAACAGCCGTGCAGCCCACAAAATCCAAGACGAACACTCGGGCGGGTAAAAAGAGACCTGCCGCCAAGGAAGAGGGATTCTCGAAGAATCCGAGAATCCTTCAAAATATTTTATTAAATGGAAGCGGACCGCCGGCAACTTTAATAAACGCCCTGGAGTCTGCGATCCCTCAAACAACTCGGGACCCTGAGCTGGCTAAGCTCATAGCCGCTGAGGACTACGAAATTGAGCGTCTCGAGAAGCGATTGGTCAGCATCCAGGACGAATTAAAAAAGCGTCGGGCTAGGGGGAAATAATTGCGGGCTGAATTAGAGGAGAGGAGCGAGAAGTGGGGCCTCTTCAAAGAAGCGGCAAATGCGCTGCGGGAAATTTATTTGGGGTTAGTTTAGTTTTATTTTTAATTGTTTATTTATTTTTTAATTTTTAATTTAAATTTATTTCTTTATTTTAAGTCGTAGGTATTAGTTTTTTTTTTACGTTTTTTATTTAGATTTATTTTAAGTAAGGTATTAGTTTTTTCATGTTTTTTTTTATTTTAGATTTATTTTCTTTATTTTAAGTAGTAGGTAATTAGTTTTTTCACATTTTTATTTAAATTTATTTTCTTTATTTTAAGTAGTAGCTAATTAGTTTTTTCATGTTTTTTTTATTTTAGATTTATTTTCTTTATTTTAAGTAGTATTAGTTTTTTCATGTTTTTTTTTATTTTAAATTTATTTTAAGTAGTACACATTTTTCACGTTTTTTTTATTGCCGAAGAAAAAGAAACGATTAAACGATTACAAACATTAACGGACGAAGTTCTCCAATCAGACACTTTAAACGTCCAAAAGTAGCAGAAACACGTGTAGATATATTTGGCAAACAGATAGGAATGAAACTAGGAGAACTACCAAGAGAACAAAGAATATTTGCGGAAAAACTTATAAATGACACACTTTTTTGGCGGACATGGGACGTTTAACTATGTATCATTCTGTCACATCTTCTCAAGGATATAATTTTACTCAACAATGTTCATATAACTCAACTTCACTCAACTGCACCATCATACTATCATTAATCAATTCCTTCTAACGACAATCAAAATGCAACTCAGTCCTCATTTGCCGGTTTAAATCCAATTCCTCAGGTTCGCTCTACTTCAACCGAAAATTCTGTAGCCTCTTTTTTAGCAATTACTCATTAGAATAAAAAAGTATTTAAAAAAGTAGTATCATTAGAAAAATAAAGTTTTTTATAGAACATAATATTTAACTGTTACCTTTAAATAATCATTCCTTAGGCAGGTGAACAAAGCATCACAGGTTTCAGGAATAATGTAACTTAGCGCTTGCGGTGATATAAATGTACTAAATTTTAAGCATTCGTACGATCGCCCTGTGGCTAAAAATCGAAATGTAGCCGTCAGTCTTTCATGTGGACTCATAACAGTATCCTGTTTCTTTCTATGTCGAGTTACGAGCTTTAGAAGTTTTAAATAAGTTTCCTCATTCATTCGCAAATAATTGTGCCAATCTCGTGGTGAAAATTTTAATTCCTGCAATATATTTATGTCGAATATTTCTCCCTTTTTCGTAACCACTCCTTGCACCAGATACTTCGTCGTTTTGGTTGTTTCTTTTTTAAAGACACGATTAAACCCACAATAGCTAAGGCATCGTCGTCATTCATAACGAGCTTTTAGCTATCTACCTAGCAGAACAATCTGTACACAACTGATGATCGTTACGTTCATCGGACCTCAGATATTCGATGAAACTGTGCAGTTAAAACTAAAGCGAAACTATCATTGAGGGTGTCGCGCTGTTGCCACCTCTATTATAATAAATTCTATCTAATGTCTAAATATTTATTATAATATTTGTTGCTTCTGCAACTGGTCCATCGAACTTTGCTCTTTAACCTAAAAACAATGAAGCGAAGAAAACTATAAAATTACAAACATAAATTATACGAACCAGCCCTTAACTTAAAAAGTTTACTTCTTCTTCCTTCACTTGTTGATAACTTGCTCACGTACAATAAGAAGTTTATAGCAGTAAAAATGGTTTGATTATGGGCAATCCACTCAGTACCCTATTAGTAGAAATTTTCATGGATAATATAGAAAAAATAATTCATAAACACCCTCTTTGTAAAAAAAATAAGTCTATAAATTTTCTAGACCTTACAATTTCAGATATAAATAATAAACATGAGTAGTTATACTATACCATTCCTACTCCATCCGGTTTAGATAATGAATTGCGTGGGCGTCGGCCCGTAACCAGTGACGTCAGGACGCTGTTATAATGGGTTTTATAAGGTCAAGGTTAGTGATAATGAGAAGATTAAAAAAGTTACGGGGTCACACCACAGTGACCTGCGCAGTCGAATATCGTGGGCGCTTATCTATGCATATTTGTCTATAAAAGCAATGTAGAACTTGGTGTTGTATCCATAATTAATTGTAAAACGGGTGTTCATAATGCAGTAATAAAACATAAGTTAAGAAGTTTTCAAGATAGCACAAGAAAGTTGTGGTATATTGAGCAGCAACGATGGCTCGCTGGCTAACCCTACGGCTTATTACAATTTTACAAAGATGCAATGGAGTGAGACGATAAGATTCGTTGAAGAAGAAGAAAAAGAAGAAGACTGCTTTGAAGACCTGTATGGGTCTTATGAAGAGCTAGACGGCCCAGTTGACAGCGATGACGACTACTCCGATAGTTACAACGCCGATCGACCTCGACTGTATGGACGACCCCTCTATGAAGAACTCGACGAAGACGAATACAGCGATGATGATGATGATGGGCCCTATGAAGAGCTCGACGATGATGGACCAGTTGACAGAGACGACGACGACCAATCGACCAATTACAACTACGATGACGCCGATCAACTACAAGGACCGAAGAACTCGATGGACCAGTGGACGACAGCGATGATTTCCAATAGTTTAATGTGCTTGGAAACAATTCCTCCAAGTCCATGGCCGCCCATAACGAGGTCAGCAGTAATATCGATGGAGGAATGTGACGAATGTGGTAATATTTTTTGTTATTGTTTTGTAAATAATAGAAAATAAAAATTGTTTAGTTATGATGACGTGCAAGATATGAATTTATTTTATCATTATTCACTATACTATGAAAATTTTAATAGTTCAGTGAATACATAAAAAATATAACAAATGTGGTAATATTTTTGTTATTGTTTTATAAATCAAATTTAGCTTAAATGACATCCTGTAATTATTATGTGAAATAAAACTATATTGTAATTAATAGTGTTTTTATTTTATTTTCTGCATTGTTTTCGCTTGAGTCATAATTTTAATTCAAAATTGAAAATTGAAAACTGAAAATTGAAAATTGAAAATTGAAAATTAAAAATTAAAAAATGTAAAGTTATCCAATTCATAATGGACGATACAAAATTTGTGCGAGTAGAAAAAAATAATGTTGGTATCTGTTGTCTACAGCTTTAAGAGAATACATTTATTTTTATAATAACAAGTAAATAAATGATTTACATACAAAAAATGAATAAAATATATATTTTAGCCTCATTTACGTACGATATGTCGAGCAAGTCAGTCTTGTCGTTGCTTCCGATAATATTCATAATTTTTGTAATTAGTGTTGATTGTACTGAAAATTTTAGTAATGATGATGCTATTTCTTTTCTAAGACAATACGGTTACATAAGCTCAACAGAAGAAGCCAACAATAGTTTACAAGATTTGGTATCGTATTTGGTTGAATATCAGGAAAAATACAATTTACCTGTGGACGGTACCTTAAACGATGAAACTGTTCAATTAATGCAAAGACCTAGATGTTCCCAAAAAGATATCACGGATAGTGACGCGAATACGATACATTTCAAATGGAGTAAAACTGATTTGAATAGTATGTTACGGCTTGTCCGGAATAAAACCACAAAATATCGAAAACGAATTTATTAACACCTCACGGTCGTTCTTTCTAACTCGTACTGGTTTTATTTTACTAAAAACGAATGATGATTAATTATTATATAAATGTCAATGAATCACAATGAATCAGACTCGTATGAAAGAACGAAAGAAAACAATGATACGATATATTTATAAATATCGTAAAGAAATAATTAATGATTACAATATAATAATCAAATACAATAGAATTAAATATAATGATAATATAATAAATATAATAGTCTGTTACATTCGGCCATCCTGTTTCTTAGTCGTCCTCGACTTCTTGCTGTTCCTACAAAAGAAAGAAGACAAATATTTTAATTTATTTTGGTTTAATGTTCCTTAGAGCTTGTTTCATTTTAAATTTTATGCTCTCTAGAACTCTTTTATTTTATTTCTATTTTAAGCTCTGTAGAACTCTGTTATTTTATTTGTATTTTAAGCTCTGTAGAGCTCTACTATTTTGTTTTATTCATTTTATGCTCCCTAGAGCTCTACTATTTTATTTTATTCATTTTATGCTCCCTAGAGCTCTACTATTTTATTTTATTCATTTTATGCTCCCTAGAGCTCTACTATTTTATTTTATTAACCTTCTAAGAGATCAATTAATTCATCTGTGCTGTTTACTTCGCTATCCGAATCGGATTCATGTAAAACACCACCTGTATATTTCCTTAATTGATCTACGGGAACTTTAACCGAATATTTTTTGTAGCCTTTCATTCCCTTTAGAGCTGAAATTGTATACCTGTCTTTTGAATGAACCTTAATTATTTTGTAGGGTCCACCAAATTTGAGACTTGTTTTCCTATGCACTTCTTTTTGAGAATGTCCTGACCCGGACCAAAGTACTAAATCGCCAACTTTATAAACCGTTGCACTTTTTCTTTTAGCGTCAATATATCGTTTCATTTTTTTTGCTTGTTTGTTCATATTAGTTTTAGCCATTTGTGCGTCCAATTTTCTGTCCACCTCTAAGGTATAGTCGTCTAAATCGGGATGTTTTAATTGGTCGAAACCAAACATCAATTTGTGAGGCGACATTACCGTACTAGAGTTAATGGAGTTGTTAATTCCCCATACTACATCAGGCAGAACCGAACACCATTCATTTTCATCGGATATACTAACATTAACGGCAGTTTCCAAGGTCCTATTGTACCTTTCAACTTGACCGTTGGATCTCGGAGAAGCAACGGCAATAAGAATATGTTTAAATTTATACTCTAAAGCAAATTCCTTAAATTTCTTACTTGTAAAAGCTTTTCCACAAACAGAAACAATTCTTTTGGGCACAGAAAACAAACTGAAAAGATCCTTAAGTATTATTATTGTTTCCGAAGCTTTTACTGACCTTGCAGGTCTCGCGAAGAGATATTTCGAGTATGAGTCAACAACCATCAGAATATATGAGTATCCCCCTGCACCTTTTACGTAAGGTCCAAGGTGATCGATATGCCAAGTATGTAAAGGTTGATCTGGTTTATCAATTGGGAATAGGAATCCTTCCTTTTTCCCGTATTGGCTCCGCTTATAAGCGCAGTCTAAACATGCATAAACATACTTTTTAATGAATATCGTCATTCTTTGGAACCAGAATTTACTTTTAAGTAACGATTCACATTTATTATATCCCAAATGACCTATATCGTCATGGTATTTTCTTAAAATATTAAACCTAGCGGATTTTGGTATGACAAGCTTTTCTTTACCATCTGCTGTTTTTCTATATAACCTTTGGTTTTTTATAATATAAGTATTTTTAATTTGCTTATCACAATCGTTAGATTTTAATTTTTCACAAATTAAATTCAAAGTAGGGTCTTGTAATTGTATACTTAAGAACCAGTCATTGCTACCAATAACCAGTGTATTTACTTCAGGTATATTGCGACTAAGTGCGTCGACATGGGGCATTTTGCTGCCTGGTCGATGCTTTATTTCCAAGTCGTAGTCTTGGATGTTTAACCACCATCGTGCTACACGAGGCAGTAAATCCCGTTTTGTAAATGTAGAGCGTACAGCAGCACAATCTGTTATAACTTTGAAATGAATTCCAGTAAGGTAAATTTTAAACCTTTTAATTGATTCGACTACTGCTAGTGTTTCCAGTTCATATGCATGGAATACTTTTTCCTCTTTACTCGTGGCTCTACTAAAATACATAACCGGCTTAAAAACATCTCCGTGTTTCTGTAGTAAAATTCCTGCGACGCCTAACGAACTAGCGTCAGTATGAAGTTCCGTTTCCAGTTCTGGATCATAAATAACAAGAATTGGCCTAGAAGTAAGGCGATCTTTAATTTCTTTAAAAGCATCTTCTTGTTCTGTCGACCAAGTCCAGGAAACGTCTTTTTTTAAAAGATTACTCAATGGCGCAACAATCATAGCATGATTTTTTATAAATTTACGAAAATATGAACTAAGTCCTAAAAATTGACGCAACTGATGCAAGTTTTTAGGTTTCGGAAAATTAGCTACTGCGTTTATTTTGTTTTTACCAGGTTGGATTTGTCCTTCGTGAATTTCGTAACCTAAATAATCAATGTTAGTTTCGAAAAAGAAACATTTAGAAATATTCAACTTTAGATTCGCTTTTCTTAATATATCAAGAACGGTTTTCAATGTCTCTAGTTCTACTGTCTCAGAGGGAACTAAAATGTCGTCAAGATATATACTTATTTTGTCCCCTAATTTAGAGAATAAATTGTTAATTAAACGTTGAAAAGTTACGGGAGCATTAGAAACACCAAATGGCATTTTCAAGAATTCCCACTGTCCTTCTTGTGTCACAAAAGCTGTTTTCTCTATTGAATTAGGTGACATTTTAATTTGATAGTAACCTTGAGTAAGATCAAGACTGGTAAAATATTTTTTTCCCTTTAGACGATTAATTTGGTCTTCGATGTGATTCAAAGGATACCTATCTTTAATCGTTTGCGAATTAAGTTTTCTAAAGTCCACACACAGGCGATGGTCTCCGTCTTTCTTTTTGACAAGAACGACGGGACTGGCAAAAGCAGAATTTGAGGGTCTTATAATGTTATTCTTTAACAAATCTTGAATTTTTGATCTGATTATTGCTTTATCGGCCTCTGAATATCGATAAGGACGATAGAAAATAGGTTCTGATTTTTCTAAATTAATTTCAAACTCGATTATATCAGTGACACCTAACGCTAGTATTGCTAGCAAAACAATCTTCGTATTGTGACAGAAGATTCAAAAACTGCGATTTTTCAGTTTCATTTAGCACATTTTTATTAAATTTAACTTCTGCAATATTTAAAGATAAAACTGACTTTATTTTTGATGGGTTAAAGTAATTTTTAGGTGAAGTAACCTCATAAGCACGTCCCAAAATTCTGCCTTTGTGCATGAATAATTTCTGTGAACCATTATTTATGATAACTATCTTATTCTCACGCCCCTGAAGTAAACAACTTAGAGTCGAGTAGTTCTCTTTAAAATTAATGTTTTGAGTCGTAGCTAAGAATAATAATTCGCCATTTGTGTTCGTGGTGATAGGTACAGTTAAAGCACAAAGGGGTTCGATTTGTACATCTTTTTCTAACATGACAGAAATTTTAGTTTTAGGCATAAATTTTTGTATTTCAAATGAATCCCCTTGAATATGCACTACAATATCTTTATGGTTAATGATAGGCTGACCTACTATTACTTCTGTTGCCCCCAAATCAAAATCAACAAAATGTACTGAAGACTTTAAAGAAAAGTTATTAAAGGTAAATTCTACCTCAGCTTCTCCTTTTGGAAATAAGAATTCACCCCCAAAACCCTTTACAACGATATCTGACTTTTTCAACGATATATTTTTAAATCTATGTAGAAGTGACGATTTCGCCACGTTTAATTCACTTCCTGTGTCCAAATAAGCTTTACATGGTAAATTATTCATTAAGATTTCAAAGTTAAATTTTTTATTTTTTACTGACCTTTCTAACAGATGAACCTTTGCAGATTTAAGATGCCAACAGTCCTCCTTTAAGTGTCCCCTTTTGCGACAGTGGGTGCACTCCTTAGTTTTCGGCTGCTCTTTGGCTTTCTCGGATGGTCCAGGGCGATTATCTCTGTAGTAGCAATTTCGGGCTAAATGACCAGATTTCTTACAAATTGGGCATATTGGTGGAGTATCTCTCTTGTATTGACCTTTGAAATTATTCTTGTCAGGTTTGTCAGGTGTTTCCTTATCCAATTTACACAAGAATCCTCGGAACAATTCATCCGGAGTTTTAAAATTTGCAGACTTTGCGGTGCCTTAATGTTCTTCCGGCAGACCGTCGATGATGCAAGAAACTGCATTTGTGTCAGATATTTCACAACTTCTAATAAGCATACATTTGGAGTAATAAAAGTGTAGCATACTTTCCTTTGCCGTTTTCCTTCTTTCGAGCATGTTCTTCAAGTTGTCAACAAAATAAGCTTGCGAAGGAAATGCGTTTTGAACAGCTTCTTTCCACTCTGTCCATGTCTTGTTATAATCTAACAGTCCATTGTACCAGACTTTTGCCATTCCACCTAATTTTGATTGCAAAAGGAATGCCTTTTTTGCCTCGGTCCAGTCATAAATCGCAGCCAGTTGTTCTATTTTATTTAGCCACGTGACAGCATTTAAATCTCTACATTCTGGATCAAATTTGGGCACTAAATCGCACTGAGAAAAATTATCGGTGTTTTGTGTGATCTGCTGAGATTGTACAGCGGTGTTTGTGTTGGCGTTAATGACTGGAAGCTGCATGTTTCCGATAATATCTTGCACTTTTTTCGAAATTATATCTTCGATCCTCCTTTTCTTAATTTTTCGGGACTTATGATGTGTTTCACTACCCGAACTATATGAGCTACTTGAACTTGATGAGCTGGTAGAACTTTCCCGCACTCTTTCTTTTCTTTGTCTAGCATTTTCGCGGCGTTTACATTTCTTTGTATTTTCCTCAGCACTTTTATCACTTTCGTTACCTCCACTCATTTTAATCTACCAGCAACTTATTCCCGTAATCCCACTTCTGAATTGTTACGGCTTGTCCGGAATAAAACCACAAAATATCGAAAACGAATTTATTAACACCTCACGGTCGTTCTTTCTAACTCGTACTGGTTTTATTTTACTAAAAACGAATGATGATTAATTATTATATAAATGTCAATGAATCAGACTCGTATGAAAGAACGAAAGAAAACAATGATACGATATATTTATAAATATCGTAAAGAAATAATTAATGATTACAATATAATAATCAAATACAATAGAATTAAATATAATGATAATATAATAAATATAATAGTCTGTTACAAGTAGTTTGTACAGTAAGTGCGCAAAGCGTCACTTTTCCCACGAGTGCAGAAGTTTGTGGCACGAGCCGTAGGCGAGTGCCGCAAATCTAGCGAGTGGGAAAAGTGCTTTGAGTACGAGTTGTACACAATATTTTTTCTACAGCCATATTTATTAATAAAAGAAAAACAGCAACTTATATAGGTATTTTAGTTAAACTTTGAAAAGAAATAATTAAAAAATGACTATTGAATACAGAAAAATTAATTTGTTTATAATTTATAAATTAAAATAAATAATCAAATAAATAGTTCACTTACTTTTAGTTTCAATTTCAAATTTGAACTTCCAGAAATTCACTATAATGTTGAACTGTCAAAAAAAGTTGACAGGTCATAGCTGTCTGTGTTTGACGTTTCCGTGGGGAAAAGTGCCATAGCGCGTACTTTTCGCACGCTGAATGGTATTTTTCTACAAGCACACTTTTCTACACAAATTTTTATACGCAAAGCAGGCCTTTTCTTAATTTCTTTGATATCCGTGGGAAAAGTAATAATTTAGTGATGATGATGATATTTGGAATTTAAGCTTGAATCGAGTTTACTTCAAGTTTTAGTTCATGAGTTAGGTCAAACTGCTATCAGGCAGACATAACATCATTGGATGAAGATGATAAGGTAGCGCTTGAAGCACTTTACGGACCCATCCCACAACGCCGTTATCTCCCGATTCATACTACTAATTCTCCCATTCCACAACGCCGTTATACACCGATTCGTACTACTACTACAACTACCCCCTTTAAGCTCAGTCACATCACCACCATCATCATCCTCGTTACAAGGAAATTTATGCAATATTAAATCACCTGATTTTATGTTTCTTACCCTCTTTCTCTTGGCAGGCTTGCCTGTAGCAGTTAATTCTTCCTGTCGATGTCTTTTGTAATTATCTTTGATATTTCTCCATCTATTTTTGCATTGCTGGTCTGAAACGACACACAAATATGTATCCCCAATTTAAACATCGCACTTTCAGCTTATAACTGAGGATGGCTGTTAAGCCAAAAGCGCTATGCTAAAGTTATAAATATAATTTTGCAAGAAATACTTCTTGGTGTTTTTTATACTAAGTACAACAGCTTATATCTTTTTCAGCTTATATCTTTTTCAAATTCCTGGCAACAGGTGAATTTTTACGATCACTAGCATGTTCATATAGAATAGATCATAGCACGATTTCAAAATTTCTGTAAGATGTTTTAAAAGCACTAAGAAATAGGCTTCGAGAAAAATATCTTCCTTCGTCAGCACACATAGATTGGAATAAAAAAGCAGAAGAGTTTTGGAATCGGTGGGACTTTCCGAACTGTATTGGAGCAATCGACGGAAAACACATTAGAATAATATCTCCTGACAAATCCGGCAGTCTGTATCACAATTTTAAAGGATTTTTTTCCATTGTGCTTTTCGCTTTAGTAGATGCAAACTGTAAATTTATTTTAGTCGATGTAGGATCCTATGGTAAAGAAGGCGATGCAAATCACATGTGGGAAAATTAATAGCGCAAGAAGAAATTTTCCCCCCGCCAAAACACTTGCCTGCTTAGCATATGCTGTTTCAACATGTCATTGTCGGCGACGAAGCTTTTCGTTTGGATACACAGAGTAACTGAAAATGCTTTTGGGCTAATGAGTGTCATATTTAGAATATTTTTCACCCCTATTAATTTGAAACCCGAAACAGTTCACTTAGTTATTTCTGTATGTTGCTGTCTACATAACCTTCTGAGAGATGAGTATTTAGCTCATAATCGACATGTGCAGTTGGAACTTCCGGAATTTGAACTACCTAGAGAAAACATGATTCCCTTAGCTTGGATAGGTGGCTTTGCTAACACTGAAGGTTTTAAAGTAAGAGAACGTTTTACCGAATATTTCAACAGTGAATTTTTTGACAAAAAACGACAAATAATGTTTAAAAGTAAAAATAATAAGTGAGCTACGAAAAAAATTGCACTGCTGTACTTTAAATATAATGTTTTTCAACATAGAGCAATCCTCTGGATTACTTTATATCTATACTATGTTCTAAACTAAGAACCTGTTTGTAATATATTGATACTTACCAGTTTTTCCAATCTGTTCTCCGACCTTTTTCCAATGCACATCTGTTTTTACTGTATTTTTGTACTCCGGGTGGCTCAATTTCCACAATATTTCGTTTTCTGCAACGTATTCAACTAAATCATCATCCTCTGATGGCGTAAAACGGGGCTGTTGATCGCCAACAGCCTTTTTTTTAGCACTCGACATACCGCACTACTGAAAATTACTCGAAGCAACCTATCGTCGCGCTTGCGTATGTCGCACTGACTGCTCTCTGACCGGTCCAGATAAATCGCAGTGCGTAAGTCGCATGCGCATTACGCAAACTGATTTTGTCGCTGGTTTAAAGAAACCACTACCATTTAAAGTCCATTAACCAGTGCATTGCGACTTACGCATTGCGACTGTCGCTACGCATGCGTAACGTCATACGCGTTTAACAAACCACGGCTTTAAGCATTACCTAGAGGTTACCAAACCACTCCGTATCAGCTAAGATAATCAGAGCTACCTTATTTTATCACACAAAAAACAGTTTCATACTGCTTCAACTCAGACTATAAGCAGATGGGTTAAGGAAATTCTACAGGAAAGCGGAATAGATATATCAGTTTTTAGCAGTCATAGCGTGAGACATGCATCAACATCGGCTGCCTATCGCTTAGGCTTAAACATAGACGTAATACGAAGTACCGCAGGATGGGCAAAGAATTCACTAGTGTTTGCTAATTTTTATAACAGGCCCATAGGCTCGGATGCTGAAAATTTAGCAAAATGTATTACAAATAATACTCTCACTACTTAATGTTAATGTTATGTTATGTATTGTTATTATAATTTATTTAAAAAAAACGAATATATTTATATACTTATATTTAAAATTGTTTTTTCAATACTGTTTCACTTAATCGCACTATATATATTATACTCTAAACATCTACCAAATCTATCATAGAAGAACGGAGATGCGAAGAATAATTGTAAAGATTCGATCGACTTACCTGTAAGGAAGATCAATCTCAATTATTCGAGCATTGAAGTTCTTCTATGATAGAACCCTCAAGGTACCCGCTTAGTGCGGTTGTTCAGCTCAAAAAATGAACTGGTTAGTGGACCCGGCTGAGGAATGCGGTGAGCAATGAGGAGCTACGAAAGGGGGGACCCCTTAAATAGCCGAATTCTTTTAACACTGTGCGTAGATAGTACAAAAAGACCTACCAAATCTATCATAGAAGAACTTCGATGCTCGAATAATTGAGATTGATCTTCCTTACAGGTAAGTCGATCGAATCTTTAAAAATATTTTCTAATTATAAACATCAGAAATTTATAACACAAAGAAAATAATTTTTACGAGTTTTTCCTTAACTGATATTATTTATTATTTATTTTTCGATGTATCTAACGCCAAATAATTTATTTTCCGGCAAGTTTATTAAATTTTAAACAAAAAAATAATTTCGATAGTCAGAATACCTTTTTTTTATTTTTCTAGATAATTATCTAAAGTCCACCTTTTTTTAACTTTTACTTAAATTGTTAAGAATACCCTGACATTATACAAAGATCAAAATTTAGATAAATGTTGGGTTTATTTCACAAGTGTATGGTTTATTTTTTTCAATATCCGGCTTACAAGTGCTATACCTAGAATTTGGTAGGTCCATAATCGACCTATGAGAGTAGAGAAAGAATACGGGTTCTGGGCCATAAAAGTGAGGAGGGTAATGAGCAATTACAATTAGGAATTTTTTTTCCGAGGGGGGAAGGAGAAACAAATTCAGTCATTACTCATTATCGTAAATCCGCATGAAACTAGCATCTATTACACCCATTCTCATACAAATAAAAAAATGTATTCACCCGGCCGTTATTAAATGCAAGCTTGTGCAACAGAGATCCTTATCTGGTTTCCTATAAATGCGTTTTTTCTACCAGCCCTTGTAAATCTAAGAGTGAAGCGAGGTAAAATAATAACTAGCCAACTATAGACAGGCCGAAACACAGGTGTCTCGATTTCAGCATTGCGTACCTGCATACGAAGACACCTGCTTTAAGTCGTTATACGAGAAAAGTATTGATTTTTTTGATTTTAAGGACAGATTTTTTAAATGTACACAACCAACATGACACATAAAATCTTGATTAATATTTTTTCTTTAAATATTTTTGACTTAAACATGAGGTTTTAAACAAATTAAGTTTTAAACAACACTAAGTTAAAAAAAAAAACGAAAATATTTAAAAATTATTTGAACAACATAATACTTTCCCGTTACTTATATGTATTATTTAATTTCTTTCGGAAAGATTTATTATAGTTTGTTTAACTCTGGACGCAAAATTATTTTCTATTAAGAGTATAGCGTTTGATTTAATTTTCTTAGCTTATTGAACAAAGTAATAATTATATATTTTCTAATTATAAGCATCAGAAATTTATAACATAAAGAAAACAATTTTTACGAGTTTTTTTTCTTAACTTATATTATTTATTATTTATTTTCGAGGTATGGAACGCCAAATAATTTATTTTTCGTCAAGTTTATTAAGTTTTAACAGCACCAAGTTCAAAAAATATTTTGATAGAATACCTTTTTTTTAATTTTTCTAGATAATTATCTAAAGTGCACCTTTTGCAATTTCTGTAGGGTTATTTACTCAATTGTTAAAAAAATGTCCGTCCTGACATTTTTCAAAGACGATAAGGCTCTTATGTAATATTTTAGATAAATTTTAGAGATTTGGTCAAATCTGCAGGTATTTTTATTTTTCTAGATGGTATCAAGAAATTTATGACTGCATTTTTTTTGTAGGCTCACTATTAAATTTTACTTAAATTGTTAAGAATACCCTGACATTATACAAAGATCAAAATTTAGATAAATGTTCGACTTATTTCGCAGGTGTATGGTTTATTTTGTTCAATGTCCGACTTGCCCCACACTACCTGGAATTTGATTGGTCCATATTCGACCTATGAGAATAGAGAATTTTCATCCCCCTTTTTACAACTCCGCCCTTATTCTTTGAATAATATAATCCCGTGTCTAGCCACATTTTACTCAGTTTTATCTTAGAATCCTTCGATTTAAAATTAAATAAAAAAAATAAAAAAGGGCCAGTGAATATCTACGTGATTTCACCGCGGAGGAGCTTATGGTTGAGTTCGACATCCCAGCCCCCGAGATGTTCCCCGCCGGAGAATCAGCCGGCCCCATACTGGAAGTCCCAATATTGATCCCTGACGATCAAGTCCAGGCCGGCGGACTGCCGTTTTGGGAAGCTGCCGCCGCCGAGGTTCCAACATCAACAGCCGTGCAGTCCGCAAAATCAAAGACGAACACTCGGGCGGGTAAAAAGAGACCTGCCGCCAAGGAAGAGGGATTCTCGAAGAAGCCGAGAATCCTTCAAAATATTTTAATAAATGGAAGCGGACCGCCGGCAACTTTAATAAAAGCATTGGAGACTGCGATCCCTCAAACAACTCGGGACCCTGAGCTGGCTAAGCTCATAGCCGCTGAGGACTACGAAATTGAGCGTCTCGAGAAGCGATTGGTCAGCATCCAGGACGAATTAAAAAGCGTCGGGCTAGGGGGAAATAATTGCGGGCTGAATTAGAGGAGAGGAGCGAGAAGTGGGGCCTCTTCAAAGAAGCGACAAATGCGCTGCGGGAAATTTATTTGGGGTTAGTTTAGTTTTATTTTTAATTTTTTATTTATTTTTTAATTTTTAATTTAAATTTATTTCTTTATTTTAAGTCGTAGGTATTAGTTTTTTTTACGTTTTTTCTTTAGATTCCCATTTCCCTTCTACTTCTATGACTTCATTTTCCATCGGAATAAAATTAAAATCCTTAGGAGGACCGCCTCCTGTTCCTCTAGCATGACATACCTTATCAGCAAACTTCTTTTTTACCCGTTTTTTGATGTTCTCATGTTTTTTTTTAGAACATCTTTGTAACGAAAAGTTTCTCCCGATTCTAAATTAAATTCGGATTCAATCTTTTCCCATCAACGAGATTTTTGTTGGTGTGTACGAGAATCAGATGCTTTACATTCAATTGTATCTTTTTATTTTTTTGTTAATTCAACAAGAATGACCTCTTCTCCAGAAGAAAAATTTGCCGATCTTTTTTTAACCTTGTTTTCTGGTGTTTTAAACTCCACATCTACTCCTAATATTAAACGTACACCACAATTGTATATAGTTACTAAAATAACATATAGTTAATAATTAAAAGATCTAAATAGAACACCTACTCACAAAAATATATAAATAATACACAAATACACTAATAGTCAATTTAATAAAATGTTTTTAAGCAGCTCGTAGAAAAAACCTCACAATTAAAACGGAAATAAATTAATAAAAAATCAAACACAAACACATTCCAATAATACCCTATAATGAACAAGAACAGAATTACGCCACTTTTGGCGGTGTTTTAAAAATCCCTAATTCCAATCAAATACGCAAGCGCTAGTAATACCAACTTTTACAAATTTACGTTTCTGGTCGTTTAACTGAACTACAGCAGAGCGCCCTTTGTACAATCCGAATAAGATTTAAGCTTCGACTTTGTTGAACCTAGGCTCAAGTGAACCAAAGCTAAGTGTTTGATGTACAATTGGCCCTTAACGAACAAAGAGATATCAATAATTCCCCATTATTAAACCTTTTTACCTAGAAAGGTCCCGATAAGGTTGTGAATGAATTTCCAAGTTTAGTTAATTGCCATGTAAATTAGATTATAATACTTTTGTCAATAACCGTAAAAGTCCGTATTAATGCACTGTATAAATTAAAAATTCGTTTATTATACCTCCACTCGTTTAAGAAAGCTACTGTCTTAGCGAAACGCGTCACGAATGTATATTGAACTTAGTTCAAATATATAATGAAGATTTAAACAAATTAAATTGTTTTATTTCATCGTTTGGTATGCCCCATCCATTCAATCTATTAAATTAATAAAATATTTTCTAAACAAACTAGATGAGAGAGACACGGTAAATGTATACAAATACATATTTCAATATATTAAGCAAAACGTACAATTTTCATTTGTTTGCCATAAAGAGGAGTTGGAAAACTTAATTATAACAAAATTTATACTTGTTATATTTCAGTGGACAAAGGGATTAAATAGAATTTTATGCGGCAAAGAAAATTAAAAAATTGTAATTTTGAAATTTTTATATATATATATATATATATATATATACGAACAATAGAAGTGATTTAAAAAAAAATAAAAAAAATTAAATTAATGTGTCATACTTATTGTATTTTTCTCTTCTAGTTACCGTTTGGATATAGTATTCAACATAAAAAAGGTATGCAGGCCCAACTGATGTTACGTGACTCAAGTCGAGGACGAGAATCAGCTGATGATTGTTGAGTTTCTCGCAATTGCTCAATTTCTTGTTGCATTATTATTTCGGCAATTTTCAATTTAGTCTGCGACTGTCGTTCCAACAAAAACGATTTTATGGTTTTAGCATATCCCAGCATAATTAACTCAATTGCATCATGCTCAATGCGAGGAAGCTTTTGAAAATGCTCCAATACCTTATCCACAGCTGAAGGCTTCTTTCGACTGACAGAAGCGGTTGATGCAATACGTTGAGTATTGCCTTGGTTTGACACTGTCGGTTCTTGATTATCTTGGATATCACTATGGGTTGTAGTTTCTATGTCCAAACCTTCTTCGTTTTCCCTCTCACTTTCAAAAATCGAATCTTCATTGTCGTCTCTGTTTATATAGCTGTCAGTTTTTGCAAATGACAGGTAAGGTTTACAGAACTCCATTTGAGATGACCATTGCCAATGTTTATAGCACTTTGCGCTTTGCACATTGGCCTGTAGTAGTTTTAATACTCCGCAAATATTTAGAGTATGAATCTCTCAAATTTTTCCATTTTTTTTTTCACGGCTTCACCTACAATATTACAATGTTATTTTAGGTTTTTAGCAACAGGAGACAGTTATAGGGCATAGTTTCAGAGTCGGATTTTCTAGTTTCTGCAATAGTGTCAGAAGTATGTGAAGCAATTTGGATACGTTTACAGCCGATATATATGCCTATACCTACTGAAAAAATTTGGAGAGAACTTTTATGAAAAATGGCAGTTTCCTAATTGCATAGGAAACATAGATGGCAAACATGTCAGTATTAAATGTCCTGACAATACTGGATCCCAACATTTTTGTTTTTTAAAAAAATATTCTGTTTTAATCGCAATTGTTGGGCCAGATTATAAGTTTCTATGCGTAGATATAGGCGGCTACGGAAAAAATAGTGATTCAGGGATATTTGAGCAATCTGCCATGGGTTAGAAATTTCAGTCTGGTACATTCAATCTTCCACGGGACGGTTGTTGGCGGCAATTATAAAAATGAATACCAGTTAACCTGTTTCCGAGATGTGAACTAACTTTCGTGAATATTTAAGGAAATATGTAAACTTTTGTAATAGCTGTCGTAGATGATTTATTTGATTCTTCATCTGAGGAATCGAGTTCCAGTAGCAGTGAAGAAGAACCAGATTTTGTAATTTGTATAGCAGGGATTTATTTCTATTTTCACAATATGCGAGGTCAGATTATCCCTCTTCCAAGGATACAAAATTACTTAGGTGTAGTGGAAAATTATTCACCTAATTTATTCAAATCTCATTTCCGGTTAGTATATAGGATATGGCATAAAGTTTATATCTTACCCATATGCATACTTACGAACCTTAAAAGTTATTAATTATGGATAGACGTATCTAATCGATACTCTTAATTTTATTTGCAGTATTTTACCTGACACATTTCAACATTTAATTACAATGTTGAAAAATGAGCTACATGAGGAAGTAAACTCAGCAGGTAGACCTGAATATCCTTTAGACCATCAAGTGCTTATAGCCCTTTGGTACATGGCAACATCTGATTCATAAAGGTGAAGTTCTATAATTGAGTGTTTTTAAATTATTCCAATTAGGTATAACTGTATGTTGTAGATCTGTCTGTGAAAAATTCAATGTGGGAAAAGCCACTGCTTTTCGTACAATCAGAAGGGTGGTGACTGCTATTTGTCGAATGGCTCCAAAGATTATCAAGTGGCCAGAAGGTGAAGAAGTGAATTCAATTTGGAATGGGTTCAGAATGAAAGGGCCAATTAGTAAAATTATGGGTGTGATAGATGGATGTCATATCGAAATAAGAAAACCTTATGAAGATGGTGATTCATTCATGAATAGACATCACAGGTTTTCTATACAGCTACAGGTAAAATTATTATATTGAGGTGGTTTCAAATATTAAATGCGTTTGATTGTAGGGTGTATGTGACCGCCGTTCGCGATTTACTCATGTCTATGTGGGTAATTGTGGATCATTGCATGATCAAAGAGTATTCAGACTTTCTGAAGTAAATAACTTCTTATCAAATCCGGAGAGATATTTTCCAGAGAATTCTCATCTTATAGGAGATAGTGCCTACACTATTCATCAACACGTCATGGTTCCCTACAGGAATAATGGTCATTTAACTCCACAGCAAGTCTACTTCAATCAACACCTTTCATCAGTTAGGAGTATCATTGAAAGAACATTTGGTTTTTTGAAAAATAGGTTTCAGAGCTTACTATATTCTTGTCCACTGACTGATATCCAATTCATTCCAAAGTTCATAATGGCTTGTTGTGTTATACACAATATTTGTCAAATGAGAGGTGATTTCATAGATCTTGATTTGAATAATCTAGGACATAATGTAGATGAAAGAAATGTGGAACAAAATATAAACCACAATAATTTACATACAGTGGCTGGAATAAACAAAAGAATTCAAATAACCAGAGATATCTGGCCAGGTGAACTATGAAAAAAATATTTACTTAAAAGGTCTTGTTTATTACAACTGTATTATAAACATAATTGGAAATTTCTCCATTTTAATTATCTAAGAATAAGCAATACATTATCAATAAACAAAATTTATTTCATTCTGACTTGTCCGTTTTTAGATGAATTTTCAACAACTTGATTAGCTCTTCCCGTTGTTCCATTTTCTCTCTATGCCTTTCTTCTTTTCTAGCTTCAATTTCCTCCTTTTTTACAGATTTTTCCTCATTTTGTTTTTTTCTATCTTCTTTTATTTGTTGTTTTTCTTCACGAGCTACAAGAGCTTCCGAGAGGGTCCAAATCTCATTTAATAAGTAATTACTGAATAACTAATATTACTCTTGCAGATACTAATTACTACTATTAATTAAAATTTTTTTAATTTTACCCGGTTTAGGAACATATATTTTAGATGTTGTTGCTGACATTCCAGATGTGGATGCAATTGCCCCTTCCAGTGGTTTTGCCCATTTTTTATTCCCAAATAATTCATCTATTATCTGAATGATAAACAAAAATTAAACACATAATAGGTAAAAAAAGCATTATCAACTTACAGAATAATACTCCCATGTTATAGGAGATGAGCCTGTAGACTTCTCATGATCTTTAATAGTTTTGTATCTTCGTTTAAGTGTATCCATTTTTATCTGACACTGCTGCCAGGTCAATTGGTAACCTTGCTCATTAAATACTGAGGCAATTTTCTGCCATGCAACCTTGTGATTACCATTTTTAAATATTTCTATGAAATCTTTATATGTATCTAGAAGCAGCATTATGGTCTTATGCGTCCACTTGAAGCTTTGTTTTTCTAAAAAAAAAATGATTAATTCATTATTTAAATTTCCTTCTTTACAAAATTACTTTTTTTTGCGCTGGCAGAACCCGAATGTGCATCGATCTCATCGTCATCTCCTGTTGGTGTGGACTGGCGGTCAAATGAATCTTGATCATGATTGTCTTCCATTTCGATTTCAACTCCAGGAAACTGTTTCCTCAGCATAACTAAATAACTTTCAGCATAAGCTGTATCTAAAATTAAATAGATTTTGCAGTTTAACAGTATTCAAATTGGATTACAATAAAACAAACCTGTCTGCAACATGTCTGCCGTTTCTGCATCTACGGTTATTTCGTATTCCCCTACATTTACCCGAAACATTTTCAACTTTAGAGAAACTAAATAAAGTGAAATAATAATCAATGGTACTTGAAATGCATAACACTTAACCCAACTTTTTGACAATGTAGAGGGGATACTGACGTCCACACGACCTTTTGATGTCAGTAGCTAACAGTGAAAATATAGCCTCGCACAAGGTCCATTTACAGAACGCGGGAAATTGATGCCAGCATAAATCAGTAATTTCGGAACAATTCAGAACACTGGACAGTACTGTTTGGGAATATCGGAACGCGCTAATAATTATTTAATTAGCAAGAATCGTGATAGTCGTTATTTTGAAATGCTTGAACCAGCAGAACCTGTAATTGGTGCGTTTAACAATATGAGGATTGATCCTAGAAGAGCTGTTCAAATAGTTTTTCAAACTCGTGAAAAATTTGTTGATTTTTTTAATAGTTAGTGCTAATCTTAGATGTAATATTAACTATTAATTATTATATGTTTTAAAATAATAAACTCACCACTTTCATTTAATGTTTCGCCTATTCTTGACCAAATGACTTCTTTTTTTATTATATTTTTATAGTACGGATGGCTTAGATCGAACAAAACTAAATGCTGTTTAATTACTTCAATTAATAACTCGGTAGACATTTCTCTAGATTCCTAGTTTTCGGAGCGGTACATGGCGATCAACTGTGCTTGTCGCGATACGAAAAATGAATCGCTGCAGTACCATAGTCCAAGTTGAAGAAATTGTCCATGAAACAATAATAATGATAAGCATTCCTTTTTATATAGACCCAGAGCATCTAGTAAAAAATCTTGTTGTGTTCCTGGTTGCACGGATCAATCTAGTAAAAGGCATCGTTTCACTAAAGATCCCGAGTTAATAAATGTTTGGCTGGAGAATATAAACAAACCTGTGTTATTAGTCATATCTCCAAAACAACTGTATGAAAATTACAGAGTGAGCCATCAGCATTTTGCTAACGAATTTCATAACCCAGGATTCCAAAGAAAGTTGATATCCTGCGTTTATTTTTATCTGGTAACTAGATTAAAAGTCGATTATATTGTAAGTCGATATACTTATTTTATTTTAGGCAATGGTGTCTTCTACACCCATTTAACAAAAAAGTCAATAAAAAGTCAGTTAATTTTAGAAAAACAGTAATTGCATGAAAGTTCATAAGTTTTAGTTTCTTTCAAATTTCAAATTTTTCTTTACTTAACATTTAAAAATAAAAATAAAATTGTTACTAAGCGACTGAAGGTAGAAAAACACAAAATTCTATTAGGCTAATTATATGCCTATAAAATCTATATTTCAGTTTTGTCTAAGAGACGTTTACTGAGAGAGTTTAATGTGACTCGACAAAAGCATTTAACTCTCAAGGAAAAACATGCTTATCAAAAAGTTGTGGCGTGGAGCAAAAAGACTGCCAAATTAACCAAAAAGGTTGAAAATCTGACTGACAGTATAAAACTGGCTGAAAAATGCCATTCTTCAGGAAGTTTTTCAGCCATCATGAAGAATGTGAACGATGACACATACAGATTTATATTGTCACAAATTCACAACCAAAAATTTCATTTTGGCACTTTCCCTGTTTAAGGCAAGTGGAAGAGGATACAAGCTGCTATCAAAGGTAATTTATAATCCATAAACTGGTTCTTAACACTAAATACATAATGAAGATCATAATTTAACTATATTTTAGATGTTTGTATTGCCTTCAAGGTCAAATTTGACAAACCTTTTAAGCCAAACGCCTTTTGTACCAGATGTAAATCAAAAATGTTTGAGGCGCTAAAGCATCTGCGGAAAAACTTTCAAATTTAGACAAGTACTGTATATTGATGTTTGATGAAATGTCACTGCAAACAAATATACAGTACAATTCAAAAACCGATATTATCGAAGGACTTTTAACTACAGGTAAATTATTAAAAAATACCCTTCACAAATTAGTAATTGAAATATATAATTTTTAAATAGATGGGCTCATATGTGTTAAAATAATGACTACATGTGAATAATTATTCGTTGTTAGTAAATATTGATTAAATTCTATTTTTTGTAGGGTCAAGCTCTCCACATCATGCTAATCACGCAATGGTGTTTTTTTTGAAGGGCATTCACAAACAGTGGAAGCAACCATTATGCTACTATTTTAGTGGGCCTTCAAAGTCAATTGTTTTAAAAAATTGAATTCAAGAAATTGCTGCAGAATGCCTTAAAAGTGGTTTTAATGTCATATCCACTGTTTGTGACCAATACTGTGCCACTGAAGTTAACCTTATTCTGAAAGAAACTGAAGTAAAATATTTAAGAAAAGGCAATGGTTATGTACCATTGGTATTTGAGGTAGGTCAAGAAATAATTCCACTGTATGATCCTCCACATTTGCTGAAAGGGTTTCGCAACAATTTGTTAACAAAGGACCTTCATTTTAATATTGATGGGGTAAAAAAAGTTGCAACATGGGCAGACATCGATCAATTTTATTATTTGGATACTACTGAAGAGGTCAGGATTTGTTCCAAATTAACTGATGCTTATGTAATCAAAAATAAAATAAAAAAAAATAAAGGTGTCTTGCTGCACGCAAGTTTTCAGCTACCAAGTTGGGTCTCTTATGAAAAGGATCAGTCAGTGCAGTAAGTAGTTGAACATATAGATTAGTGTAAAGTAAAATAACTAATATTTTTCAGATTTGTTGCATTCATCAGCATCCCATACTGCCGAAATAATTTTATTTTTTGATGAGCTTTTTGACAGTATGAACTCAAACTGTCCAGTTGCTCCCGCATCCAAACCATTGAAAGATGGTGTTACCAGGACGACAAACCATTGTGTGTTTTGGAAAAAGGCCATTCATATTATCTAGAAAATGAAGTATTTTTCATACACAAAAAATTAAATGGTAACAGTTCCGATATTAAAACGCACCATATACAGGGTGATTGATTAGTGCGATAAAGTCCAGTATCTCCTATGTCCCGTGATATATCAAAAAGAAAATTTGGGAGATTGTAGGTAGCCTTAAGCTTCACATTTTAAAATTAGTCGCAAATGTACAGGGTGATTTATAACGCCGTGCTAAATCAAAGTTACGTTTTTTTAAATGGGACACCCTGTATTTTATTTTAAATTTGAATTTATCTTTACTTTTCCAATTCAACAATATCAAATTGTATTAAGTTGTACAGGGTATTTAAAAAGTTATGGCCAGTTTTCTATGAAAATCGTAATGTGTTCAGCGCCCTGTACAGTTCAAATGAATTAAAAGAAAAATTATCTTTTACAGTCATATGTTTTTGATTATCGTTAAAATTTATAAAAATGATCGTTTTTGTTAATATTCATTAAATTGTTTACAGGCTGGGTCAAAACGCAAATACATTATTTATCCAGTTTTTTTAAATGGATCACCCTGTATTTTACATTATTATAGGAAAGTGCTATTGTTATACTTTCATTTTTGTCAGGTATTCCCTATACCCAAATTCAATGGTTTTTGGGATATTCTAATTTTTATAATAAAAATACTAATTGTGTATCTGAATTTTAAACATTTGTGAGTAGGCCATGAAATATTTGTCAAAACTGACAGTTACCATTTTATTTTGCTAGATGTGTTGTAGTGTTGTACATTTTCTGGTATTTTAAAAATCTATACTATTTTAATGATGAACTTTACTCAAGATGAAATGGTAGATATGATCTGGATATTGGGAGAATGTAATAAAAATGCGTTACTATCCGCAAGAGTTTATACTGAACGGTTTCCTGCAAGGCGACGACCTACTAAAGTTAGTTTTCAAAAACTGATGGATCGGTTTAACCGTAATGGTTTAGTTGCCTATGAAAAGCATGAACGTACAAAAAATGTTGTGACAGAGGAAAACGAAATGAATGTGTTGCTGGCAGTTACCGAAAACCCACATACAAGCATAAGGAGTATTTCAAGAGAACAATACTTAACTTATTATTGTGTGCAAAACATTCTTTCTAAAAACAAAATGCACCCCTACCACATTCAATTGCATCAGTAATTAACTGATAATGATTTTGAACGAAGAGTGGCATTTTGTGAATGGGCCCAACAAAAAATTAATCAACAGAGAGACTTTTTTGACAACGTATTATTTGGTGATGAAGCTACGTTTCATAAAAATGGAAGTGTCAACAGGCACAACTTTCACTATTACTCCACAACTAATCCATATCACATAATCACACATAGTCAAATAAGATGGTCGTTAAATGTGTGGGGAGGTATTATTGGTGACTATGTCGTAGGACCTTATTTTTTTGAAGAACATCTTAATGGTGAGATGTATTTAGATTTTTTGGTACATCATTTACCCATATTATTAGAAGATGTTCCACTTCAAATACGTCATCAAATGTGGTTCCTGCATGACGGTGCTCCTGTTCATTATAATGCAATAGTTCAAGGTGAACTTAATGATCAGTTTCCTGAAAGATGGATAGGAAGAGGTGGACCTGTAGAGTGGCCACCGAGGTCACCAGATTTAAATAAAATAGATTTATTTTTGTGGGGTTTTATAAATAATGAAGTTTATAAAACACCTGCAACAACACGGGATGACATGAAGGAAAGAATAAGATTTGCATTTCGAACTGTTACTTTGCAAATGCTTAATGTAAGTAGGTCCTTTAAATACCGCATTCAGGTATGCCAAGATGTAATGGGAGGTCATTTTGAGCACATTTTATAATTAACACCATTTTTTTATTTATTTGATTAAAATAAAATTAGACAATTAAAATGTTTATTATAAAAATTAGAATATCCCAAAAACCATTGAATTTGGGTATAGGGAATACCTGACAAAAATGAAAGTATAACAATAGCACTTTCCTATAATAATGTAAAATACAGGGTGATCCATTTAAAAAAACTGGATAAATAATGTATTTGCGTTTTGACCCAGCCTGTAAACAATTTAATGAATATTAACAAAAACGATCATTTTTATAAATTTTAACGATAATCAAAAACATATGACTGTAAAAGATAATTTTTCTTTTAATTCATTTGAACTGTACAGGGCGCTGAACACATTACGATTTTCATAGAAAACTGGCCATAACTTTTTAAATACCCTGTACAACTTAATACAATTTGTTATTGTTGAATTGGAAAAGTAAAGATAAATTCAAATTTAAAATAAAATACAGGGTGTCCCATTTAAAAAAACGTAACTTTGATTTAGCACGGCGTTATAAATCACCCTGTACATTTGCGACTAATTTTAAAATGTGAAGCTTAAGGCTACCTACAATCTCCCAAATTTTCTTTTTGATATATCACGGGACATAGGAGATACTGGACTTTATCGCACTAATCAATCACCCTGTATATATTGAGGGGATTCATAAGGTTTCCATTCTTTGTTTATTGCAATATATAGAACATAATACTTAGGGTAAATTATAGGGTGTGATCTCACATTCAGTCAATACGTTGAAATCCCCCCCCCCCCCGATCTCACATTCTTTAAATTATCGTTTTGTTATTTAACGGTTTTCTTTATTTTAGATTAACCAAGAGGTTAATAAATAAGGAGAACTTCGATTGTTTTGATGAGGTCTTTTAACCAAGATTCACTGGAAAAAAATTTTGAGCTTATTAAAAGTCAAAAAGCTCGTAATATTTCATTAAATGTTACTAATTTCCAGTCATCAATTAAGAGTTTGGTAATTAGTAATTTTATGGCAAAACATTCGATATTTTCGAATTGTGAGGAAGATGTAACGACTGGAGCACTACATACTTTCCACGAAAGTATAAGTACCTCTGTGCCGGCCCCTAGAGCTGATATTTTGGAAACTCCAAACATCCAATTACCAGACGAACATCCTTGCCAGGTCAATGGTGTCTAAATGCACATATTAGTGTATATTTTGTAAAAAAATTAAAAAAACAATTAAAATGTTCTTTATGCATCAATGTTTTAAAGAACAATGACAGCAGTAGTAACTATTTTAGTTTCCTACATAGAGCTTTCTCGATCCCTCTGACAGAATCAGCTTTTAACAACGAAATAAACTTAATCAAACAGCTAGCAATAAATAACAACTTTCCTTTAGAATTACTTCACAAAATGTATTTAAAACACTTCTATAAACACAAATTATGCTTTAACATTATTTCTCCAACGATCACTTCTCAATCTTCTTCACTAGTTGATAACTTGAACAACCTAGGCTCTCTTCCATTTCTAGGCCCGATCTCTTATCACATAGCTAAGATCTTCAAAAAATATTACATCAAAATAGCCTTTAAATCTTGTCACACCATACAAAACCTTTTAACCAACTCGAAAGACTTAGTTCCTCCTTCGCATAAATCAGGTGTTTACAAACTTAGTTGATTGCAATGTCGTCTATATCGGACAATCAGGCAGACGTCTTGACACACGACTTAAAGAACACCTCAGAGAGATCAACAAATTCTGGGACACCGACATCATTAATTCCTCTTCGTCATTTGCTAATCATTTCCTAGAGACTAGACACTCTCATGACAACATCAACATGTCCCTATTACACAATTGTCCGAAAGGTACTAAGCTCAACCACCTAGAAATGTTTGAAATTAATAACGCCGTATTAAATAATAATTTAACTTGTGTTAATGATCAACTCAGACCGTCAGAAAACTATATGTTTCTCAACCTGAGATTTTAACCTTAACCTTCCTCACACTCTCAACATAGATACCTCTCACATACCTTTAATAACTTCATCCTGTCTTCAGAACCTAGTAGAAATTTCATTTCCTGTTGTGTTTTTCAGTATTTTGGACATTGTTTACCTTAACCTTCAATTGTATTCCTTTGAATTGTCAACATCGACATTGACACTTCTCGTCACCTGTCACCTCTTCTTCTTTTCCATAATTCTTGCCTGTACCTTCTTTTCTACCGCTGTTCTCCTTTCACCGTAACTCTTCTCTCTATTTGCCTTGTCTTGTACCCGATCACCTATGCTCCCTTTGATAGCGCATCCACTATATTGTTCAATATATTAAGGGTTTTGAGGGTAGCATTTAAATGCGCGAGGAATTATTATCTGAACGTCGATGACGATTTCTCTCGACGTGAAGACCTTTTCTTTGATCATGTGGTATTATTAATAGATTTAAGGCACGAAAGGCAAAGATACATATACAAATTATTGAATTGTAGATATCGTGTTACGAGTTTATTTTGCATATATAGGATAGTTAAATCTTACCTTTGAGGGTTCGGTTAATTTTATATTTATTTATCTAAGTTAACATAACCTTTGTTCATTTGTTTACTAAATCTATATTAGACATCTGTCAACCTTTCTTCTTTTTCACTTCTTCTTTCATTCTTCTTTTTGTCTTCTCTTCTTCTCTTATTATTCTTACCTCTAGAGGCCTTATCCATAAACACAGTTAGGATTTTCATTCAAAATTGACCATGAACAGACCCTTTTTTTTGTGAATTTGTCTGTCCTCTGTCAATTCCCTTTTTTTGCATGAGCAACTGATTTTGGAACATGTGCTCCTAAAATTCGAAGTCTGATTCGGATAAATTCTGCTCTAAAGAAAAAGAAAATAATTAGTTTGTTAAACTAAAAAGGTTATCAAGGGATACACCTCCACTTCGTGGATTGTAAATGACAAACTAACCTTCTTTATGGCCATCCTCTATCCGGGGTAAGTTTATTAAAATAATCTTCTTTTATTTCCTTCATTACCAGTTGTTTTTGTAGGCCTTTTTAGCTTTTGCTTTTCGCTGCATGTTTCTTAACGCTTACAATTAGCTGTATTGGATCAGCGCCACCGCATGTCTAGCTACTGCACTTCCCAGTTTTGCATGGTATGCTTTGCAGTACTCGAATACCTATCGATTGATGATAGTTGCAAAAATAGGCCTTCCGAAATACGTTCACCATCAAAATAATCTCAAGTAAGGACTTTCCAATTTTATACGCATGTCTGCACCATTATGGACATTTTAAATCGTAACACTTGCCGTTACATCTGCTGCTTTTGTAAAATTTAGTTATACCAATCTTCATTTACCGGGATGCTAAAACATTAACATATATTATAGTTGCATATATATTATAGTGCTCAGATCTTTTGGTATTTAAACAAAAACATATATTTATAAAGGATTATGTACATACCTTCTCTTTGTGAACGATCAGTACTGATGGTAGTAATTTTATTGTAAATAATATAATATTTATATATATTTTATCAACGGATTAATAACGTATGTTCACTCTTTCCTTGGAAATACAATTCACTCCAACCCTTAAGTGGCAATTTTTTACAATAACCCCGACCCATGACCCAGAGGGCAAATAGGGAACCCTCCGGCCGGTAACAATCGTATAAACGATATGTATAGACCCGGTCCGGGCAATCTCAGTAATTATCATGGTTTTCAGCAGTGGTTGAATGAGGAGATGTATATTGTGGGAAGTTTGGGAGTTACATAGTTCTGTGATTTCTATCGTATGTATTAATTATTCTGTTTATTAATTATAATTATTCTTATTTTTACACGTTTTGTAATTTTATTCCATTTTATCTTATTCCATTTTGTTTAGGTTAGTGATATATTTTATGTTTAGTTTAGTTTTTAAGTTAAATTAGTAATTAACACTGTCATCTATTTTCGCTCGTTTTGGTTTTGAATTTACCGCGCATAATTTTGTAAATTGACATTTGAATTTCAATTTAATATTACCTAGTTACTTCCGGCTTGTTCCTCCATTAATATTTGTGCATGGTAGTAGTACAAGCGTGATTTACCAAAAAATTTCTTTTATCTGAATTTTGTTTCAGTGCATTATTACGATGCACTTCGATATTTACTTGTGGCGATAAGCTTATTGTTGATAATGTGTAATTCCTCCTGTGGAGTGAAATATTTTATTGTTTATCATTATTTGTTTTTTTCAACAATTTTTTTATAAATTTTATAATTTTGTTTAGTTTCATGCCACTTAGTATAACTTAATTACCATAATTAATTAATCTCTAAGCATTGTAAGTTTTTTAAATTCTAATTTAAATATTGTATACATGACAGCACTTCTGTAATTTTAGCGCCTGAAGATGGCCATCTGAGCCGAAACATGTCGCTTCGCTACTAGATCTTTAAGATCTTTTCAATTTAAAATACATTATGTGGTATTGACTTCGAGTTTCATTATCTCCTTTGATTTATTTATTTCATATCCTTATATATTTTTGATGAATTTGCTTTTTTGTATTGATGTTTGTGGTTGTTTGTCAGGGTTGTAGCGATTTGTTTCGATTCGATTGGCTGAATATTTAGTTAGTGTATTATAAAATTTATTTTAAGGAAAATATACAGGATATTTCATAAGGAATGGTCAATAATTTAGACGTAGTTCCAGGACATACAAATATTAATATTTTACTAAATAACCCTGGGTCAAATATTATCTACTAGTAAGATACAGAGTTTTATTAAAATTTATTTTTCGTCTTTTTTGCAACAATTTCTTTATTATTTAATGTATTGACCTAAAATTTGGTATGGTTATGTTTTTAAGTCCAAGTAAATCATAAGTGTGTTATCAGGTAGATAATAACCGATTAATTTAAAAGAAATTAAACACAAAAAATAACTAGGCATTGTCTTAAAAAAATACTGCAGCTTTTAAAATTAACTCTTTATTTTATTTGTAGTACAAATATAGAAAAACATAAAGTGCTCTTTATTTCGGAATAGAAAAATATTAAATAAAAATGTATGCTTTATTTTTAGTGTGAGCCCTAGAACAAGTAGGAAGAGGGTACAAGAAATGCATTTAAAATATCGATTACAAGGGCTTAAGCTGTATAAAGCAAACGAGAAAGTGCAGGTATTAAGGAAAAAAGTAACTTCCTTAAAATATGTTTTAAATGTTTTAAAATCAAAACAGATGGTATCATCTTCAACATTTTAACAGCTAGAAAGAACTTTTTCTGGTAACCCTCCGATATGCTACAAAATTTTAATAGTGGATCTACAAGTACAGCCAATTACCCAGAGACCCTATTCTTGAAAATGTACGTATAACGCATGATTCTTAACGCATACGATAGCTAAGACGTATTCTGCAAGACCATACGCTATACCACAGCCACCTTTACTTCCAAGCCATGAAGTAGAAATTTGACAACAACGGACGGTAGTCCGGTCAGATTTCTACCACCAGTGATGAATAGGAAACATTTAGTCATACTTTCTCTATGATTTAGTCTGTATTGTGTATGAAGTTTGTTGTTATTCGGTATTTTGTTTAAAGGTTATATTCGTAAATCGTCTCAAAATTAACTAATATTAAAATAAGATAATAGCACTAAAGTAGTTTATCACAATATAAAAGGTAACTCTAAATAATGAAAAATAAATATAAATAAATAACATTTATTCTTGTTTATAGATGCCACGACATTGTTGTGTCCCAGGTTGCAAAACAAACTATGCCAGTACGTTAAAAACAAAACAGGCAGAAAGTACTTTCTCGTTTCCAAAAGATGCGCATAAAAGGTATATTTGGTTACGTTCTATTCACAGAAAAGGTTATACAATTACCAAATCTTCTGTAGTATGTGCCAAACATTTTTATGAAGAAGATATTCAGCGGACAGAGAAATGGGAAGATAAAGATGGAAATGAATGCTTGGAAAGATTACGATTTCCAAAATTAAAGGATACTGCAGTTCGCCATATATTTCCAGAATTACCATCATACCTGACAGTACCTCATATTAAGAAAAGAACTCATCCCGAAGACCGAAGGAACAATTTGTTTAAGAAACAGGAACAAGAGATTATCGAGTTTTTGGACAAGGATGTAATAGACTCTTTTGACTCATTTTTAAGAGATTTAGAAAATAATATCTCATTAAAAAACTGGAGCTGTAAAATAGTGGGTGACAGTGTATATTTTTTTATGTTGAACATTAGTCAATTAGGACAAGAGTTTAATCATGTTAGTGTATTAAGCAGTGTTGTAGTTTTAAGAAATTTGAGTGTTACTGTCAACATAGGTAAGAATAGATTAAGTTCTAATGATTTAAAATGGATTTTAGACAATAGTAAATTAACAAGATGGTCACAATTGGAGAACTTACTTTCTCGATATAGCTCTCCATATAACACAAATACAAACATGTTTGAGTACTATTTGAATAAATCATCTGAAAATATTCGAGAGGCAATAGACAGTTGTGACGAATATAAAAAACAGATACATGCATTAAAATTAATTTATGATCAACTAAAAAATATGTCTCAACATAGAAAACAGTATAGTATTGAATCTCTACTTTTTTCACTAGATATTTATAACAAATCACCTGTGGCTTATAATTGTCTTAGATAATATTTATTTCTTCCATCTAAACGGCATTTACAACAAATTTCTAGTAATATGAAAATTTCTCCTGATGGTAGTACAAGTAACAATCATTACTTAAATGATATTTGCTCGTCTCTCTCAACAAGAGAGAAGGTTGTTGCACTTTTTGTAGATGAAATATATTTAAAACAAGACCTTCAATATAAGTCACAAACAATAAATGGTTATGCAGAGAATGACCCTACTAAATTAGGTCATACTGTCCAAACTTTTATGATTTCATCTGTATTTGGAAATTTTAAGGAAGTTGTCAAATTAATTCCTGTTACTAACATCAAAGGCAGTGTATTAAAACATATTGTTTTAGAAATAATCAAATTAGTACAAACTTTTGGTCTTAAAATTTTATGTATTATTACAGACAATAATAGAGTAAATCAAAATATGTTCCAGCAGCTTTCAGAAAATATGTTTATTGACAATCCAAGCTTTTTAAATGAAAAAATTTTTCTTTTATATGACATAGTACACATTTTTAAAAATATACGAAACAATTGGTTAAATTTATCTGATATTACTAACTGTCAGTAGATAGAACGTCCTTTAACTTTAAATACTCAGTAAGTAAAGGCAATGACGTTTAGAATAAAACTTTACAAGTTGATTTCTTGTACAATTGCCACAATCTAAACGTCATTGTCATTAGTTACAGAACCGTTAAAGTTAAAGAACGTTCTATCTACTGACAGTAAGACTTTCACATATCCAGATATAGAGACGAATGCTGTTCGAAGGGCCTCTTTTGTGGAAATTAGATTTTTTTTAAATTAGAATTGAATAAAGTAACAAAAAGAGCTTACAAGTTTATCCAAATAAGTTAGAACGTCAAAATGTAAAACTGGTGGATAATTTATTTCATGACTCTACAATCAGTGCAATGCAATGTGTTTCAGAAGATATTCATATTTTTCTTAAAATAATAAAAACATGGCGGAGTATTGTAAACACTAAAAATAAATTTAGAGGTGTTCATTAAAAGAATAACTGGTGCATGCCAATATTTTCGATTGATTCTGAAAAATTAATTTCTTAAAAAAATTTGTCGGTTGGCTTGATTCTTGGCATCAAAACACCAATTTGATTGTGTTAACTGTGGACACGTATAAAGCCTTAAGAAAAAGTACACTTGCATTGATAGAACTTGTTACCTATTCTTTTTCAAAGTTTGAAATTAGTTATATTTTGTTAGGAAAATTTCAAACTGATAATTTAGAAAAACGTTTTGGCCAATATCGGAATTTGTCAGGATGCAATTATAATGTATCATATTTTCAAAGAATTGAATCTGAAAAGAAAATCAGAATACATCATATTTTAAAAAACTGTTTAGATAACAATAATAGTTTTAAAGAATTACTCTCTAGCGACACATTAGATAAAGAAGCTATAGATGTTCCAGATAAATTGTTGGAGATTTTGGAATCGAATTACCTCGAATGCTATAAATTAGATGAAACAACACGATCATATATATGTGGCTATGTTGCTCATCAAATTTATAAAAGTAAATATTTTTGTGAGCAATGTAAAGACTTGGCCTTTGAGAGTAAAGGAAAGAAAAACCACGAAGATTATTTTGATTATTTTCAAAGAGGAGGTTTATGTTTGACAACAGATTCCATTAAATTTATATATTTTCATTTGTGTGCCATATTTGAATATATAATTAACTCTACCGAACTTGAAGGAATATTCTTGAGACAAAATTGTCATCAAAATTTGTTAACGCCCATAGTAATGCACAGTTTACAGCAAGGTTTTTATATATCTTTTGATGAAATATGTGTGTGTGTGTGTGTGGTGAGAAATCACTTAAAGTGTATTCTAGGGCTCTAAAAATAATGAGCAATATTGTTTTAAACAATTATACAAAAAATAAAAATAGCACTCATCAAGCCTTAAAGTGTAAAAAAAACAAAGCACAAAACACTAATAACAGTAGTAAAAAGAGAAAACTTTCGACCCTAACAACTTAATTGTATATGTATATATTTAAATCCCTTAATATCTAACTTATTTTTAATATTTTACTAATCCTCAATTTCACTAAAAATCTTTCAATAATAAAAATAAATTAATTTAAAAATTGTTTGCTGTATTTTCATATATAAGATAATGTTGGCCGGGAAAAATTCAGATCAGCTTAAATTTCTGTATAGGACTACCGACGTCATGCAATGCGGCGTTGCCATTTTTACTTCATGGCTTGGAAGTAAAGGTGGCTGTGGCTATACTCGCTTCATGTCGCATGGCTTAACGAAGAGTCGTTGATTATTGCGGTACGTCAACCAATGAGATTGAGGAATGCAGACTAAATCTGCTTTACCGATAACATTAAATGTCAATTGTCAAAAATAAAATAAAAGAGTATTGATTATTCATTTATCCACCATTTATTATTCTGCTGTTTGATTGTTGACGTTGTGCTTGATTTTTAGTTAAAATTGTTTTTAAATTTATTTAGTTCTTAATTAGTTATCACTTAGTTTGGTTAGTTATTAGTGTCAGTTATTATTTAGGTTTGGCTAGTAATTAGTGTTAGTTATTATTTAGTTTGGTTAGTTTTTTTTTTATGTATTTAAGTTAGTTGTTTCTGTAGATATTCTTTTGTTTGTATTCTTGTTCTTGTACGTAGTTGTGTTGTGTAGTTGTTTAAGCGTTTGTTATTATTTTTGCTAATAAAATGGATAAGCGAAGTTCTCGCATTAGCGATCAGCAGCGAATGGAGTTGATTAATTACATGACCGAAAATTCGAATTTGGTAAGCAGTAAATTTACTTCATCTTTTACTGCAGCAACTGCAAAAAAATTGTGGTGTGATTTGGCTGGTGCAAAGAAAGATTGGCGTCAATATCTAAAGGTAAGCATGACTATTAAACAAATATGTTGAGTATAACTAATTAATGTACTTTTTAGACATGGCAAGACATGAAAACAAAAGTGAAGTCAAAAAATGACAAAATCAAAAGCCATAAATGTGCAACTGGAGGTGGAGCATCACTAAATGAAAGTTTATCAGTTTGAGAGGAAAACATGATAAACGTAATTTGCCCAACTGCCAGCTTAGGTCACCCATTAGCTATTGAATCTGTGATTGAAGATGTAGGTATTTATTTATTTTCATGGACGTCAGCAGACTCAAATATGTTATTAACATAAACAACCTTCAAGTGTATATATTTTTTCAGGATTAGGAAGACTTTCAGGTGTCGCCCGTTAACCTAAATATTTTGGCAGATCATACTTATGTGGCAGAAGAGATATTGCAACTACAGCAGGCTCTTTTTGAAGAAGAGGTGGAAGTCGAAGAGATTCCATCAATTTCTGAATTGCCATCAACTTCAAAAGGTATATTTGGTAAATTTATTACATTGATGAAAATGATTACAAAAATTAATTTTATAGATTATCGTATACTCAATTGATTAAACTTTTTTCTAAGCTTTAAAAAAACCGAACCGTCATCTACAGACGCCACCACTCATTTAACAAACACGTCAAAAGGCAGAAATGAAATAATGAATAATTATTATAAGGAAAAACTAAAAGTTGTGAATGAAGCTAACGAATTAAAAAAAATGGAACTTGATTTGATGCAACAAAGTAACGAAGAAAAAAAATCGGCTGTGTCACCCCAGAACTTTCCTAGCTCGACCGTAGAGAATATGTTATTTATTATTATTATTTTAGTTACAAAATACTAAGCATTGCAATAATTTATGGAACACATTAAAAACAGCGAGCCGATAGTGAATACGTCTACCGAATTGATATTTCAATGTTGATGACATAAGCTGCGCATGCGCACGTTGTATATCACACTGCTACAAATAGGATCTCCTAAAAGCATGTTTGAAAACTATTGGGAATTAGGGAAAAATTTTCATTCAACAGTTGTAGGGAATTGTATGCTTTGCAACTTTGCACTGAAACATTTTGTACTAAAGAGCATAATTTACCTCCAATTTTAAAAAAATGGAAAATTATAAATGTGTATTTTTCTCGCCGTCTAGCGGCGAAACTATAAGGAATTGGATAAAAAGTTAAACATAAAAGTTAAAGAAAATTTGATGCTTTACAACTTTGAACAAGAAAATTTTGCACTAAAATGCATTGTTTGTCCTTAAAATCAAGAAAAACTAGGGAACTTTATGCTATAAAACTTTGTACTACAACATTTTGCACTAAAGTGTATAGTTTGACCTTAAAATTTAAAAAAAGGAAAAAATTGTTACATGTGTATTTAATCATTGTCGGTCTAGAGGACCTTCCACTGTACCAATTTAAACCAAAATCTAATGGTCATTCTAGGCACACATCGACCATCCATACCAAATTTCAGCTTGATTGGTCACACGGTTCGGCAGTTATCGTGGAAGATTACACACAGACAGACCATGCGCTGGAAATGGTTTCAATCTTCTTGGGGGACCTCAAAATGGATATTTCCATCGATATCTCTTTTTTTTGCTCGTTCACCTTACTTTCCCTTTGATGGATCCGGGAAAGTAAAAAATGGGCAGAGATTTACGGAAAAAACAAAATGAATTGTTGGAGAACATTGCAATTATTTTAAAAAACATTAAAGAAAAATAAAACTTCTAGCATATATTTATTTCTTTATACCTCACATTAACTATTTAAAAAAGTTCTAACAATATGCATTTGAGAAAGACATCACAAATTTCTAAACAACTTCAAAATGACCATTTATAATTGGTTTTTTTTTTCGACGTCCGGCTTCCAAGTCTGGGTTCACCTTCACGCCTCTATTAATTGGCTCATCCTCATTTACGTTATAGATTCCAAAATCAAATTCTTCCGGTTCTGGACCTGGTTCGGGATCTGGAATATTATTTAACCTTCCGGGACTAGCGCACGGACTCTCACATAGAGAAAGTATAAAGGAGAGTTGCCGTTTCCTTGAGTGAAAGTGGCAACATGTGCGACTGACCTGCAGCCTTGGAGGGTTCGATGAACTAAACTGAATTTGGCGGTTAATTTGAATATTCCCTAATCAAATTCTCATATTTCCTATATTATTAGCATTTTTTGTACCACCTAAAATGTAATTTTTAGATCACATTTTAGGTGTTAACAGTAAAATGCTAATAAAGGTTAACAAAAAAAAATTAGGAAAAGTATATAATTAGCAACACATAATATAAAACAATTTTATTCAAATACATAAGTTTAGAAATTTTAACATAATATATTAATACTGATAAAAATCATAAACATAATAAAAATAATAACTAATATTTTAATATAGGTATAAATAAACAAAGAGCCAGCTACAGAATGCGGGAATTTGATCTGAAACATAAACAAAAGATTTTTAGAAACATTAAGATTATTTTCATCCTTTGTTTTGTCTTGTAGACATTACCACAGCCTTGTCCGTTTCCTGCTACCTATTTTATAATCATAAATGGCACGGGTAGTTTTAATAAATAAGAAAATAAGACCCATGTTTTATGTTTTTTACACGTAAAACTATAAATTTAACTCCCGTTAAACATTAATTAGAAATTTTTTATGACTATTTCATTTAATATTGATGAAATGATGTTCTAAAACAGCTGATTGAAATTTGGCTCAATGATTTCAATCATTTTACAATAATTTTCACATCATAGGTAACTAATTTCCCAACTACCAAATACTAGGTACCATTACCATTCTCCATTGCATTTTAAACGGACAGTCCCGTTGAAGATATTCATCACAATATTTATTGCTAAACTATTCACTAACAACTTAAAATTAAAAAATACTTACTTGTATTTCATTTTATCCAACGTCGTTATATGTATTTTTGATATAAATAAATAATTTTAACGGTACACAGTTGGTAACTGTTGACATTTTATGAAACTAACCTAATAATTTATAAAGCCTGATTTACAATAGGGTAATAACACAATAAATGTTTATTTCTTTATTAAATGTTCTCCTACACTTATGAGAAGTTATTATATACTTTGTTGAGAAAGTTTATAAGATGTTATTAATCGTTTTATTTGCAACAATTTATATTTTTTAAATTTAAACAATTTGTTATTGTAAAACAGTCTCATAGTTCGCGAAAGTGGCGACCCCATGCGCGGTTCGACGCGCAGTAGCATGTTGGCCTTATGATTCAAAACACCCCTGGACTCTCATTCCGCAGCCCTTTTCATTTGCCGTTTACGACTAAGCCCCCCCCTTCGCGAATCGCTCCGATTCAGTATTCTTCAAACATCCTACTAGTAGTGTGACACTAGAGTTTAAAGGGTGAGGGTGTTTTTGTTCACCTATTAAATACGATTGCGGACTGACAGTCCGACGCCAGTCCTCTATCCAAGTTTTGACTTAATATTAATATTTGTGTTTTCAAAATATTTGAGGTAAGTAACTATTTGGTTTGGGTTTTATTGCGTATGTAAGTATTTTTTGTGGGTTTTATTGTTTACCTAATGTTGTGTAATTTTCAGATGAGTTCATATGAACGCGAGCAGGAAAGATTGAATCAACTTATGTTGGAATGCTTTGCCAATGACGACAAAGAGGATTTTATTGATGACAAAGATGAAGACGATAGTGAAGAAGATTTATTAGAAACCCGGGATTCAGATTCAGATACAGAGCAGGACATTTCAGATGTTGAGATTGAGGAGCAAGTTTCAGAGGGGCCACTTTTCGTTGGAAAAGATAAAACAACTAAGTGGTCAAAACATGTTCCCCATTCAAGTAGGACTCGGGCGGAGAACTTGATCACACGGCTTCCAGGTCCAAAAGCAGCTGTAAAACATTTGAAAAGTGCATCTGAAATTTGGAAACACTTCTTTGACTTGCAAATGCTAGGGACGATTGTCGAGTATACAAATCAACACATTCAGAAACATTCAGAAAATTATTCCTGTGAGAATAATACAAAAGAGACTGACCTTGTTGAACTTCAAGAACTTATAAGTTTACTATATTTGGCAGGAGTGCTAAAGTCAGGCCGCCTCAATGTAAATGAATTATGGAACAACTATGGAACCGGTGTTGAACTATTCCGACTAACCATGTCCAAATTTCGATTTTTGTTTTTGCTTCAGCATTTGCGATTTGATGACATGGATACTCGTGCAAAAAGACAACAAATAGATAAACTGGCACCAATCAGAGACATTTTTAATTCTTTTGTCGACAAATGTAAATCTGCATACACGCCATTTCAAAATGTGACAATTGATGAGAAATTGGAAGCTTTCCGTAGAAAATGTTCTTTTCGACAATACATTCCAAGTAAGCCGAATAGGTACGGTCTCAAAGTATATGCTCTCGTTGACTCCAAAACTTATTATACCGTCAACTTGGAAGTATATGTTGGAAAACAACCAAACGGCCCTTATGCTTGTGACAATTCTGCATCTGCTTTGGTCCAAAGACTAGTAGAGCCAATTAGAGATTAAAAACGGAATGTAACTTGTGATAACTGGTTCACTAGTATCCCGCTAATATGTACATTATATAATGATTACAAACTAACATTTTTGGGCACTATGCGAAAAAAGAAGCGAGAGTTACCTCTAGAATTTTCAAACCCAACAACAAGGCCAATAGGATCAAGCATGTTTGCTTATAATAGTAATAAATACATAACGTTGGTATCATATATTCCGAAAATAAAAAAAATGTGCTACTAGTATCCAGCCTTCATCATGACGATAAGATTGACCGAGAAACGTGCAAACCGGAAATTATACTTCATTATAACAATACTAAAGGAGGGGTGAGTAGTTAATTAAGGCCGTTTCTAGGTCATCAAAGAGAGGAGGTAATGAGCAATTACAATGAGCAATTATAATGAGCAATTATAATGAGCAATTATAATGAGCAATTATAATGAGCAATATATATTTTTTTTTTTTTTATGGGCAATTACAACTAGTAATTACAATCAGCAAGTCTAAAAAATCCTCACGTTCTAATATTCATTACATAATTGTTCCTAATAACCCGACGCCGGCCCTGCCAACTGATCGGTCGAATTACGACTATATTAAAAATGTAACCGCAGACCTAAAATATATACATCTCCGATTTCTTCTATGAACGCTTTAACTGGGTCAGAAGTAGAGGAGGTAATGAGCAATTATAATGAACAATTATAATGAGCAATTACAATTAGGAAATAAAATTTTTGAAAAAAAATTTTTTTAATTTTATTTCATTTTTTATTTATTATTTTTTGTCATGGGTAGAAAGAGAAATAAATTCATTCATTACTTATTATCCTAAATCAGTATGATTCTAGTATATATTACAGACATTCTGAGACAAATAAAAAATTCTTTAACTGGACGGGCTTTAAATGAATAGGGTGGCGATTCTTATCTGAGCCACCCTTAGAAATATAAGTTGGTGTGAAGGAACTTATCAGTATGCAAGCCGTTATACGGAAAGTATTGATTTTTTTTTTTGGTCTTTTAAGCGAAGATTTTAAATGTTTGTCGGACAACATGCTCCGTAAATTATTATTTAAAATAGTTTTGGGTATTATTCTGTTAATACTATGAATTTAATTATTTTTTCTTAAATAACAAATTATATTATGCATTTTCGATATGGAACCCTAAATAATATTATTTTATTAAGTCTAAAAAGCGCAATAAAAAAATATACATAATACTTTCCCGACACTTTTAATTAATAATTAATTTTTCTTAAATAAAAAAATAATATTTATTTTCGATATGTAACGCTAAATAATTTTATTTTATTAAGTTTAAATAACGCAAAAATATATTAAAAAATTATTCGACCTACATAATACTTTTCCGGTACTTTAATTAATTTTTCTTAAATAAAAGAATATTTTTCTTAAAAACAAAAAATTTTTATTTTTGATATTCGATATGGAACTCTAAATAATTTTATTTTATTAAGTTTAAATAACGCAAAAATATATTAAAAAATTATTCGACCTACATAATACTTTTCCGGCACTTTAATTAATTTTTCTTAAATAAAAACAATAATATGTATTTTACATATTCGATATGTAACGCTAAATAATTTTATTTTATTAAGGTTTAATAACGCAATAAAAAATATAATAAAAAAATTATTCGACCTACATAATACTTTTCCGGTACTTTAATTAATTTTCTTAAAAAAAGAATATTTTTCTTAAAAACAAAAAAATTTTATTTTTGATATTCGATATGGAACTCTAAATAATTTTATTTTATTAAGTTTAAATAACGCAAAAATATATTAAAAAATTATTCGACCTACATAATACTTTTCCGGTACTTTAATTAATTTTTCTTAAATCAAAACAATAATATGTATTTTCCATATTCGATATGTAACGCTAAATAATTTTATTTTATTAAGTTTTAATAACGCAATAAAAAATATAATAAAAAAATTATTCGACCTACATAATACTTTTCCGGTACTTTAATTAATTTTTCTTAAAAAAAAAATATTTTTCTTAAAAACAAAAAATTTTTATTTTTGATATTCGATATGGAACTCTAAATAATTTTATTTTATTAAGTTTAAATAACGCAAAAATATATTAAAAAATTATTTGACCAACATAATACTTTTCCGTTATTTATATGTATTTAATTTCTTTAAGATTTATTATTATAACCCGTTTTAGCTCAGTATGCGAAATTATAATATTATAATATTTTAAATATCAGAAAAAAAAAAAAAAAAAAAAAAAAAAACTATTTTACTCTCTACCCTACCTACCCCATTCCCCTTATCCCCCCGTACCATCGAAGTTCGAAATGCATTTGTTCCGAGCGGGATTTGAACCAGCATTTAAAAAGCGCCAGATTTCTAAATCCGACCTCTAACCAAAACGGCTAGCGAGAGTCCCTTATAAGTGTTTAGAAAATCTTTATCTCTTCCTAGAAAACCACCCCCTTAGGGCATAATCTTAAGCGAGCATAATATTAGACAACAATAGCCCGCCTAGACTCTTTTATCAGCGGGTGGCCCTCACACCGATCGCCCGAAAGATCTCCACTGCGATAAACAGCCATCCATATCAGAGGCGTGCCTTCGATTAAAGATTAAATTAAGAAATAATATTAAAATGTTTTTTTATTGCGCCCCTTTGCTGAATTGAACTCAGATCCATAAATTTTATTCATTAGACAGTAAAAAATGAAACTTTTTTTTTCTTGGCTATAATAAAAATATTTTTTAAGTAGGATTTCTAGATCGAAACATGGTCTGACATCAAATTGTGTGGAATATTTCGTTCAATTATTTATTTTTCTAGATTTTTATCTACAAATTTATTGAAATTTTATGGGTCCATTATTTAACAAATAGCTTTTTCAATGTCGAAAAAAATGTCCTGTCATTTATTCAAAGTCGTTATTTAGATAAATGGATATTTCTATGCCTTGTTTACGCTTCCAAGATTTTTATCTGCATGAATTTTTTTTTGTTGGGGTAATTATTTAACTTTTAACTTTTACTTAAAACTTTACTAAAAAGATCCAATTTAGATACTGTCTTTTACATGTTTTGGCTTTTTTCACAAGTTACTTGAAATTCAGAATATTTCGTTCAATTTTTATTTTTCTAGATTTTATCTCCAAATTTATTGTTGAAATTTTATGGGCCCATTATTTAACAAAAAAGCTTTTTCAATGTCGAAAAAATGTCCTGTCATTTATTCAAAGTCGTTATTGAGATACATGTATATTTATATGCCTTGCTTACGTTTCCAAGATTTTTATCTGCATGCATTTTTTGTTGGGATCATTATTTAACTTTTACATAAAACTTTACTGAAAAGATCCAATTTAGATACTGTCTTTTACATGTTTTGGCTTTTTTCACAAATTACTGAAATTCCGAATATTTCGTTCAATTTTTATTTTTCTAGATTTTATCTCCAAATTTATTGTTAAAATTTTATGGGCCCATTATTTAACAAAAAGCTTTTTCAATGTCGACAAAATGTCCTGTCATTTATTCAAAGTCGTTATTTAGATACATGGATATTTATATGCCTTGCTTACGTTTCCAAGATTTTGATCTGCATGAATTTTTTGATGGGGCCATTATTTAACTTTAGATAAATGGTTTTTTACATGTTTGGAATTATTCAACAGCTAGCTAACTGCAGGTGGGCGTTCTAATGATATGGAATATTTTTCACAATGGTAGGATTGTACTTAAGCAAGCTATACCTCCATTCTACCAGAAATTTGGTAGGGATATATTCAACCTATGAGGATAGAGCATTTCCACCCCTCTTTAAAAATCCGCCCTATTCTTTGAATAATATAATCCAGGGTCTAGCCGCATTTCACTCAGTTTTGATCTTACATTTGAAATACAGTGTTCCGTAAAAGTAAACTAAAGTGACAATTATGGCTAAACAATTTCTTGAAGACTTCGCCTATGAGGATTTAAGGAATGCTTTCGAAGGAGATAGCGACCTTCCAGAGGTTGATGTGGAGGCCCTGGAGGCATTCGCCGAAAGCATCGCCGACGATGAACTGCAATTTGTCGCATCCACCGCCGCACAATGAGGGCAAATTTCCGAATCCGCCGACGCCGACATCAAAATCGTCACTGATGAGCATCCCGGAGGTTTGGCATTTTTGGCAACTGCGGTTGCCGAGTCCGCAGCAGTCCTGGAGGCTGAAAGCAGTCGAGAACCGGCCAGGTCCAAGACGAGGGGACCGAAAAGGAAGAGGTCGGAAAAGACGCCAAGTGACGGTCCTTCTAAAAAGAGTCGAGCCAAAATCGGGATTCTGCAAGACGTTATGGTTAAAAGTGCGAACGGCAACAATTTAGAACGAAGTAGTGGGTTCGACATAACTAAAACAAATAGAGATGTCGAATTGGCTCGACTCATTTTGGAAGGACAAGCGGATATAAAACGTCTGGAATCCGCTTTAGATTCCAGGCGTAAAAATGTCGACGCTTTAATGAAGGAGCGCGAATCCAGACTTGTACAGTGGGGGGAGTACGAAAGAACAATGAACAAATGCAGGGAAATTTATAGTAAATTGATGGGGTAGTTTTAGTTTTGTTATTTTTAGGATTAAGTTTTTTGTACAAGGTATTTTAAGTATTTTTTATCTATTATTTAATTTTTTATTTATAATTTAATTTTTTTTGTTTATAGTAATTTTAAGTTCTTATATAATTTTTATTTAGTTTTTTTATTTTATAATTAATTTTAAGTTCTTATATAGTTTTTATTTAGCTTTTTTATTTTATAATTATTTTTTAGATGTTTATTTACTTTTTTTGTTGTAAAAATAAAAATTATTTATTTTAACGTATTCCTTTTTTAACTCATATACCCTTATATTTACATATTTAAATAACCAATAAAATTTTAATAAAGAAAAAATTATTCATTACAAAATTGTTAATAAACAATAGATTTTAAAATAAAGTTTAAAAAAAAGTTTAAAAGAAAATATAGTCATCGTAGAAAAAAATTACAGCTAAAATAACAGAAAAAAGAACATCTCATTATCATCTATAGGTAATAAAAAATTTACTTTAAGCATCTAGCGTAAAATTATAAAATTTTCACTAATATATTAAATATGAAATAGAAACAAAGTTAAAAAAAAAGATTTAATCTTCAGACAGTGTGATGCTGAAAAAAAATAAATAAAAAAAATTAGTGAAAAAAAGAACATCTCACTATCAACTTTTGGGTAATGATGATTTACTTTAAGCATAAAGTACAAAATTATAAAATTTCACAAAGATATTAAGTAAATATTAAATATAAACAAAATTGTCCATTGAGCATACTATATTAGTTAATAATATTCTTTTAATGAAGATGATGAAACAAATTTTTTTTCAATTTTTCAATACTCGCCAGATATGCATAATTTTTTCCTGTTATTTAATTTATTTAGAAAATATTAAGAGTAATCAACTGGTCATACATATTTAAACTTAACTTATTTAGCAATTATCGTTATTTAGCACTTATTTTGAAAATGGTATAAAGTACTTTTTCCATTTAAATATATCATTTATTATTATATTGAGATTAAAAATAAATTACAAAAAAGAACTAATACTAAATTCAGAATTTCTCCTGCACACGAAGATGGCGAGCTTGCATATGCGATTGTTCATTTAATTACAGTCTCCGCAAACATCTCTAATACAAAATTGGTAAAGAGGAAGTTCGCATGCATAACAAGTATCATACACAGCTTCCTCTTCGCCCATTGTACTGTGATGTTTACGGACATGACTGTAAGAACTCCAGGCGTTCCGAATGTGATCGTGTGAATATCGATCGAAACACATGGGGCACAAATGAAGACCACAGGGTAAAAACAGGAAATGTCGCAATATATGCAAAATTGAGTTAATGCCACCATCTTGTGATAAAATACCGATATTTTATTATAGTTTACTGTCCCAGGCAATAACACGGCACTGTCACATAATATTCGTGTTTTTACATATCATACACAGGGGAATAACAGGGAATGTCCGTAACGTAAATGGTGAATGTCCGAAGTGTGTAATTTCAGGGTCATTCTCGTTAAACTTTCGTAAACACTAGCACAGTATCAGTTCGTTCTTTGATTATTTCAGACGTATTAATTGCGTTCTCCGAACGTCAGAGAATATTTTTCATATCTGTATTAGTTATCAAAATAAACGAAGTAATGGACGAAGAACAAAGCGACATGAAAAACATTGGGAAGTTTAGGAAAAGGAAGAGTTATGGACGACTTCGGGATGTGAGTAAAAAACTAAAATTAACAACTCATGAATTAGGGAACGATTGTCTGTGTAAAAGACTGAGGTGTTTTCAAACAATCACAAATGATGAAAGACGAGCCATTTTAAACAACATTAATAAACTGGATTCAACAAATTGTAACCTCCCACCCCCCTTGGCCATGTATCTCATGAAAAAGGCGAGCACAAAGTAACAAACCGATGGCCATTTCGGTAAGAAACTTTTATACTCAAATTTATCATAAAATATACCTGATCGTCTAGTATTGTTAAAGGACCCAGTTGTGCTGTATTTTTATTCGTTATAGTAAAGTTTGCTGCAAGTAAAAAACATAAAACACTGAAAAACCTTCAAATCGTATATTCCGTAATTTCAACCTTTTATGATAATTACAAAAATCAAAACCTTGAGACATTACTTTACTCTATTTGTATGTGAGGACCCCTCATAGAGACCCGCCACTGGGTGGACGAAAGAGAAGACATTTGTCACATTTTACCAATTTGTATTTTGTGTTTGTGTAATTATTTTTATATTTCTGTTTGTTTCTATTTTATAACCTTTTTAATTGAGTGATTTGAAATCACGTGTAATTACTATGGTCAATAATGTCCTAATCATTCAGGTAGGAAGATGGAATGCCCGCGGGTCTATTGCCGTCTGCGACATCCCTCATTGGGAAAATTTCACGGGGAGGGGAGATCACATTGCCTCCTACCGTCCCAAAATAATTAATTCTTTTTTTGTTTAAAAGGGACCGTACCTTAATAGACATAGTAACAATCTTGACCAACTCATAAAAACACAAGATTTTCTGTGTAATGTATTGTGTATTGTTGTAATTGGTAAATGAGACTCCTGACTTAACCCTTCCGAACACACAACAGCGCGCCGCTGTGAACGGTCAATTAAACAAATGGTTTACTTGTCCGGACGCAGATTAAATATGAATTTTCTTCCCCGGATTTTGAATTGGGGGTGTTTTTGAGACATTTTATTTAGATAGATATTTTTATTTTGTAGCGAATTTTGGATTATTTTTCTCTACTTATTTTCTCTTTGGTTTTATGGGTAGTTGTTTTCTATACGATAGGCAAAGGCCTACAAATAATTATTACGGGGTCGAAGTTGGCGGTAGACACAGGTCTACAAAATAATTGATGTTTTCGTCGATGGGTATTTTTAAAGGAACTGTTTTTTTTCTCTCTGGCTGGTTTTTTATTTATTCTTTCTCGAAGCGAAGCGTAGGTACTGTTAGATAGTTTAGGCGATGGTAAAAATTTTCAGACTGATTTTATTTCTCATTTTATGCCCTTTTTATACCCAGAAATTATCTCATTTCAATTTGTTTATGTTATCGTAGATAACTGCATTCCAGAGGACAACTTTTTAGCTATTTTGAGTCTTTTACGAATTTTAAGAGAAATATTTGAAGCGTAAATTTTATGCAGGGAAAAATAAAATTAGAATTTATAATTAAAATAATTCTACGGAAATCGAAAAATATAGGAAAAATAGTAATTAAAAATGGAAATTAATAAGAGATTAAGTGACCTAGGGTAGGAACGTTTCAAAATACACAAAATTTATACTTATGCGGACTAATATCATGTAACAATATCAAACGAAGACGTCCTCGACAATCTGAAGATATGGCTTTACTGCATGATAAGTCTTATTCATACCGTGTTAACATTAAAAGAGACACGAGCATTTTAGAAATACCTGTATGTCATAAGGCGTTTATATCCATACATGGCATTACGAAAAGTAAACTAGAGTACTTACAAAAATCTCTAAAAGCAACTGGTTGCTATCCAACTGACTTAAGAGGTAAGCATTCCAATCGACCTATAAAAAAGTCTGAAGAGACTGTTAAAAGTGTAGACAATCATATAGGATCATTTAAAGGTTCTAAAAGTCACTATAGCCTGAAAAAAACGGATCGTCTCTACTTAAGCGAAGACCTCAACATTTCAAAAATGTATAAATTATATGGAGAAGCGTATCCACATCAACCAGTCTCGTACGAATTTTACAGAAACAGATTTAATACAAAATTCAACATTGCTTTTGGTTATCCCCGCAAAGATACTTGTAGTACATGTGATCAGTATACAGCTAGTAAAAAAGACTTACAGTTGAAAATGAATACTACACAATCTCCTGAAATTATCATTAAATTACAGAAGTCTTTGCAAAAAATGGATACTGAAAATACGCTACATAAGAAAAAAGCGCAAATATTTTACGACCGAAAATCTGCTCTAAAGATTCGGTGTCAAACAGATGGTGAAACTGAAGCCATCTGTATGGATTTCTCAAAAAAATTTCACGTGCCCAATATTACCACAAACGATGTGTACTATAAGAGGCAATTATCTATTTACCTTTTTAATATACACATTTTGGCAAGCAACGACGTTATATTTTATGTATATCCTGAATCAGTTGCTAAGAAGGGGAGCTGTGAGGTCATTTCAATGTTACACAACTTTATAGATAATTATCTTGTTGTAGGAATTAAGCATTTGGAAGTATTTTGTGACTCTTGTGGGGGTCAAAACAAAAACTACAATTTAATCAAATACATGCACTATATTGTACATATCCGAAAGAAGCTTGACTCTATAAAATTAACTTTTCCCATTAGGGGACATTCATACTTAGAATGTGACCGCGATATGGCAGTTATAAACCAAAAATTTGCAGCTGAGCTCCCCCAGGATTGGGTGCAAGAAATTGAAAGATCTAGGATCAGCCCAACATCGTTTCACGTGGAAGATCTTGAAAATAACCAGGATATGGTCAGAGATTGGGAATTATTTTTTGATCAATTAGATTATAAGACTAAGTGCCCATTTCCGACACGCCCCATAAGAGAAATGCAAAGCTGCGTTGACGATCCACGTCTGATATTACATAGATCTTTGTGGAATGGATCATGAGAAAAAACTGTTATACTACCCTCCAAAGCGAAAAGGAAAAATCCAGTCCTAAATCCGCACGAATTTTTGTATCCTGATCGTTTGTATGAAGGCAATAAAATTCATATTTATACTTTTATCTTTATTAGTGCTTATATTAGGTATCCCTTATCTTTTAGGTCTTTTGCCGATATCCAATGAAAAATTCCAGGATTTGCAACATCTTAAAAAGTTTTGCTCCGAAGAGACAAAAAATTATTATGATCAGTTATCTTATTCGGACAAGAAAGACAAAAAGGCCAAGCAATGTTCCAATAAAACAAAGAAGACGGTTTGATGTGACTGTTGTGTGAGTAAATCTGCCCATGAATCTCATTAATATTGTGGTTAATTATAGGACATTCCTTGTTTATGTGTAGCAACTTTGGACATTCCCTGTTTTTACCGTGAATTACGTGTTGGTTTTTTTATTTTACTTGTAAATGAACAAAAATAACAATAATTATTTTTATTTTATTTAACTAGGTTGACTTGTAATATATTGTCAATATATTTGTGTTTAGTTGCTTCAAATTTATGTATTAATAAAGGTTCTTCAAGGTTTTAAACTTTAAAATTCGTTTTCCTCGAAACTAAGTTTTTGCGACATTTCCTGTTTTTACCCTGTGGTCTTCAAATGTACTTCTCTATCAACTCCAGGCCTTTTTAAATGAACAATCACATATGACGTGACTATACAACAGTGTGCCCGCCGTTGGAGATGATTAGTAAATTCTCTAACGGTGTGCTCACTGTCCCCTTCGGGTCGATGCCATAGTCCTCGCTGCTATACTCAGTATCCGTAGACCATCCATCGGACTGAGCATCTTCATCTTCGTGCGCAGCAGCTCCCTCAACTTCAGGTTCCACTGGCTCTGCAACTTCCGGTTCCACTCCACCAGCAGCATCTGGTTCCACTCCACCAGCAGCATCTGCATTATTATGTGCAGGCCCTTCAACTTGGTCGACGTAGTTGACCTCGTCTGCTTGCTATAACAAAGAAAAAAATATTAATCGTCACTTTAACACCAACCCAATGCAATAAAAATTAGAGTAATAAGATGGAAAACTTACCATTTCATCAGAAGGACCCCAAATTTCTCTAAACAGATGCTCGTGGTTTTCATCAAATGGAACCAGAAGTTCTAAACGCCTCACCGGATTCATATCTATAAATTTCTTTTTCTTTTTTTAGAAATTTTATTTTTCAATAGATGACTACTGCCACGTTTGAAATATTAATAAACCACAAACTCCGCCCGTTCGCTCTTTTATACCTTTTCTATGAGAGTTGGTAGGCGTGGTCGCATTCAATGGCGAATTTCGCCCCTCCGTTCAATGTACTTAAAAAGTACTTCATCAACTTCAGTAAGGAATATTCAATTGCTGTATGTAGTTTCGATCATGAAAATAAGTAATAGAGTCGTAGATAATTAGACCTTTTTTATTTTACTCATTGCACTTGCTCATTGCAATGTAACTGTGACTACTTACTATTTGTAATTGAATTACCATTATACAGTGCTTTTACTTGGTGCGATTTCTCATTGCAATGTAACTGCGCCTACTTACTATTTGAAATTGAATTATCATTGTTCAGTGCATTTACTCATAGCGATTGCTCATTGCAATACATATTGTAATGAAGTTTTTATATACAGCTCCAAATGTAATTTGATTTATTATTGCATTTCATTTTTTTAGTAATCTTTTCGTAATTTATTCAACATAAATTATAATTGGAGTTGTCTGGGTTGATCAAAATGAATTTTATTATTCAATTTAATATTTTATTATAATAATTCACATTTCCGCGATTTATTTCAGTAAACAGGTCATGCATTGCTGTTCCCACTCTTGTTTTAATAGATTGGAGGATGAGAATATCTTTACCTTAGACAGAATTTGTAAAGTTAAAATCACTTCTCTACAGAGACTCCTACCGATAGCTGATAATTGAAACACCGCTAGTACCTCCGAATCTAAATCTGAATTAATTATCACCGTTTTTATCACCGTTTAATTTTGATTCCGACAGTTTTAAAAGTGAGCACTTGGTAAATATAAAGAAACCGAAACGACAATTTGGATTAAATTTAAGTAATTAATATTAGTTGTTACTCTAAATTAAGCCGCGTAGATTAAATCTTATATCTAACAAAGAAACTTAGAAGGATCAATGTAAGTGAATTACGTTGTTTCTTTGGGGTTTTAACAGAAAGATTAAAAGGATCAGTGTAAGTGAATTACGTTGTTTCTTTGGTCTTTCTTAATAGGAAAATTAAAAGGTTGTCCCCAGTAGTACTGAGTACGCTTTGTGACAGACTTTTACTTTCCAAGGTATAACCGAAATTCCGTTGTTATTTAATTTTTTATATAAATAATTATATTTTCGTTGACTTTTCTCTAAATTTATTAAATATATTTTTAATACGAATGTTGCACTGGTTTTACCCACATAATTATTTAATTATTTTTTAAAAGAGTCAAATATTAATAACAAATTATTAAAGACAAAAAGCGATCAAAACAAGGCATACCGTTTACTGAACACCGAAACTTTTACTTTTTTCGATACATTATATTTTTCTGTTTGTTTTCACGAGGGTGGGCATTGAGATATTTTTTTATTAAATTGAAAATCTTATTATATTTATATTCTGACAATATACGTCTATATTTTGTTTAAATTAAATTAACTATTTTTTATTTCCTTGTAAACTTCCTAATAAATTAAAATGACTCAAATACAGAGTGATTCATTTAGAATTTAAGAGAAAAAATTCTTAGACAGAAAATTATTTCAGTAAAATACCGTTATACAAAAATACAATAAGCTATAGAAAATAAAGAACATTTATTAAATCATAAATATTTTAAAAAATAAAGTCGCCACCGAATACCAGAATAAATGGCGTGTAGTGCTTAAAGCCCACTATACACCATTACTACCATCTTTTAGGGTACTTTCAATATCGACCCCTGGTTATTCTTTTTCTTCACTGTGGCTACCTAGGCACGTTATTTATTTAAGTAACGTACGTGTATCCTCCACGTTAAGAGAGGGTTGGCGCTCGAGGCAACTCCGAAACTGTTTCGGGTGTTAATTGCAACGTCTTTCAGTAAGAAATCCCTTTGCAGAAAGAAAGCGCGTTACAAATTGGCGCCCGAGCAGGGACCACTTTTTGAAAGTAGATTTCTTTTAAAAGTTCTGACCGTTTCTTACAAAATTAGCTCTGGAAATTCTTCAGACCGCTCTGTACCGAATGATATTTAAAAATTCCTGTTTTTATCATTTTTTCTCACAAAATTTTGTTAGATAAATTTTGTACCGTTTCCAGTTTCCAGAGAGGAATAAATTTTGTATCACTTTAATAATAGACCGAGGAAATTTCGTACTAAATATAGATTCTGCATTTTTGATTGTGTTATTGATTATTTTCTGAGCAAAACCGTTCTGAAAGTCACTGTAAAACTAACCGTATTTTTGCTGCAAATAAGAGTAAATTATTTTTTTTTCTTTATTTTTACTCCCTGAAAAAAATATCTGAAGATCATAGTTGTAAACTACCGAATCCCAAAGTTAGTAATCTGTCCTGAATTTAGTAAATCATTTTCAAAGCCATAAAATATAAAAATAAAATATTGTTTACCGAAATACGCGAACAAAATTAACAAAAAAGCGTTAAACCAGTGTAAAATTGGAAAAATAGGATAAATAGGGGAAAATGGGTCAAAATAGAGAAAATATGGAAAAATCGGGAAAAAAAGAAAAACAGTGTAAAAATAGGAAATAATATTGAAAAACAGTGTAAAATATGAAAAATATGGAAAAATAAGGGAGAATGGGTCAAAATAGAGAAAAATATGGAAAAATAGGGAAAAACAAGAAAAATAGTGTAAAGTAGGAAAAATAGGATAAAAAAATGTTGAAAAACAAGAAAAAAAGTGTAAATAGGAAAAAATGTTGAAAAACAGGAAAAATAGCGAAAATAGGCAAGTTTTAATTCATGAAACAATTGTGCGGAAAATCAGCGAAAGAAAAATAATGGGGTTTCTTTAAAACTGGAGGTTTTGGATGTGTGAAAACTGAAAACACATAAAATAACAAAATAAAATTTTATAAATTATTGTCGACATTGTTAATTGGGGCTAAAGATATCCTCACAGGTTATTTTCAAAAATACTAATCCTATACAGAAATCACTATTATAAGTTTTCCAAATTCGAAATAATAGTAAACAGTTTCTCAAAATTTTATTATTATTTTTGCATTATGATTATTTGAATAACTAATATACCGATATAATTCCTGGCGTAAATGTGGTAAGAATATGTATTTTAGATATATTACGAAAAGTTTTATTCAATGTTTAAATTCCAAAACTTGTTATGTACACTGTTCGCTACAAAATTTGTATAAAATAAATTTCTTGAAGTTAATCTGTAAAATGTTAATTCAATAAAAACTGCAAATTGCAACAAAAAAGATGTGTAGATTTAATTACGATCGCCACAATAACTATAAATTATTCAAGTTATATTACGTTTTACGAGTTTTGTTTGAATACTTCGTTTTTATAATGTTTTGTGATACAGCTCTCGCACAACAATAAAAACATAACCATAGCCTATATGACGCTATTACTCTGATATCACCATTACATTAATTATGTTTTTAGAGCATAATTTTAAAACTATTTTAAAACAAATCCTTCATTAGCGAGGTAAGACCCTTTGTGAAAAAACGTATGTGTACTAAAGAAATCAGGATTCCACACACAGTAGTGAGTATGGGAAAACAATTTTATTCAACTGCTATTGCAAGAATTTTAAAATTGGAGCAATTATACTAGAGATAGTTGGCAGATATTTTTAATTATATCAAGAAACTATTGAAAATACCCAAGTTACAAGAAGGGTATATTGTATATAAAGAGTGTCTGTTGTTGGATGTTGTCTTCTTTTCGTGCTTACTATTAAGTATATTACTTAAAAAATTTATTATATTTTGTTTAGTTTTTATTCTTTTACGAGTTGCATAGATAGTCGTACTAACTAAAACAGTATAAACAACACCAATATATATTTGACACAAAGTATTTGTAGTAAAAAGTGAAAAAATGTCTACGGTTGACCTAACCATTGATGTTTGCGAAAACCTTACAACGCCTGCATCGCCAGATCCTTATAACACGTCTGATACTGTTACTAGCCAGGAAGGAAGAAGAAATCCGGAAGAAGATGGAAGGAATTGACGAAATAAAAAACCTGCTTGAACATTATCACATAGTGATAGAACAAATTAACCGATTAATGTTGCAGAAAAAAATAAGTGAAAAAGTGTTAGAACTAATGAATGAACTAGAAAAAGTAAGTGTACATGGAAATTAATAATTAGTTTTTGGATTGTTTTTTTTTTGACGTAGCATCAACCTGTCATTTTGCCGTTTTTTGTTAATATTTAATTAGGTAATTATATGTTGTTTTTTGCGGCATTTCTAAAAATGGATTTGTATGAAATTAAGTGGTTTTATTCCAAAATAATTGTTTGTAATCACGTCTATTTTAAAAATTTTAATAATGTCCCCACCAACAACTCCTACCAGCGTTATATATACTTAACGTGGTGGGGAACTATGTATTTAAACATTTAAAATTTAAGCAGACTCTTAGACTCTTAAACATGTGGATGGCTTATACTCGAGACGTACCAATAACAGATTTAAAATCGGGTATTGCTCACCTTTCTCAACAGTTTTCAAATATGAGGTTTGACGCAGAGCATGACGCGGTATATGGAATGGGGAAATTTTATTCTGAAGAAGAATGTACATTCCTTGCTGAAAATTATAGAAGTGGAGAGGAAGTTTGCGATTTTTATCTCGAGAAATCATCGGAGCTACAAGATTTGGTAAACAAACTTATTGAATTGAAACTGCAAAATAATCTGTATAGATTACAAAAATATTTACCCGCAAATATTGTACAACAATTGGAGAAGTTAAATCAAAAGGATTAAAATACATATATAAAAATTATTTATAAATTGTAATTTAAAAATCTAGTAAATTCCTATTTATTTCTCGGACTATAATTTGATACATATTAAAATTTAAAAAAATTTAAAAGCGCCATATATATATTATATTGGACTGGCTATTATGAAACTCTTATGCTCTCTTAGGTTGGGTTCCTTTTAAAAAAATAATAAACATTACAAACAAAATAAATAAGAAAAAACTATAATTTTGGGCGCCTTAAATACTTCTTTCTTCAGTTCTTCCTTTTTTACTATTCTATATACTTTTCCTTCTTAATACTCCTCCGACAAATTCATCTTCAAATCCTTCCTCTGACCAGTTTCGCTCATTTACTTCCTAAATATTTATCCTATCTTCCTTCTTCCAAATCCTTCTTATATTGCTTCTTATTTTAAACCACCTCCATCATATTAACAACCTTGTTTCCTTTTCCAAAAACAACTCTTCTTTTAAATTTAACATTAACAATAGCTTTATTCGATAAAATTTGGTTTTACAACTTCTTATAATTAACTACTTTTCATAAATTATTGTCACCTCTATTTTAAAAATTTCATGACAATCCAAAAAAATTATTTGACAACCCGTTGTTTATTTTTTTTTTTCCCATTTGTTTTTCTCCCCCTAACTAGATATTTTTTTTCTGTAAATTTAAATGACTAAACACACTAAGATTTTTCCTTTTACCTGTAACACAATTGTTGTGAACTGATTATTAAATTCAATGAAAAATAATCCTCTAACAAACATTCTTAACACATTTACATACATTCACACGCACCTTAAACTTTTTATCATAACCTCATTTTCATTGTCAAACTTACATTTGATAATAACCTTCCACCTTTCAATCACAGTCAACCACAATACACACAAAAACAGAACTAAAACTACGCATATAACTAAAAAACCATATCAATATATATTGTAAGTATTTTTAATTTAAATATTTTTGTTAAATATAGATCGTAAAAAGAATAAAAACTAACCTGAAATATAATAAAATTTTTAAGTAATATACTTAAATCTATACTATGTGTTTTTATTAATAAAAGATATTTTATTATTCCCAAAAAGCGACGAATAAAAAAAATGAAAATAAATATAAGAAGTTTTCGCTAGCTCTAGTTTATTTCGTGAACTGTAAATGAGTAAAATGTGGTTTTGGGGTTTGACTAAAACAGAAACAAAGGATTACAAGTCATTCAATATATTTTTTCTATATAGCATCAGAGAGTAATGCTAACAACAAATAAAAATTTATAAATATAATGTAAAATTAGTTTTTATTCCCGCAAATTGCTATCGATTCATTACGGCACCTTTCTAAATGTGTTAAATAATTGTTTTGATTTGCAACTTTTAACATTTTTATCTCTTCATTCTTCTAATGCAAAAGATCTTTTTGAACTTTTATTTTATTTCGTAGTTTTATTGCTATTTCACTCCGCCTTTTATTTTGCTTATACATCTCCGCATTTTCGTCTTCTAACGCTGCCCAATTTTCTACATAAGCACCCTTAGTTTTTTCAAATATTTTGTTCTTTTCATTGCAGTCAGTTAGGTTTTGAATAAAATTTTCAATTTTTGTATCAAGGTACATTATTCTTTTTTCCTTTATTTCTATTATTTGATCTAATTCTGTCCGTTGCTCATAAATTTCTTTTCTCAACGTTCTTATAATAGAATATCGGCTAAAATATTTTTTATATTATTGTTAAAATATTTTATTGAATACATTAAAAATGGCTAAAAATTATATTTTTATTGGTACCCTATAGTACTTATCTAAAGTACGAATTCAGCCATTTTTAGTAATAATACCTAAATTTTTTAATTTGAAAGTGTACCAATAAAAAATAGCTTAAAGCATAAGCGGATAAAGAAGTCTTTAAAACACTAGTGTTTTCAAGACCTCTTTATCCACTTATGCTTTAATATACTAAAAACGTCAAGGTCCTTGTTCTGACTCTTAATTGCACAGGCTTCTTTCCATATTTTAATTTCCTCTCGACATTTAATAGAATTATTAATAAAATGTTCTAGTTCATTTTTAACACCTGCGCCTGTGTTCACTCTGTTCACAATAAACGTTGACACAAAGCACGAAAAGAAATAGAAACATTTTAAACATTTTGATGTTTATAATATGACAATGAACAGCAAACTAAAAATAAATTTTAATAAAACTATCTGTCTTAATTCACTTATTTCTAAGAATGTGTTTTATCATAATGTTATTAAATTTCATGTAGCAACAACTATGCTGAGAAAAACTCGTGTAAAACATTATGTTTTAGATTATTTTTACTGATGATAATACATTTTTTATTTTTATTTTTTCATACAATATGATAACAATTCTACATAATTTTAAAATCAAATTACACAGGTCGACGCGATTTTATCTTTAATATTGCACTTTTACATCTTACATAAAATAAGTGGTAAATTGCTAAAATATTTTATTAATATTCTAAATTACTTACAAAAATTTTGGACAAATATTCCTCACAACAGTATTTAGGAATAGAAAAATTATTAGTTTTCTTGTTAGACAGGTTGTTGTTCCTAATTTTCACAGAAGTATGATTTTTGTATAAAAACCATACTTATTCCTTAGAATAGTTCTTAAGCCAGGAATTGTTTAGAATTATAGCATTAATTAGTTTTAAACCTTTTACGAGCTTTTAAACACAAAAACAAAACGGAATTATATTTAATACTAAGTTATTTAATTCAGTATATAATTATAACAACTTTTATTGGATTTAGTATGTTTATAATCAGATTAAATAAAACAAGATATTCTGATATTAACCAGTTTACAGTTAAAATTCATTACGCTGTGTCAGTCATGAGAAATATAGTTCATAAACCAGTTCCTTTTTAAAGACTAGGTCAGCAAATCTTCATATGGAGATACTTATTGTTAAAAATAATAGGCGATTTAATTTTTAAATTTTAATATGTATTAAATTATAGTCCGAGAAATAGATAGGAATTTACTAGATTTTTAAATTACAATTTATAAATAATTTTTATATATGTATTTTAATCCTTTTGATTTAACTTCTCCAATTGTTGTACAATATTTGCGGGTAAATATTTTTCTAATCTATACAGATTATTTTGCAGTTTCAATTCAATAAGTTTGTTTAGCAAATCTTGTAGCTCCGATGATTTCTCGAGATAAAAATCGCAAACTTCCTCTCCCCTTCTATAATTTTCAGCAAGGGATGTACATTCTTCTTCAGAATAAAATTTCCCCATTCCATATACCGCCTCATGCTCTGCGTCAAACCTCATATTTGAAAACTGTTGAGAAAGGTGAGCAATACCCGATTTTAAATCTGTTATTGGTACTGTTATGGTTTGTTTTCTTAATTAATATGATTATAGTTAAAAATACCTTCTTAAGTAAATAATAATTAAGATTTTCCAGAATTTGTATTTTTGTAACTTGTGTATTACAATTTAAATTACACCTTATGGGATATTGTTCAAAATATTCACTTTCGATTTTTATATTTTTAATTTGGTCCACTTTGTAGCTGTAACTTCCTAAAATAAAGAACAAAAATATCGATTATTATTTTCCACCTGTTTTAAAATATATCATTTTGTATTCTTACCTTTTAAATCTGCATTGGGAATTCTCGGTTGTATAAAATATCTTGATTTTGATTTAAACATTCGTACTTCTTCCTTGAATAGTAATATTTCCCTTGTTAGTTATTTGTAGGAAATTAAATAAGGATATATCAACTTGTACATATGTAGTTAATTGTAAATATTGGAAACCGGTCTGTGCTTCGAAATAGGGTACTCTCCGTGATTTTTTATCTCGTCCACTTTGATATACCCTAAAAGAAATAGAACGTAAACATTCTAGGTTAGGCCTTATGAATTAACACTATTTACCTTGAAAATATTGACATCCTGCTCTTCATTGAGGTTAAGAAGTGGTTTAATCAGCTATTTTGAATTATCCAGACATTATTCTCCTTTGGTTAGCGAAGAACATTTTCCCTTTGTAAAATATTTTGATTAAAGCTGGTTGTCAGCTGTAGACGAACGCGCAAGCGAATAGTCCCGCGACGTAAAATCAGAGTCGAATTCGCAATCACGATCGGAGGAACAGCGACAGTACTACGGTGAGCTAACAGTTTAGATAAAGATGGAAGTTTTGTCGTAGCATCAGGATGATCTCGCTTATGATACATTTCACGAGATTTCAGAGTGACAAACTTAAATAGTTTTGATGTACGAATTTTGGTGATTTTTCTAATTATAATTCAGCGCCTCGTCCTCGTGATCACTAGGTAGTACAGCCTTTGTCTGTGCTTTTTGCCACAAGTTTAAAGACCAATAAAAAAGAAGAACCCAACATTTGTCATCTGTCATACTTACCGAGCTATATCTGTCATAAGTCTTTTTTGTGCCTTTTTGACCACATGCAAAAATTTTTCTTTCAGATATTTTTTGAGTTCTTTACCTTGAAACTTAAATTATTCTTGTGTTTTAGGTATGGGGAAAGAGAAAAGGAAACGCTCCAGGTCTCGGTCTAGCGACCGGCTGGAGAAGAGAATTAAAAAGCTAGAAAAACTAGTTGAGGAGTCCTTAGGTGCTCTTAAAAGATCAACTCTAGAAGAACGGAGGACGAGAGACTCCATTTCTAGATCAAGTTACGAGGACTCCAAAAATCCAGGAGAACGGAGCATGAGAGGCTCCACTCCAGCATTAAGTTATACTATGACTTCAGAGGAACGGAGCACGAGAGGCTCAACACCAACAACTTTCCCCTGGTTGGATGGACCTCATAGCCCAGCATAACCTGTGGTAAATATTGATACGGAAACTAGGGAACAACAGAACAAAGAAGTACCAACTGAAGTAGGTCACAACCAGGAGGGCATCTTACTGACAAGAGATGAAGCACTGGAAGTTGAGGTGCTAAAATGCCTAGGAGAAGATCCCACTGCAAATAAAGAAAATACATACCAACTTCACCATGCCCTAGTCTCAAGATGGCAACATGTTTTAGCAAAAGGACTGGATGGTGAAGTCAGAAAAGTTTTATTAAACAAATATAGTTTTCCTCAGAATTGTGAAACACTCCGAGCACCAAAATTAAATGTAGAAATTGGTAGCGCAATACCACTTCATGCGCAAAAAAGAGATGCATTCCATGCTAGTAATCAAGACCAGCTAGGCCTGGCCCTTGCAGCACTAGGTACAGTAATGAACACTGTAATTCAAAACAAAGTACTTGCAGAAAACGTTCTATCCCCTATAGCAGATACTGCACAGATATTGCTTGATTTACACCACAAAATTTCAGGGGGGCGTAGATACCAAATTACCACAGGATTGAGTAAAATAGCTAAAGAGGTAGGAGAATCAAACCAGGTAGACACTCACCTTTTTGGTACAGATTTTGGGGAAAAATATAAACTAAGGAAAACCATGGAATCTTCTACCAGAGACATGAAGGCTTCGACCAGTGGGACAGGCACGAATTTTAAAAAACCATTCACCCCTCAAAAACAGTTCAGTACTGCTCAACAAAAGACATATTCTTTAAACCGGAGAGGCCTGTCCAGTGCAACGAGGGGGGCATTGAGACGCAAAGGGCAGTATCCCCAGCAGCAAAAGGAATCGTGGAGGAGACGGAGATAAGTCAAGTAAGTAAAAGCTTTAAACCAGGCAACTTAAAAAACCATATTGACAGGTGGAATAACCTTACAAAAAATTCAGTAATTATTAACTGGGTTAAGGGTCTAAAAATACAATTTATAAAAAGACCCTTACAGCTACACAAACCACAACAAAAATTTTCAGAAGAAGCTCAGCACCTAACAAAAGCGATCAACGATCTATGTACCCAAGGTATTGTTAATATATGCAAACCAAAAAAGGGTCAGTTTCTATCTTCCTATTTTTTAACCGAAAAAAGTGATGGCGGTTTTAGATTCATCCTGAATTTGAAACAGCTGAATAAATTTATATGTGCCCCACACTTTAAGCTTGAAGATATTCGTACGGCTTTAAAGTTAATTTCGCCTCACTGCTATATGTCTACTATAGACCTTAAAAGTGCTTATTATTCAGTCAACATAACAAATAGCTCTAGGAAATACCTCAGGTTTGAGTTTAACATTATTTTATATGAATTTTCATCCCTTCCATTTGGACTTTCAATAGCTCCATATATATTCACAAAAATTATGAAACCTCTCGTTACAATAATTAGAAACAAAGGTATATTATGTGTTATTTACTTAGATGACTTCCTAATATTTGGCACGAATGCTGAGAATTGTTTATATAAGGTAAAATTTACACTAGAAGTTTTAGAATCCTATGGGTTTACAGTTAATTACGAAAAAAGCAAGTTAAAACCTTCTCAAATATGTAAGTTCTTAGGGTTTAACATTAATAGTTGTAACATGACTTACTCATTACCGTGTGAAAAAATAGTAAAAATTAAAAAGCTCCTAGATGTAGTAGAAAATAAGAAAACATGCACAATAAGATTTTTTGCCAAATTTGTGGGCTGTATAATATCTGCCTGTCCAGCCCTGAAATATGGAATGTTATATACAAAGTTTTTTGAGAGAGTAAAATATCTGGCGTTATTACAGTCGGGCCAAAATTATAACTACATAATGAAAATTCCTAGGACTATACAACCAGACTTAAATTGGTGGAAGGTTAATATTAATAAAGCTGTAAACGAAATAAGACATGACTCATTCCATCTAGAAATCTTTACAGATGCTAGCACTTCAGGTTGGGGAGGGGCATGGCAAGGCGAAACAACCAACGGATGGTGGACCCCAGAGGAATCTCGACACCATATTAATTACTTGGAGTTGCTAGCAATATACTATGTTTTACTCTCCTTCATAAAATCTACATCATTAAACATACTTCTGCGTGTAGATAATTCAACCGCGATTTCTTATATTAATCGGATGGGTAGCGTACAAATTCCGGAATTAAATTCCTTAGCCCAAAAAATATGGAAATGATGTGAAGTTCGCAATATCTGGTTGCACGCCTCTTACATTAACAGTGCCGACAACAAGGTAGCTGATGAACAGTCTCGTTTGTTGCCCACAGAAACCGAATGGGAATTACATCCTAAAGCGTTTGAAAAAATACAACTCACATTCGGCTCACCTGACATCGACATATTTGCGTCTTATCGAAACAATAAATGCAAAAAATACATCTCGTGGAAACCAGACCCCTTTTCAATTGCTACAGATGCGTTTACAGTACCTTGGAACAACCTGAATTTCTACGCCTTTCCACCATTCACGCTGATATTACGATCTCTAAATAAAATCATAAGGGAAAAAGCGGTAGGAGTCATAGTTGTACCCTTATGGGAGGCGCAACCATGGTACCCCCTTCTCAAAAAACTCCTCACTGCAGACCCTATTTACTTACCTATAAATATAGATAATAACATATTAATTTCGCCTTCACAAGATGCAGTTACCGGTGTCTTCCCTGGTTGTGGGGAAATTGTCAGGAGAGGTTTTCTAGAGAAGAACATTCCATGGTACCCCCTTCTCAAAAAACTCCTCACTGCAGACTCTATTTACTTACCTATAAATATAGATAATAACATATTAATTTCGCCTTACAGAGGGCACAAGATGCAGTTACCGGTGTCTTCCCTGGTTGTGGGGAAATTGTCAGGAGAGGTTTTCTAGAGAAGAACATTCCAGAATCGGCCATTCCAACAACTCTACAATCCCTTTCAAAGTCCACACTTAAACAGTATGAAACAGTCTACAGATCATGGTGGAAATACTGTCAGGAGAATCAAGTACATTTTTTTAAAGCGGGGGTATCAGAAGTGCTGTTTTCTTCAAGAACAACTGAACAGAAGAACGGTATCATATAGCTTTTTTAACTCATCCAGATCAGCATTAGCCCTGATTCTCCCTAACAATATAGGAAGAGACCCTTCAATATGCAGATTTATAAAAGGGATATCACGTCTCCGTCCCCCAGCTAGGAAGTACAAATTTATTTGGGACCCTCAAGTTGTAATTGAACACATAAGTAACTGGCACCCTAATGAATCATTGACACTGGAAAAACTCGCAAGAAAACTTGCGACACTACTAGCATTGGTCACTGCACATCGATTGCAAACCTTAACCTTAATTAAAGTGGAAAATATTATAATTTCCACAGACAATGTTAGGATCTTGATTAATGACAACATTAAAACCACTTCTGCCAGGAGTGCCCAGCCAATTCTGGATATCCCATTCTTCAGTGGACGCCCGGAAATTTGTGCAGCATCGGCTCTTATTTGCTACATTGAAAAAACCGAAAAATTGAGAAGTGAAGCTCAGACCTATTTATTCCTTACAACGAAAAAACCCTACCGGACCGCATCCACCCAAACCGTAAGCAGGTGGATACGTACAACCTTGCGAGAAGCAGGCATAGACACCAAAGTTTTTTCTGGCTACTCCACACGTCACGCGGCGACTTCTGCTGCATATAGGAATGGAATCCTACTAGAAACGATTAGGAAAACGGCAGGTTGGAGTCAATCTTCATCAATGTTTGCAAAATTCTATAATCGACCGCTAAAAGAAGACTGCAACTTCTCATCTTACCTATTAACTAATAATTAAGCTATTTTTTGTTTCTATCGTTTGAATCCTTTTTTCTGTATATTGAACTAAAGTAATAAAATGTATTCATGGATGTACATTTTTAACCAAGGAATGAGAGAAAATAGAAAAAAGTGCTAACACCTTTAAACATCTACCTAGTGATCACGAGGACGAGGCGCTGAATTATAATTGAACGATCAAACGAACTTCTTGAAGTGAAGTTCGATCGTAATTATAAGAAGCGCCTCGTCCGAAGTGATCACTCCCTGCCCAAAAATGTGGAAACTAGTTCAAAATTCCCGCCCTAGCATTTTTTCTTTTTCTCATCTCTAAACTTATGACAGATATAGCTCGGTAAGTATGACAGATGACAAATGTTGGGTTCTTCTTTTTTATTGGTCTTTAAACTTGTGGCAAAAAGCACAGACAAAGGCTGTACTACCTAGTGATCACTTCGGACGAGGCGCTTCTTATAATTACGATCGAACTTCACTTCAAGAAGTTCGTTTGATCGTTCAATTAGATTCTAATTTATCCAACTCTCTAAGTTTTGTCTTGTGGTTGGTATCCTGGTAAGAGAGAGATATATAAAAAAAAAGAAGGTGTGCGTGGCAGTGTCAAAAAGAGTACTAGTAAGAGAGGTCTAGGACGTTTTGTGCGAGTTAAGTGATTTTTCTTTGTAGCATTTAAAAATAAACTAATGATCTAAACTAAAATATTTATACTCAACCGTATAAAATACTACTAACCTGTTACACTATTTTCCATAACTTTCAATCTCATAACTATTTATGAATATTCTTTTATTTTTTTGTAATAAACACTTGTTGCGCTGGTATGAAAATGTTTGGATTGCGCCATGTTGAGTCTTAATATCCATCGATACTTATTTTTGTATATAATATAACTCTTATTATTTAACAATTTCAGCATTCTATTTCCTAACCTTTGTATTTAGTGATGACTTGTTTTGATTCTAAATATTATAGGTTATAGTAAATGCCAATCTGTTGTCAAATGATTCTTCGGTAACCTTGTTACTATTCTTCTTTACCTTTTTTAACTTTGTCCTTTTTCTTCGTGGTAGTCAAGTTAATTTATCTGACGACCTGTAATGTAAAAGACCATTTATGTCAATTTTTCTGTCATTGAACAAAAGACAGCCCTTTTGGCGTTTCATCGTCTTCGAGTGTGGTCGAAGTTAAGTCTTCGTGGTTTTTTTTATTCGCCGTATCCAGGTTTAGATGATTCCCTTTTTCAAGGTATGTTAAATTACTTTCTTTAATTATTAGCAAGTGCTAGAGATATTTTTTCGTGGTGTCTCACTAAGATATTTCTTCTTAGGGACGCTCTGGACAGGCGGTTGAAGTACACTCAGGTGTGATGCACGCTCTCGACAGGTTGGATACTTATTACTAGATCCTTTTGTGGACTCTTCTCCGTTTAGGACAAGATAGTACGCTATGTTCTGGACAACCCGGCATTTTAGGATGCTATTTTCGATTTCGATGTTTAAATGTTCTGAGTGAACATTCTTTTTTACATTGATGAAACCCCCTTGCCTACCATCACTGGTTTAGGATTGTAGTGCCATGCGGGATCGTTTCATCGTCTCGTCTCATCTTTAAACCTTTGAACTTCTCAACTACCAGTTGTGATCTTCCGTCTGGATTCATGGACGTGATTCGTTCATCGTTTCGGCCATGCTGCTGACCAACGGTACCATCCATATTGTATTATCGAATGATACATTTTCATTATTAATCACTTCAGTGTATCAAGTAAGGTATTTTTATTCAAAATTGAACATTTTATTTTTATTTAATTTCATATTGGGTTTAATATTACAAAATTTACACATGATATAACTGTGTAGGGTGTTTAATCAAAATTCACATGTTTATTTTATTCCTTTAAGAGTATTTAATTTGTACTAAATGTAGATAAAACAACGTATGAGTTTGCATAATTATCTTTCAATTTACTAAATGTAAACTGATCATAGCTATGGTTAAGTCACAAAATTGACATCTATATAACTATTACACTCATCAACTATATAGGTTTATTTAGTTTTAGTTTACTTGTGTACTTTCATATTTTTTTATCTGATTAAACAATTGTACTAATACACTCCTCGACCATATATGTTTACTAAATTTTACATTACTTGTATACATTTCCATATTTTTTTATGTTTGATTAAACAGTTATATTCATTAGGTTTGTGTTTAATTTCTTATGCATATATTTATCTAAAAACATTCAAACTACTTATATAACATCTACCTTTTTTGTACGATACTTTTCGAGGCTATGTAAAGTTGTATATTTTTTGTATGTTTGGAAGTTTTAAAATTAAGTCTCGTGGCGCCCACAATTTGACTTTAATTTTTCAAAAATATCAAAAAGAATTCACGACCGCTCTACCGGTGAACAGCTGCCGTTCGCACATGTCAACATAATCAACTATTTCTTTTTAATTAACATAAAAAAGTGTTGCATCTTAGAAGTTTTGGTTCTACCCTAATTAGGGGATTTGAATTTGCACAGAAGAAATTGGAATTTCAGCATTTTTTTTTTGTTCGTTTGGAAGCTGTCATTCCGCCGTTAAGGGATTTTATTTGCCCTAGACTCTGGATTCATGAACATCGAATCAAACAGTGAAGCCGGTCCCCTCGCCGCCATCTTGTGGAAGTAGCCAGGAATCTGTTGCGAATATTGGATTGCTTGTAGCAAAGTATCTGAGGAATCCACATGTTAGAAGTTTCATGGGTAATTGATTGCGACTAGCTTGCTCGACCATATTAGGAGTTCTATTGGATATATTGGTCTGGATTCGTGGAGATAAACTATTTCGAGAACCCCATTGGAAATTGGGGTAAGTTACTTTTATTCTCCCCATCTATTTTGTTGTAGTTTAGTGTTTTGTTGTCGTTTAGGAGAAATGGATTAATTTGTGTTTATCTACAGGTTCTTTTGTTCCTTTTATGGTGTCCCAAATCGTTCTATGGTATTATATGGTTTCTGATTCTACGGTTTTATGGTTTTCTATGGTTTTGGAATGCTCGATTCTACGTTTTGGTCTGATTATGGTTACCTGGTTCCGTTTGGCTTCGAAAGGGTTTTGTAGCCTAACACGTTGAGAATACCTTCAACTATATCACCCCTCACACTACCCCTTCAGGTGGTGGTTCTACGCAGTTATTCGATCAGCTAAGTATTGGACACCACGTACCTGGTTTTTATAAAGACACTTTGGTATAAGATTCTCATTATCGCTAACGTAACTAAGTAATTATAAATATATTTTATCTTATTTTTGTGTTTCGCAAACTTTTCGGTATATTTTGTGTATTAAGTTCTTACGTATTGAAACATATATTTTGAGTAACCCTGTACAGCGCAAGTATGATCATACCCGGCTATTGATACTCAAAATTTGGTAATTTTCTTAAAAGTATATTTTGGGTTAATTTATTTGTTTTGTGAATATTGTATATTTTCCTTATTCATTACTAATTTTGATTTTCCACACAGGAGCTTCGTATAACCAAGTTGGTAATACGAAATTCTATTTGGTCCGGGCGTGGCCTAAGAAATAACAACTGCTCCTTTTAGGAACAGTTATTTCTTGGGAATAACGCCCGTTCCTTTCGGGAACGGTACAACAAAAACAAAGTTTCGAATTAATTTGTGCTTATTTGCTTGCACATTACAAGCACACATAAAAATTCGAAACTATAAAACAAGTTAAACAGCGTTTCGTTTGCTTGCAAACCAAAAACGCTGTTAAAAACCTAAAAACATATCAGTTTCTCTTTGGTCCTGGGCGTGACCTAAGAAATAACAACCTCTCCTTGGTGGAACAGTTAATTTCTTGGGAATAACGCCCGTTCCTTTTTGGAACGGTATACAATTAAAACAAAGTTTCGAATTAATTTGGGTTTATTTGCTTGCAAATTACAAGCACAAATAAAAATTCGAAGCACAATAAACTAATCAGTGGGTTGCTAATTTCGGCTAGCCGAAAGCGGTAACCTATTTCTTTCAGCACTTACCAGTAGATTGCTGATTTCGGTTCACCGAAAGCGGTAATCTATTCTCTTACAGCTACCGTCTCTCTATTGGCACTGCTCGGAGTCGACGTATACGGAAATACGGTTGAGCTCTGTGGGTGACAGTCTGGGAGACGAGTCTACAAGCGCTTGCTCGGCAAAAACAGATCGGCGGCAACTACGACATTCCAAATTTGGGTGTTCGGCTTTTTGAAAGCCGGTCTGTTTCTATCGAGTGGGTGAAGAAGAACCAACCACCCATCAATCAAAAAACCTTCCCTAACCATGGCCGGCATCGGCCCCCGCAGATCATCTAGATCCAACCCCAATCCCCCTACTGAATTCCCCCCCTTAAAAAACCCCAAACCTACTGAAAACTTCCCCTTCTCCACTGGTGCAATCCCAAAAACCATACGCACCCCACCTCCTCCCACAAAACAACTCCCTATCCTACCTATCCTCGATGAGGAAAAGTTCGAGGCCTACACCAACCTATCATTAATTATACAACACGCCAAATCCAACGAATCCCTATCCCAATCCAATCCTTTCTCCAACATCACTAAAAACAATACCCCCACCTCTACCAAAAACCAACAAAAAACCAACAACACCTCAACCAAGAATTTCTCCTCATCCAATGATGCCTCTTCCTCTACCCTAACCTTCCCATCCAAAAAATCCTCTACCTCAACCCATACCTCTACCTCAACCTCTACCTCTACCCCTACCTCCTCCTCTTCCAAAATTCCTTCCTCAAAAATACCAACCCCAAAATAAACCAGCAAACCTTCCTTTGCCGATATGGCCAAAGCCCCTACACCTCAAACTACCCCATCAATTTCCAGATCATCCTCACCTGTCAATCAAGCAGCCTCTACCTCTACCTGTACCTCCTCCAAAGCACCCCTAACCTCCTCCCCCCTTCTTCCACCTTACCTACATTTAACCTGAGAAACCTTCCCCAAAACCTTTGTTCCCAGAAGGAACTCTACCTCTTCCTCAATACCCATGAACTCCTCAGGAACCACATCGAATTCCTGAAAGCCAATCCAAACGGCACTGCACTGCTCCGCCACACCTCCCTAACCTCCGCCGAAGTCCTCCTTCAGAGGATCAGGCACTCAGCAGGACACCCGGAGATCACCATGATCCTCCTATCCAAACCAAAATCAGCTCCAAAACCAAGACAAACACCCACTCCGATTTTCTCCTTCGTAATGAGGGGTGTCTCCAAGGACGCTACTGAAGCGGACATTGACACCATCTTTAAGGAGGCGAAATTCCCCATCGCAAAATTCTGGAGAATCACCTCCAGAGCTACAAACCTCCCTACCTCCTTCCTCAGAATTCTGACCGCGTCAGAATCCTTTTATACCGTCTGCATCTCTTCAGGCATCCAAATGTATGGCCTGCACCATAAGTGCGAGCCTTCAAACACCAATCCGATTAGCCCAAAACCCAAATTTTGCACCCAGCGTGCATCAAATGGTCACTCCGCGGCTGAATGCCGTAATCCGACCAAATGATCGATCTGCGGTGATCTACACCGATCATCCGCATGCCCCCTACCCCAAACTGCGCCAACTGCCAAGGCAACCATCCTGCCTTCTCAACCAAATGTCCCGAAAGGACCAAAGTCCCAGAGAACCCCAGCGAAATCGCCCCGGTATACTTACCGAAATCAACGACAGCTCTACCTCTTACCCCAGAAATCCAAACCTCAATCTCCCTATTAACCACGGTCCTTATGAACCTCATTCCCCACTCCAGAGATCTAATCTCCAAAATCTTATCCACTCAAATTCAAATTCTATTCAACCACAACCTAATCATCACTGGCTTCGGCAACGAGGTCAGGACTACCTTCTCCCCAATTGAACCAACTTCCTAAAAATCCCATTGATGGAAAGTTGTACAGTCGGAACTGTTAACTGCGCGGGACTCAACCGCAAAAGAGCTTTACTTAAGCTCTTACTTCAGCAACAGAACCCTCAGGTACTTTCCATCACAGACACCTTGGCCAGGACCTCCCCCAACTTCACCGGTTACGGAACCCATCATTCCCCACGATCCCAGTATTGCCGCGGAAACGGCATACTAATCCGTAACGGACTACCTTTCATTCCACACGTCCTTCCTCTCCAATTCGACACCTTGGATGTGTGTGCGGTAGATGTAGTGGTTCAAAACATAACCACAACATTTATCTCATACTACAACCACCCCAGACAACTCCTATCCGAAAATCTCCTAGACTACTTCTCTCTCCCTCGTGCTGTTCTCCTTGGAGACCTGAATTCCAGACACACGCAGTTTGGGGATCACGCCTCCAATGCGAATGGCATCACCCTTTCCAATCTCCTAATTGATCTTCCCATATCCCGAGTTCCAAATACCTCTCAAACTTTCCTGGGTCACCTAGGGAGCTCTATCTCCGATCACATCCTGCTCACAGAAAGATGCATGGGTGAGGTCGCAGACAGATGCTTCATTGGTGCCTCCATCACTTCCGATCACCAAACATTGATGGTCGAAACACACCAAACGACCGCAAAGACAAACACTGTTGTAAAGCAACTTGCCCCGGATGTAAACAAACTCCTGCTTGCATCTCTACTAAGAAAATAATATGTCCTGACTATAACCGTTATTTTAGAGGGGTGGACTGCTTTACTTATTACATTGACAACAAAATATGTGAGCAGATAGCTTCTTGTAAAATATGTTTCAAAACGGTTCCTCAAAACAAGCTACATATTTGTGGAGAAATATTTGGTAAAATATGTAAAGAGTATAAATCATCACCGCATAATTGTTTTATGCCAGTAGACACGGGTAAACCAAATATTTCTGGATCACATATTATATTTTATGATTTAGAATGTACTCAGGAGGAAACTCTAGCAGACGGCTCTCTACTTCATAAGCCCAACTTGTGTGTATATCAACAACATTGTGAACTATGTCTGGGCACCGACGTAAAGGTTTGTCAGTGTGGAGTTAGACAACAAGTTTTAAGAATTGAACCGGCTACTAGGTTCATGGAATATATTTTAAATCAAAGACAACAATTTAAGAAAATATTTGTAATCGGACACGCAGCAGGTTTATATGACAACCTATTTTTGCTTAACCATATCCTGACGAAAACAGATTTAAAACCAGATCTTATCACTCGTGGCATAAAGTTGATACTAATGAGCGTAGGAAATGTCAAGTTTATAGATTCTCTTAACTACTTCCCCATGCCTTTATCTGCATTGCCTAAAGCATTTGGTTTGAAAGATATCAAGAAAGGCTACTTTCCACACCTGTTTAATAGACAAGAAAATTGAAATTATATCGGACCAATACCGGAAATTAAATATTATGACACCGATAACATAAAATTTAAACATGTGTTAGATACTGAGCAAGATCCAAGAAATCAACTATTAGATTGGCACTCAGAAAGAGTAACCGAGAATTACGTTTTCGATTTCCAGAAGGAAATTATAGAGTATTGTATCTCTGACGTAAACATTCTAAGTCAAACTTGTTTAAAATTTAGGGAACTAATGGTAAAGGAAGGTGGAGTAGACCCCTTCACTGAGGCTGTAACTCTACCTGGAGCTTGCAATAAAATTTTTAGACGAAACTTTTTAAAACCAAATACTATCGGACTAATACCAAAAAACGGTTACCGCTGGCGAGAAAATCAGTCAAAAATAGCCGTTCAGTGGCTACTTTGGGAAGAACAAGAAAGATGTATAAATATACAACACGCTGCCAAAGGACTTGAAAAAATAGTTTGTGGTGTAAAAGTGGACGGATTTTGTGAAGAAACCAAACAAATTTTTGAGTTTCACGGGTGCTATTTTCATGGGTGCAAAAAATGTATAAAGCATAAACGAGACGAAAGTTTGTCTGAAGATCCAACAGTTACCGTAGAGTCAAGATACGAGGCAACCATAGCAAAAACTTATATGCTTTGCTCACTAGGTTATGAGGTGATCGAGAAATGGGAGTGTGATTTTCGTAGAGATATGTCAGAGAACAAAGAAATTTGTAGTTTTACAGAAAACCATCCACTACTTTCCCAATTACCTTTGCAACCTAGAGACGCTTTCTTTGGGGGTAGAACAGATGCTACAAAACTTTATTATAAAGCTAAAGAAGGGGAGCAAATCCGCTATGTAGACGTCTGTTCTCTATATCCTTGGGTAAACAAATATGGAAAGTATCCTGTGGGGCATCCCGAAGTATTTATCGGACAACTATGTAAGACCCTAGATTTACAACATATTGCTGGTTTAATAAAATGCAACATTTTACCTCCCGATAACTTATACCACCCTGTATTACCCGTTAAAACGAACGATAAATTAATGTTTCCTCTTTGTCGTTCGTGCTGTGAACTCATGCAGGAAAAGTGTTTACATACAGAAGAAGAAAGAGTTTTAACAGGTACTTGGGTTATTGACGAAGTACAAAAAGCTCTAGAAAAAGGCTATCTAATTAGAGAAATCTATGAGATTTGGAGTTACCAGTTTGAGCAGTACAATCCAGATACAAAAACAGGGGGCTTGTTTTCCGACTATATTTCGAAGTTTTTAAAAATTAAACAACAGGCTTCGGGTTACCCAGCATGTTGCCAATCAGCTGAGGAGAAAAATAACTATATTTCAAAATATTTTGATAAAGCAGGGGTACAGCTGTGTCCTGACGAAATAGAACAAAATGCCGGCTGTCGCCAGATTGGAAAAAGTGTAATTACTAGTTTTTGGGGCAAGCTTGGACAAGCTGAAAATATGAGCAAAACGTCAATAGTTTCAAACACTTCAGATCTTTGATCTAATATCTAGATCGTTTATAGATGTAAACTCCATCCACCCGATAAACGAAAATACATTAATGGTTAACTGGTCTTTTAAACATGAAGCATATGACATCTTACCCACAGTTAATGTGGTTTTGGCAGCATATACGACTGCACTAGCGAGATTAAAATTATATAGTTATCTAGAAAAATTAGATAATATGGTTATGTATCACGATACTGGGGAAATGACCGACGTGCTAGAAGAATTTGGTGAAGAGAGTTTCATTACAGACTTTGTATCTGGCGGTCCAAAACTATATGCCTATAGAGTTTACTCAACAGCAAAAAATAAACATTTCGATATAATCAAAGTAAAAGGTATAACTTTAAATTATAATACAATTAAACACGTAAATTTTGAAAAACTTAAAGATATGATTTTGGATGAATCTCCAGACGAATATATAACTACTAGAAATATTTTAAGAAATCGCGATCATACCGTCGTTACTAAAGAAGTGACAAAGATCTTTCGCACTAACTTCACTAAAAGAAAACGGACTGACAACTACGACTCTTTACCTTACGGTTATAAAAACTCAAAACTATACTAAACGTAAATTAAAATAAGATCATTATTTTTAACATTTTTTATTTCGTTTAGTATCTGAATTTTTGGAAATAACGATACCCTGTTGCTACTTTAATATTATTTTACAGGTTCGCAAAAAGTCTTTTTACGTCTTATTTATCCTATCCTTAAATCATTAATAGCTAAATATGTAAATTTGTGTTAAAATATTGATAAAAACCCACCTAAAACATAAAGAGACATTATTATTGTTATTAAAAACAAAAAGACAAACATAAAACCAAAAAGAGGTATTATCGCTGTTGTTAAAAAACAAAAAGACCCACCTAAAACTAAAAAAGAGGCATTATTATTATTATTAAAAGCAAAAAAGACCTATCTAAAACCAAAAAAGAGGCATTATTATTGTTATTAAAAAACAAAAAGCCCCACCTAAAACTAAAAAGAGGCATTATTATTATTATTAAAAAACAAAAAGACCCACCTAAAACCAAAAAAAGAGGCATTTTTATTGTTATTAAAAACAAAAAGACCCACCTAAAACTAAAAAAGAGGCATTATTGTTGTTATTAAAAGCAAAAAAAAGACCCACCTAAAACCAAAAAGAAGATTGTTGTTAAAAACAATAAATAACCACTTTTAAATATTAAAGCTATATTATTAAAATACATAAATTTAAATATATTCTATTATTGATTTCCCTCTATCCTGAGGAAGGCGTGCTTAACCTCCCCGTTAGGTCTTCCTTGGACAACTTTTGTTGACTAATAAAGCACATTCCTACCCTAGAAATAATACTAGTCTTATATTTTACAAAAGTAAAAATGTAATCTGTTTTTACAGTATTTAAACTTTTTTTCAGATGACTATCGATTTAGCGTTATGGAAAATATACACCGTGCAGTAGCCCCCCCCCCAGATACATATACGTATATGGCTGTGATGATTTAAGTATACCCAGCAGCAGTTGGCTAATAATATACACTGCATCTAATAATGATTTTTTACTAGAGCACTAAATTAAGTTTTCATATTTCAATAGTTGTTTTAGTTTAGTTTTACTCATAGTGTAGAAAAATTTCATTGTAATTAATAAACTTTTATTTATTAGACTTATATATAATTTTCATCTCAAAATTTAGATTTTTGCTGTTTTATATGAGGTCAACAATATAATGTATCGAAAATGATGTGAGAAGGATTTAATAATAAATATTTTATTATTTACCATAAATAACGTAACACGCAATTTAAAATAAAATATAATAATGTAGGTCTGTAATTTTAAAAGAATTTTCTAATTAAAATATGTTAAAGCTAAAAATTCTCCTGGTATAAAAACTTAATAATTTTTAAATGTTTACATAAAATTAAAATGATATTTTATGTTAAAACCGTATGGAGTTCATTGTATTTATTCATATAATGTTAACAGCCGTTGTGGAATCCAGTTTTGATCCATTTGTACTCTCATTATTCGTTCGACAACTAGTCAGCTGTTGAATTACCTTACAATTATAGTTTTTGGAATTTTATAAAGATTATATAATTAGTTTAATTATCTCATAACAATTTCAGCCGTATTTCATACTTTTTATTATGCATTCGCAGTTTTTCAATTACATAGCCCGTTAATGTCCTTACGTTTACTTTTTTAAAACTTTTTTATCATAACAATATTTCAATTTAGAAGAATGAAATATTTAACACTTAATAGTGGTCGGGCAACAATTTTTTTAATAAAAGAAAATAAAAACACCTTTGTAGAAATGTTATTGTTAGTAAAACTATGAAAATATTGAAAATAGTCAAAACATAATTATTATTACATGTTGAAAATCGAATAATATAAATCATATAAACTGCTCCCCATAAATATATATTCTAATCATATTTTAAAAAGTAATTTAGAATATAAGGTGGTCCACGCATTTTTTACTTTCGTAAGTGATACGAATACAAATTATTCCCAAGTCGAGACTTGTTCTCTGTCCCCCCACCGCCGCATATAGTGTGGCAGGTGTGCCTAGAGGATGAAAGTGGAGAGGAGTACCCGCTCTCTAGATAGCTATGTATAGTCGCCGGCCGTCTAGAGTGGGGTACTATCTACTGCTGTAAGCATTTTAAAATCAAGGATCGGCGAGAGGCTGAAAAACGTACCTGTGCGCGAGACTAGACCGTGTGACGTCAGTAGCCATGAACGATTCGCCCCTACCCGCTGCTGCGCTGTATTCACGATGTGTGTGTATCGTGAATACAGCGCAGACGAAAAATATGTCGTTTTTGTTTCCAAAAGAAGAACAGGAAAGACACTGTGGAAATGTAAAGGTAGTCCAGATAAACCCGGTTTATGTGCCGAGATTTTTTTTAGTCTTTTCACAAGGAAGTTGAATAAATACTTTTTTACTGGGTTGAACATTTTTCAGTTTTGCTTACAGCCAGTACCATAAATATCGACAAAAGGGTCCTTTAAGTAAAGTAGACTTTGTGGTTAAAGTCGACTTTTACTAACCTAAAAGTCTGGCCTGTATCATAATGCAAATTTAACCGCCTGTTAGGTAAAGGACGCTTTAATTAAATATTGTTGTGTTGGCTGCACTGTAAATGGTGTTTCATGATATAAGTGACGTTATTTTGAGACTTTTTTCTACTTAACCTAACTTGTAACCTATCTTGTTTGGGTTTATTTACTAGCGCGTATTGACTGTTGATTTGTGTTTGCCGAAATATTTTTTAAATTGTTTTAAAATATCGTCAGCTTTTTTAAATTATGTCAGAGTAAAAGAAAAAGCGTAAGAAGAGTTCATTTCCTGCAACAAACCCAATACAGTATGCTTGATTAATCGGATTCGGTCGATAAACTCGATGTCGTCATATTTATTTAAATAATGCTGCCGCTGTCTATATATTTTTGGTCTTCTCACTACGATAATTTCTTCGTCTTCAGAAGAGATCGAACTACTACTTGGATCAAATATGTAATCTCTCATTTTAATCTAAAGTAAAGAACGTGTGGACGGTGTAAAATTAATAACCTTTAAAGATTTGTAGGTTATGTCTCAAAATAAAGCTTACGTTAACCACGAAAAAGTGTCAAAATTGGACCTTTACAATAAAGGCGGCTTTTTGGCTTAATCCTCGTTTAAAGTTGTATTATGGTACGGGTTTTGCGGGTAAAAGGGACCTTTTACCCTTAAAGTATACTTTATATTAATTATGGTACTGGCTGTTATTAAAAAAAGTAGCAAATGTATTTTTATTTGGGTACCTAATATACGTTTTTTACATTTTGTTGTCTTTTTTACTTTACCGTTTTTTATTTGAATTGTGACATACATTGTAACTAACTCCGTACTGACACCATAGGGCGTAATCCGCAAATATCCTTGAAAGTTTGGTACTGTGCGATTGACGCCATTGGGCGTTTAAATCTGATTTTTTTCCATTAGTTATCATTTTCCATTTTTTCCAAAAAAAACGCATTTTTAAACATCTACAGCACAGTTAAAAAAACATATCTATTATGCAGCGAACGTGTAATGATATGTTGATATCTTTTTCCTTGAATAAAAAACGTCATAAAATTAGGATTAGGTTTTACCGAATTTTAATGTGTTATATTCCACACGCTAAACGCTGTGCTAAACGTAAAAAAAATACTAAAAAAACACTTTTCGATTCTCTTCGGCATAAAAATTAGGAGAAATCGACAACTTATGTCTTAAATATATCAACATAAGGCTTAAAGCAGTCGTTTTCTAAGTAATAAGGAATTAAAGAACTATTTCTATCGGAATAGAGTAGAAAAGATTGCAATTGGACAAGAAATTAAAAAACACATACTGAACCATTAGTTACGAATTGTAGATGTAACAGAGTGGAAAAACACTCAGTAAAATATATTTTATAATAGTTACCAGAACAAAATCGGTTTAGTTAGGCAAAATATATATTTTTTAAGTATATCGAGACTCAAAGCTGGATCTCAGCGGGACTTATCAGTTTTTGGCAGTTTTCTGATATAAATAATGATGTCCCGTCGAAAATCAAATGATTTACTGCTAGTACTGCTTTCGGGTTCGAACATATATAATGTCACAGAGAAACTCAAATACATATTTAGTTTTGTTAGAGAAATTATAATTTGGGACCTTTTAAGTATTGTTATTCTTAGTTCGGATTAGAGAAACCAGTATAAGTTAGTTACTTTTGTGTGTCGTTCGATACTGATCTGTTTTCAGGCTCTTTCAATAATATCGTGTTCATTTTGGTAATAATTATTTATGTTTTATTTGTATTTATTTTTATATTAATTTTGTTTGCATCTTCGTAAATATTTAACCCTCTCGCCTATAAATTAGTTAGGAAAAGTACAGTTTTATACAACAACAATAATAATAATAAAAATAAGTAATTTCAATAATTAATAATTAGTGAGAAGTGTGATATTTCTAGTATCAAAGGCAAAGGTACGTAAAAAATTTTCACTCATGATGGGATAGAACTTCATTCGCTGTTGATAATGTAGGCATGTATAATTAATTACGTCAATAATGATCATTTTATCGAAATCCACACGTTTAGGTTTGCTCGGCCTAATAAAGAAACTTTTTATCACAATAATATTGTTATTTATATAGAAACAGATGATAAATATTTAAATAAAGTTAAAATCATAGTCAATGGACCATAATCACAACAGTAGGTATCCTTAACGAACTAAACTATAAATTCCTGTTATTGAAAAATTGTTAAATATTGAGTGGGTACCATAACATACAAATTTAACTAGATTTTTTAGAATATATCCAATAGTAATATTAAGAAATGTCGGTTAAGTAACAAGGACGTATTAAGGCAGGAGCTGGCTGGCCTGGACAGGAGCATCGGTGCTAAAAGAAATTCGCTAAAAACCTGTGCATCATTTAAAATTTTATTTTTATAAAGTTTTCTTAGTAAAAAATATCTTGGAAAAATATTTATAAATTTTGATACAAATAGTTACTTAACAACGATTAGGGTGAACAACCGGTTCCCACCAGCACTTTAAAATTAAACAGCTTATAACTAAGTATCACCCATCTTTTTGTACACTTCCATGGGCTCCGAATGAAGCTCAGACCACTTCACTCAAAATTTTACCTTCGATGTGTGAGTATAGTTATAGTGCTGTGGTAATTATGTTGTTTTCTTCACTGTTGATTATTTAAAGTTTACTTATTTACGATAGTTAAAATTTGAGATATCTACTAATTTTTAAAGGTTATAACAGACATTTTCACTCGAATTGAAGGTGGCGAGAACAGGGTATCAAAATAATTAAAAACCCGGTTCTCGCCACTCAATGGCGAAAGCTAGTTTAATGTGATTACAGCACCCGTCTTATTTTTTGATCCAAAATATTTCCAAAACTACTGATTGAAAATAAATGAAATTTTAGGACAATAAATAAGAACAGATTGTCTAGGGACTCAAGGAAAAACAGAACAAAATACCTTAGCATTTCTGAGAAAAAAAATAAAGTGGCACTAAATATTAAAATTTTTAAAAACCCATCCTTGACTCATTAGATAATTATATTTTAAATATGGTCCCAAAATTTTAGTCCTCTATGACTACTTATTGATTTTTAATGATTTTTTAAAATTTTCAAATTGATTGATGGCGCCCCCAAACTGGGTAATAGTAACTGAATAAAGTTTTGTTTCTTTGGAATTATAATTAATTACAATGGGTAATAAAAGAAATTTTAAAAAGAGTGGAAAATACTGTGTTTTCAAGACACGTAGTAAAAAGTGAGTATATTAATTTTTTTAAGTATTATATTATAACAACATTTTTCTTGGTTTCTTCAAAAAAATTAATTATTTTTAGGATTTTAAAAATTGAAATTAATCGTAAAAAATAAACGAATAAAGTGATTTAAATAAAATTTTACATATAAATAAAACAGAGGGACGTTCTTTATTCCACACAAATTTAAACTCATTGGAGATTTTTCATAAAGTTAAATGTTAAAAAAATGATACAAAATAAAATGGATGATTAATTGGCTAATATAAAGCAAGGGAATTAATCTATTTTATTTGCCATTTCTATATATTGGTAAAAGTTGTCACTTCAACAAATTGTGATTTTAATTATTTTAAGGGCTAATGGATTTCTTCGAAATCCGCAGTCAACAAATCTAAACACCCCCTAATTATTTTTAATCAAATTTATTCGCAATTATTAGAAAAAAATGAACTCGCAAATAATGGTATGCAAAAAAATATGCCTTTATATTATAATTTTTTCACGACCTACTGTACCTATTTATACAGGCTGATCTAAATTTGTGTACTTTTGATAACCCTCTATGAATTTTATTCTTATGCGACAAAGTAGAACTCAAAAAGTTAAGATGGGGATATGTAAGCCGATTTATTTGATTTTATGTCGTTTGACCGGAGCAATTATTTAAGATTAAAAAAATGCGATTTTCAATTGTTTATAATTTCAAAACCATTCATTTTATATTATAAGTGTAATAGGTTTTTGAAATCAACTTCGCACGACAAATCTAAAAACCTAAAAAAATACAGGGTGTTCTATCTAAAATAACAAAGTTGATCGTCACTTTCGGAACACCCTGTATAAATCGAAAGTTCAAAATATTTTCATTAGATAGAGCGTATTGACAAACCTGTGTAAATAAATTTTCAAATTTGAAATACCATTACTTTTCCATATATGGCTAATGGGCCGTATACGTGACACACCCTGTATATCTTTGATATTATACTTTAAAGCTCTTTAAATGTATTTAAAGCTGTAAATAAAATTAAAGGGATAAATTGATAAATTGTTATTAGACAGCCGATGAACACTAAAAATAGCAAATTCAGTGTACAATGTGATCAACAAAAAAAAGTTTTAAATAAAAATTATAGATAGTGATAAGCTCCATATTATAAAATTTCAAATTTTGTTCTTCGGACGAAACGATATATCATAATTACCTATCAAGCGGATTACGAACGAAATGACAATCGCCCCTTCGCTCTTTTACCACATAAAAAACCATGTTGATAAAATTATTTAGTGTTTAATTTAAATAATGTCAATATTTAGATTTAGTAGTATTGAAAGAAATTAAAACATTTTGTGAAGAAGGTTGGCCAAATAAATCTAAATCATTTTGAAATGCTGAATTTAGTATGTACTTTAAACTAAGGAATCAAATATATACAAAAAGTGAGTTGATATTTCTAAATAATAAAATAATAATCCCTACTTCCTTACGCAAACTTATGTTATCAAAAATACATGCTTTAGGAACAGAAATGACTAAAGCAAAGAGTGCGTAAAATTTTCTTTTGGTCTGGAATGTCAAAGAACATTTCAGACTTTATTTGGTATAGCTGTTTTTATATAAGAAATAAGGATTAAATTCATATGGGAAAGTTTTTTAACGCTATTTGTTGATAAATTGTTTACAAACAAATAGTTTACTTTAATATTTTTGGAAAAAAAATTTACCATTCTATTGCTTGAGGTCAATGATGATTTAAAAAAAAAAAATTCTTAAAAAAAATTTCTTGTTTATAATCGTTTTTTCATATTTGCATTATTTAAATAACTAGTTAAGACAAAATTTTGTCTTTAAAAAACATTATTGATGGCTCCTAATACAATTTAAATTTTTTTTTTTGTCATTAATACTTTCATTGTTTATTTAGTTCACAATTTGGTATAAACAATATTTGAGTGTCCCAATAATTTTTTCTAATGCTACTAAAAAATACAAAAACAACCATATGCAACAAAGTTGAGAAAAAAAATGTTCTGTATTTTTTATTTAATTTTCAAAAAAAAAAATTTTTTTTCGCCACATTGTTGCATATGGTTGTTTTTGTAAATTTTAGTAGTATTAGAAAAAAATTATTGTGACAGTCAAACATTGTTTATAACAAATTGTTAACTTAATAAACAATGAAATTATTAATAAAAAAGATTTTTTTTAATTATATTATGAGTCATCAATAGTGATTTTTAACGGGACCAGTGAGTTGCATCAAATTTGCGCAGGCCAAACTTTTGACCGCTGACTTGCATCCGTCCAACCGTTGAGTTGAATCCCGTCAACAAATTTAATATCGTGTCTAAAATTGGTGGATAGTTAAATAAAAGCGGGCATTGTTGTCATGTTTATTCTGATATCGTAATTGATACTAAATTTTATTTCCGAAACTGTGACTAATACAGTTTTATAACAATATAGTTAATTTAATTTAAAAATTATTCAATTATGTAATTATTGTTTGTCCATTTTAATTTTTTTTATTCATTAATATTATTATTTCAATATTTCCCTTAATTATTAACATATATAATTTATTAATAACAATAAATGCCCATAATTTTAGTATTAAAACTACTATTACCAAAAAACTATTTATAATTGAAACAACAATCAATTATTATTATTGTTGTCCCAATCTTTATTTCTCTTAAATATTTGTTTTTTTTTTATTTTAATGTCAAAACTTTATTGAAAATTTATTTTATTTAAGAGAATATCTTATGTTTTTTTTTATTAAATTATAGCGTAAGAAAATATGACATTTTTCAAATCTCATACAGATGTATGTTCGAATTTTTATAAAAATATTTACGATTCAAATAATATACCGGCAACATTGCTGTAAAATTTGACCAGCCTTTGACCATGATAGGCGATTATTAATGAACAGACCTTTTTGGATTACGGATGCAAGTCGACGGTTGCCTTTTTTCGTTCAGGTAAAATTTTACTTTTTGGGATGCAACTCCACGGTCGACATTTTTAAAGACAAAATTATTTCTTAACTAATTATTTAAATAATGCAAATATAAAAAAACCGACTATACTATAGTTCCAAAAATGTAGAATATGATTCATAGCATCCACCTGTTTTCACTGGGTGTCTTAGTGTGGTCAAATTATGGTTTTTTATTTGTAGAAGTAAGTTGTATACCAGAGTCAGATTAAAAAAAATGCAATAGGTTTCATGCTAATTAATCAAAAAATGAATAAATTATTGCTCATAATTAATTTACAATATTCCCAGCTAACATCGATTAAAGGTTCAGCAGTATACCTTTATTGTCTTTCCCACTATCAAGAACAAAATAAACACTTAAAATAAAAGCAATTTTACTCGCCTATTAGGGTTTTCTGCTTATCTAGAAACAGCTCAACGTTGCCTAAATGTACGATTTACCCGAAGATATTATTTATTTTAAGATATTTATAAATGTAAGTTCAGCTTCATCGGTTATGCCGCTCGTCGGAACTCTTAAATACTCTTAAATAATAATTATACTCTTAAATAATAATAACAATATAAATCTTTGTCTAAAAACAGTTGCGAATTAACACTACACTATTTTTTCGCAGTTTATAGAGCGACTTGCGTGGCAACCATGTGCCAACGAAACAGTCTGTCTTCAGTTTCAGCGTCGTGCTATTAGGGGAATGTTATCTTTCTAATATTAATTGTGCCTGATCTTTGTTTTTGCGAAATGTAAAATGGCTGATACAGATAGTTGCGAACATGTAGTTAAAAAACGTCGGCGACATAATTTAATATATGGAGAGAAAGTAATAATAAAAAACGTATTTGAAGGACTATCGGCCCGAGAAAAGACTATGAACAAAGCTGAAATCGTTACCTTGTGCAGTATATTAACGAAAGTTTCTGAAAGTAGTGTTTATAGGGCGATAAAAACAGAAAGTCAGGACTCTGATGTACCACTTGAAACAAGAGGACGAAAAAAAAAACTGGATGATTCAGTGAAACGAGTGATTCGACGAACAGTACATGAATTCTACTTAAGAAATGAAATTCCCAATTTGCAAAAAATAGGTGACTCTCTTAAGGCAAATGAAAATATATCTCCAATTTCTAGACGTGTTTTATTGAGAACATTAAAAGAAATGAATTTTCGTTATCTTAAAAGAAGCCGAAACAGTGGTCGGATTGAAAAGGACGAAATTATTTCTTGGCGTAGAAACTATTTAAGAGAAATTGGGGAATATCGAAGAAACGGTCGTAAAATATATTACACTGATGAAACGTGGTGGAACGAGTGCTAACAGTAACCAAAGTGTGGCAAGACTTAAATATTCAAAATAAAAGACAAGCATTTATAGAGGGATTGTCTACAGGTTTGAAAAATCCACCTTTCAAGGGGAAAAGGCTTATTAGTATGCATATCGGCAGTAAAACGGGTTTTCTTGAAGGTGGCTTGAATATGTTTGTATCTAAAACTACGGGAGACTACCACGAGGAGATGGATTCTCAACACTACGAGAAGTGGTTTGGAGAAATTCTCGAGAAAGTTGCACCTGGTTCTGTTATTATGGTAGATAATGCTCCATATCACTATCGAAGAACAGAACAGCTACCTACATCTGCCTGGAGAAAACAAAGAATTGCGGACTGGCTGACCAGCAAAAATATTGAGTTTGACGCTAAAATGTTAAAACCAGAGATATTAGAAATTGCAAGACGTCACAAACATAAATTTATTAAACACGTAGTAGATGAACTAGCCCGTGATAAAGGTGTAATTGTGCTTAGGTTACCACCCTATCACTGTGAGCTGAACCCCATTGAATTGGTATGGGCGCAAATTAAAAACGAAGTAGCAAGAAAAAACACTACATTTAAATTGAATGATGTTAAAGTTTTATTAAGTGATGCCATACAAAATGTGAATTCGGAATCTTGGTATGGATGTGTTCAACACGTAATAAAAGAAGAAAAGAAAATGTGGGATCTTGACAACAGAATTGAAATTCTTATTGAACCAATAATAATTGAATTAAATAAAGACGATGCAGATTCTGATTCTAATAGTTCACACAGCAGTGATAGCAATACAGACCAATAGGTAAGATCGTCATCTTGCCAACATTAAGTTACGTTTCCACCGGAGGAACATTTGTGTTTCTGTTTTTTGTTTCCGAAAATGTTCCTGACAGTTTATTAGTTTCTCTATGTTTCGGCAACAAACGTTGACTGTTTCTACTTGTCACCGGTTTCCATTTTTCCCAATAGGTAAGATTATGTAATAAATCTCATATTTTCTTATTATAGGCATGAGCAACGCAATACATCCTACTTTTACTTGTTCACAAAGTATTAACTGTTGGTCTACAAATGTACCTAGCTTTCGACTTTGAAATGCGTGGTAGACGAATGGGCCAACAGCGATTAACTTGATAACAACATTGGGCAGAGTTGGGATAGTTACTTTTAAAAAGTAACTAGTTACTTTTTATAGTTACTTTTATAAAAGTAACTAAAGTTACTTCTAGTAACAAGTTACTTTATGAAGAAAGTAAATATAGTTACAGTTACTAGTAACTAAGTTACTTTTAAAATAGTTACTTTTTATAGGTACTTTAAATATACGGTAAGAAAAATAAATATATTCACTTGAATTAAAACTTGCTTCATAATTTTTCAAAAGTAACTAAATTACAGTAACTTAGTTACTAATTACTAAAAGTAACTAAGTGACTAAAAGTAACTTAAAGTAAAAGTAACTGCACAACTCTGACATTGGGCTCCTTAATATCTACTACTATACTAAATAAATTCGGATATGATTAATATGACACAAATAATGTTTTGTATACGCCACTGAGATTTAATTCCTTTACGTCGCACTCTCCGCGGGCCCGTAGAAACCTTGGCTGAGTCATATTCTACATTTTCGTTAAAGCACTATATAAACAAAATATTTTTTAAAGAAAAATTTTTTTTTTAAATCTTCATTGGCCCTAAACAATAGAAATTTTTTATTTTAAATATTAAAGGTAACCATTTTTTTATAAACAATTTATAAACAAATAGCGTTAAAAATCTTACCCACAATAATTTAATCCTTATTTCAAATATAAAAACAGCTATACCATAGTATACGATTTTGTATAGTGGTTGTAGAAAAAATTAATTACGCTGCGATTAATTTTCTGAATTGCATGATACAGTTTCTGAAGAAGTAGTAGCCCCTGAGTGCGATAACGTTATCTCTGATTGTGACAACGTTATTCAACCAGATATAGAATCAGTTCCTAATATTTCCGAAGGCGAAAAATTTAAATTGGAAGGATTATGTAGAAAAAATAAATTGGCAAAAATGTTGCAAAAAACTGAAGAACAAATTATAACACTTGAAAAAGACACTAGAGGGCAAAGTTTAAATCCTGTATGAAAGAGCCTTTAGAATAACTGCTTCGAACTTTGGACTAGTTTGTAAAAGAAGAAAAAGTTGTTCTGACAAACTTGTCAAAAATATTTTATATAGCACATTTCGTGGCAATAAAGCTACTAAATATGGCCAAGATCATGAAATAGTGGCCATGAAGGCATTTCTGGATTTCACTGGATTGGAGGTAGAACCATGCGGTTTGTTTGTGGGGAAGGGAGATGAATATTTTTTAGGGGCCAGTCCAGATGGCATAATAAAAGTAGAAGAAACAATAGTCGAAATTAAATGTCCAAAAAAATTGGAATTTATTTCTGTAGAAAATGGAATAAAAGAAAAAAAAATAACCTTCTTAAAAGAAGATAAAAATGGACAATATGCGTTAAAAACGAATCACAATTATTGTTACCAGATTCAGGGCCAGATGCATTTATCTAACACAAAGTGGTGCTATTTTGTAGTGTGGTCTCCTATAGGACCCCTACACCTAGAAAAAATTTCTAAAGATGACAACTTCTGGAATAAGTGCATAAAGGATAAGGTATCGTCGTTTTACTTTTCTGCACTTATTCCAGAAATTATAAAAAATCCAGTGTAAACACATTGAATAAATTTATTATTATTTTTCTGTCTTGAAACTTTGCATTTTTATTTACTGTTTTATTATTTTAATTAAAATAACTTATAAACTATTCAAGATAGGACAAAAACACTTCAAGTCTTTTTTATTATACGTTAACCAATGAATAATTAATTTTAAGTTATTTATAAAAATATCTCGAAAAAAATTTTGTTCCGAGTGTTTAGTAGGTATCTTAAAAAACTACAAAATGTTTTTCTTAAAAAACGACAGATAATTATTGTTAAAGCTTAATTTAGTATTAAATGAAATTAAACAGCAAAAATTAATTTGTTTATAACAAATTGTTTATTAAATAAACAATTAAAAAAAATTTTTCTCGAATATGAAAGGTCAATAGAAATAATAATTTTAAAAAAACGGTTCCTTAATTTTAATATTCAGTAGAAAAAATTTAAGGTTCCTAGAACAACTCTGAGAGACAAATTAAAAGTTGAAAATATTCCAAACTTTGGTAAAATAGGTCCAGAATGCGTATTAGGGACTAATATGGAAAGCGGGGTTTCCAATAGATGAAGGTGGGCTTATATACTCCGTAAAACTGATTTTAAATACGGCAATAAATGACAACTCCCTTTAAACAAAATTGTCCGGGTGATAGGTGGTTTAAGAATTTTATGAAAAGACACGCAGAACTATCAGTCAAGAAAGCCGAATATCTAGGAAAGGTTCGAGCAACAATAAATAGAAAAATGGTTTGACGAAACCAAACAGTTATTAGAAGAAAACGTTGATATACTGCAATATCCTGCCAGAGTATGGAATATGGATGAAAGCGCATTTTCTTTTTGAACTCGGAGGGGTCTGTGGTTATTGCAGAAAAGGGCAAAAGAGTTTACACAACGCGTCTATAAATAGTAATAAAGATAACTTAACAACATTAGTAACCGTAAACGCCGATAGTGTGGTGTATTGATGTCGCAGTATTTGGTCCAATGAAAAAATATTGGCGAAAGTTTGAAAAAATTCTGCTACGAAAACGGTCGAAAGGTTAAAACAAGATGTTCCTATTGTTTTAAGTGATATTCTGAGTTATTCAGCAGTTATTCAGACAAGGCTTCAGATAATACAACGTATGCTTCTTCTTCTACAAATGAGAAAAGCCATCTTGAATACCTGGAAGAGAAAATTGAACCTTCATTGCTTGAAGAATTTAAAAATTACATGCAAAATAATGTATATCCATAGACCCTGAAAGCAGCATATCTTTTTGATGTTTGGCAAAATTTATCGATATTTTTCGTTGAAAATAATATTGTATCTGATATCATAGAATTTGATTTTCCTGAATTTATGGATACAGATTATGGAAATTTAAATGAAATACTAGAAGATAACAAGTCTATAAAAACGATTCAAAAATTCTAGACGGGTCAAATAGTCAGGAAACAACTTAAGTTTCCACCGAAACGCAGAAAAATCTTTCAAAAGTTATAGGCCAGTCAACTAATAAAATTAACATCACTAGTTGTATAATGTTTCCAAAAAAACATGAAACAGACACCGAACCTGTAATAATGACTGAGAAACTGGTATTTCGTCACATATGGTCGGTGCAGGAGAAAATTCAACAGAAAATAAAAATAATAACTGCTAAATGCGTGTGAACAACGTCGCAGAAGAAGTTTATAAAGTTTCATTAAAGGTAAATATATTGCGCTTTGAAATACATATTTTTATATACGATGAAATGAAACAATTTAATTTGTTTAAATCTTCATTATATTTGAACTAAGTTCAATATAGATCCGGGACGCGTTTCGCTAACACAGTAGCTTTCTCAAACAAATTAAATTGTTTTATTTCATCGTGTAGTATGGATCTTCATCAAGTGAAAGCCTCATCTATTCAATATCTGTATATGTTTATTATTATATTTATTATTCACAATATGTAATAAGTTTATTAAAGCGAACCGTGTAAGCTTTCTTTGCTCCGACTCGAATTGAAAATTTTGTTTCGAAAATTAAACTGCTTCGACTGACAATGAAAATTTTACTGTAGTTAGCTGTCCACATAAACCGGGTTAGGTGACAAAGCCCAAAATTTTAAAATTTTATTTATATAGTTTAACCGTTAAAAATTTAAATTATTAATGATATATGGGTAGGTCAGTTATAATCAATTAAAGATTATATTTTTAAATGTGCCATGGCCATGTGGGTTAAGACACGGATTTGAAAGAAAAGGGTCGTCGGTTCGAATCCGAAGCTTGTTAAATTTTTTTTCACAAATAACTTTTTTTTTATTATTATAATTTTGGATAATTTTCATTCAGAAAACCTAAAAAAAATCTGTTTTTCATTTTGAATGAAATATTAATCAAATCAAACCATAGGTAAAAACTTGGTTTGTCGTGACTCGGATTAAAAACTTTTTCCGCGAGATTAAGCTGCTTCTAGTCATTCTAGTTTAATTTCTTAATAAAAATTATCCAAAATTATAATAAAAAAAAATAAAAGTTACTTGCTGAAAAAAAAAATAACAAGCATTGGGATTCGAACCGACGACCCTTTGCTTTCAAACTCGTGTCTTAAACCGCATAACCATCGAACCAATGCAATTATGTAGTCTTTAATTTAACACAACTTACGTACCTATATATTAATAATAAGTTTAATTTTTAGCAGCTAAACTAAGTCAAATTTTAAAATTTTTCCTTCGTCACAACCCGGTTTATGTGGCCAGCTAATTGCAGTAAAATTTTCATGGTCATAAAATCGGTTTATTTCGCGGCCAAGTAACGGTTCGCTTTTTCTTTGTTCACATTTGTATGGACTTTAGGGAAACCGATAAAATTTTGTATTGGGACTGTTTAAACTATTATTCTGACAGCCCACGAAACAACATATTTCTGCTGAACTTCGGCGAGCTTTCCGTATTAGTGTTGAAATTTTGGTCAGTCGAAAAATGTTCGGGACAAAAGGTCAGGTGCAGATCACGGCAAGCCCTAGCATCGGCTGTCAAAATGCTTCGCCTTTTCGCACAGATCGAATATGATTATTTTTTACTGATAGAAAATTATACCAGGCGAGGCTACTTTTGTATATAGGCTTATTTTAGAGTAGAAAAAGGTCTGTTTCTGCAATTAAATCTCAAATGGTATAAGTTCACACTACTAAATGCCTAGATATTTTTTACATAGTAATCATGTGTTGAAAATTATTTAAAAAATTTAACCAAATAGGTATCAGGATAATGTATAAAACTAAAAATCAAAAATAATTACTTTTCTTAGTATGCATGATATAAATATGATCCAACTTATTGTAATAGATTCACTCCACTGAAAAAATAATATAAAATATAAGATTAATTGTAGATATCTAAAGCCAGTGTAGCCAGAGCACATATAAACATCGGTGGAAACGTCCAAGCATGAACAAAAAGATCACGCCCTGTCACCTCACCAGGTAATCTAAAAAAAAAAATAGTCAACATGTATCTTTGGCACTAGGATTGATAAAAAACAAGATTTTTTGAAAATAATCAAAAATTGCCGATTCTTCAAAGTTAAATTTTTGAACTTGTAAAAAAATAATCACACGTCTTGAAAATCCTATATATTTACCAAGTTAAGGCAAAGTACAATTTATGATTCTGAAAGTTCTAATGAACAATCAAGTATTTTTTTTTAATTTGGTAGCAATGATACCAAAATTAAATGGATTAAAATAAGACATTTCAAAATTAATTCTAAAAAGGTCTAAGTCATTACAGTTATTGATAACTTGCTATCGGAAAGCAGGTACTTTACCGAAAATGATTTTTTAAGAAAAATCTCATCACCAGAAAGTCAAAAATAAAAATTATGAAGTATTCAGTTAAGTATTCCAATCGCAATTTCAAACGCGAAATACAAAGACTTAAAACAGTCCGTGTATCATAAGGTTTATCATAATTATCATAGAGGGTTAAAATATTACAAGAATCCGATTCAGAATTAACGAAAGATTCAAGAACAATAAATATTAGAATATCATTTAAATCCTTATTTTTAGGATAAATCATTTTGTTTCTGCTTAACCTTTCAGTAGTGGCGCGGAGCCTGAGAAACGCAGCGACTACATTTTTAGCTGCTAAATCTGAGCGCTGTATGCCAGTATAGCTTCATGATTTATGCTCTAGTCTATTGTGTCAATTTATTGAGTGCGGTAGACTATTTATAAGATACGTCCTTCAGACTGCCTGCCACTGCTAGCGTTACAGATATTTTCATTGGCGAATCCACTACTTTGGTAAGTTTTGTTTTTTTTTTTTACTTAAATGAGAGAAAATCCTGATGTCTTTTTAGTAACTATGTGTGAGTATCAAAAAGAGCAGGATAGGCTTCGCCGACTGTTGGAAGAGGTTGAGGAACCCGATGATGAAGACAGTCACAGTGATCTAGATTTAAATGTAGAGCGGTTATCAGATAGCGAATCCGAGCAAGATGCAGATGAAATAGAAAAAAGCAATACGGTAAATAATTATAAGGGTAAATTTCTTGGAAAAGATGGAGTTACTATCTGGAATAAACATTACAATTTTAATTCTAAAACACGCACTAAGAAACAGAATATCATTAGCCGATTACCAGAGGTTAGGCAAAACGCAAAAAATGTGAAATATGTGATCGAGTGTTGGGAATTATTTTTACAACGGACATGTTACAACACATTGTAAAATGTAACAATTTGTACATAGCTTCTATAGCAGATAATTTTCGGAGAGAACGCTCTACCCGACCAACAGATATTACAGAAATTCAAGCACTTTTAGGTTTACTGTATTTAGCTGGATGTCTAAAAGATACTCGATTAAATACGAGTAAGATGTGGGACAGGAATGGTTTCGGTGTAGAAAGGTTATGGCTGACTATGTCCCAATATCGATTTAAATTTTTGCTTAGATATATAAGACTTGACAATATTGAAACCAGGTCACAAAGAAAAGAAATCGACAAACTAGCTCCAATCCGTGAGATATTTAATGAATTTGTTAGTAATTGTAAATCTTGCTATACCATAGGACAGTACTGCACCATAGATGAAAAACTTGAAGATTTTCGAGGCCGTTGTAGTTTCAAGCAATATATTCCCAAAAACCTTAACAAATATGGTATCAAGATATTTGCTTTGGTTGATTCCAGAATAAAAAAAGCGTTGTCGAAAGGCTAATACTTCCCATATCTCGTACCGGAAGAAACGTTACCTTTGACAATGGGGAGTTCAACAAAAATATAATATCACGTTTTTTCTTTATTAACAGTTAGAATTAATCAAATAAAACCCATTGAGTTTAATTATCTACCGTAATTTGAGCTAGATTTTTGAAGAAATTAATTTAAAAATTCAAATTTATAATTATTTGAATATGTCGCCATTACGATCGTGACGTCACTTATGTTCAATGAAGTTACCGTCAACCCATTAACTGAAAATGTGTAAAGAAGAGAATACGAATGAATAACATCTGTTAAATCTCACTTATACAGACAAAGATGGAGAAAACCATTATATGATAATTGAATAAAGATGAAAACTTGGAACTATCCACTGTGAATTCGCATTCAAAATCGAGAGAGATAAATAAATATTAGATTGCGCAGTTAGATAAAGAAAACGACTATTTTAACGAGATCAGGTAATAATTTGTTGTTTGGTACATAAATGCTGGGCACAAGCGATCCTGATTAAGTGAAAGGTCGCGTCTGCGTCTGCTTACTGCATAGTTCACTGTCACTGTTGTAGTTTGTACTCTGTAGAGCTGGTTGATGTTGATATTTTTCCGTGTTTATTTGGATTTGCAAAGATACGTAAACAAAGGTAAAAGTAAACACAATTAAAAACGACAATTTATAAGCAAGCTTCTCATCTCGAAGGTTTGATTGAACAGTTGATAGATTACATTCCAAATGGGGATACGAGTGGGGTTTTGTGGGTAGTCAATCCGTTTAGTGATCAAGCCGTAAGAAAAGCTGAGCTAACTGCTCGTCTTCATGATCAACTGATCGAAGTTTCAAGTGATCAGTCAGCAAAACTCACTTTTAACAGTGCTTGTATCGACAAATTTTAGATAGGTATTAAAAATGAATAACCAGAACTGTCCACAAAGGCATTACAGACTTTGATGATATTTTCTACGTCTTATAACTATGAGCAAAGATTCTCCATAATGGTTAATATCAAAACAAAATCAAGAAATCGTTTATGTATTACAAAACACATTCCGGACATAAAGAAATTTCTTAATTCCAAACATGCTCTTGTTTCCCATTGGATAGTATTAGGCCTTTTTCAACTTGTATGTGTATTATAAATTTGTATAGCCTATAAATTTTGTTATTAATAAAAACTACAGCTATAACTGATTGTTTTTACTTTTCCTCCATATCCCGCGACCCACAGTTTGAGAACTCCTGGTGTAGATAATGTTGATAAAATGTGTGCTGCATATGACGTTTCGAGAAATTCCAGAAGGTGGCCGATGGTAGTTTTTTATGCACTCATGATTATTGCAGGCATAAATAGCCAAATAATATATGCTGCCAATAATCCAAATTTGACATTTAATAGAAGGTTTTTTTTAAACATTGGCAATACATCTTACAGAAGACCATCTTCGACGTCGTTCATTTGAAACAAACGTACCCCTAGCTGTAGGGGAGACCGGGGTTGGTTGAACCGTGGGGCAGGTTGAACCGGACGCCCAACAAGTATAAAGGAGTGGTGGAAATGTAGGAAAACAACCATCCAAGCTTTAATATGTCTTAATTATCAGTCGGGAGATAACCTCTGAGAAAGTATCGCGTGTAGTTTTGAAAGTGTTGGCGCTTGAATTTTCACGTGGCGAATACCAAAAAAAAGTAACTTTGAGTTTTTGTCTAAAAAGGGGGTAAGTAACAAACCATATCATTTGTTTTATTATTCCAGTGTGTAGTTTATTTATTTGTCAATCTATTCGTACTTTTTTAACCTTTTTTATTCACAATATAACGGGTAAAATAATAGATTATTTAAAAAATTGTAAGGCGGGGCTGGTTGAGCCATTTTTAATGGGGCAGGTTGATCCGCATGGTTCAACCTGCCCCAAACTCTATTTCAATAGTTTACATTAATAATAGTGTGATTTAGTTTTCAGGAAATTATTGACATGAGAAATTACAAACGGAAAACAAATAAAGGTGATACCAGTGCAAGTGTCATGTTACAAGCCGCAAAAAAGGTTAAATTAGAAGGGTTTTCCATTAGAAAAGCTGCAATAGACCATCAAATTCCCTATACAACTTTAAGACGATATTGTAAAAAATTTACTGATGAAGATATTAATTGTAATAATCCTAACCAAATCGAAACAGGTGTTGGATATATACAAAACAGAAAGGTTTATATATTTTTCAATTATTTTTTGACATTTAATATTAAAAAATGATATTTTACTGCAGGTATTTTCTTCTGAACAAGAAGAGAACCTATCAGCATATTTATTAAAAGCAGCAGATATTTATTACGGACTCTCACCAAGAGAAGTACGAAGGATGGCATATTTGTTTGCAAATTCGTTGAAGATAAAATATCCGGAGAATTGGAACACACACGAAATGGCTGGTAAAGATTGGTTTGCTATGTTTTTGAAACGGAACCGCCGCCTTTCAATAAGAACACCTGAAGCAACAAGCTTAGCCAGAGCTACAGGTTTTAACAAAACAACGGTTTCAGTTTTTTTCTCTAATTTGAAAACCGTATTAGACAGGCATAAATTTGGACCAGGAGACGTATGGAACGTCGATGAAACAGGCGTGACAACGGTCCAAAAACCAGATCGTATTGTTGCTCGTCGTGGAGTAAAGCAAGTAGGCCGTGTTACCTCCGCAGAAAGAGGGACATTGGTAACTTTAGCTTTTGCCGTATCTGCGACCGGCAATTGCATTCCACCCATGTTTGTTTTCCCTCGGGTAAGATATCATGATCACTTTATTAACAATAGTCCTCCAGGAAGCGTAGGTGTTTCAAATCCCTCAGGGTGGATGAATAAGGCACATTTTTGTGAATATGCACGTCACTTTGTAAAACATTCAAAATCATCTTTAACAAAACCTACACTTTTACTATTAGATAATCATGATAGTCATTTATCCATAGAAGCATTGGACTATTTTAAATCTAACGGGGTAACTGTTCTTTCATTTCCTCCGCATTGCAGCCATAAACTGCAACCCTTGGATAGAAGTGTTTACGGCCCCCTCAAAAAATATATAAATTCTATGTGTGACAACTGGATGACAAACCATCCAGGCTCCACAATGACCATTTATGACATACCAGGGATTGTTAAAATGGCTTTGCCTTTAGCTGCTACGATTAATAATATTTTAGCAGGTTTTAAGGTTTCTGGAATTTCTCCTTTTAACAAAGATGTTTTTGAAGATTCTGAGTTTATGGCGTCTTATGTCACGGACAGGCCAGATCCAACCAAAATACCACCTAAAGATACCGGTCTTAATACGTCTACCGTGGAAAGCGAAACTAATCTAGAGGCGATCTCAGATAATGTAGATTCTAAAGAAGTTCACAAAGAAGCCACCGATAGAACCGTCCTTGAACACACGACTCCACCTAAACTAAGCAACATTATTTTAGATGAACAGCCATGTAGTAGTAAATCAGTAGTGAATAATACTGTCACTCTGGAACAATTAAAGCCACTCCCAAAAGCACCACCAAGAAAAAATAAAAATAATAGAAGGAAAAGAGTATCAGCTATTTTAACCGACACCCCAGTCAGAGATGCTATCAAAGAACAAAAAGAAAATGTTAAAAAAAAGCAAAAATAGTTAAAAGAAACTTAGTTCCATCTGAGAACGATAATACAGCAATATCCGTTAAAGGGAAGTCAATTGCTGCAAATAAAAAAAGTATTGACAAACATCCTCTACGTAAAAGAAATAAACAAAGTGAAAAAGAAAATTATTCTAGTAATTCGGAAGAAGAAGAGGAAGTCTTTTGTTTAATATGCTTAGAGCCATATTCCAACAGTAAATCCAAGGAAAAATGGGTACAATATTTTATATATGCCATAATTGTGATAGTGATTAGAATGTTTTAATGCTTCTCTATTTTCTTTTGCATATTTTTTAACTTCCCTATTACTTTTATGAATTAATGTATTTGTTTCTTTAATAAATTTAAGGTTTTACCCATATTTATTTCTATAACTTCCTATATAATCAACCTACCCCATAGGGTGGATCAACGTGCCCCAACGACGGGGTTGGTTGACTACTTGTATATCATAATGAATAAAGTTATCTTTAGCTGAATTATTAATTTGTCAAAACGTTTACTATTTGACGTATTATAGTATTTTTTTGATATAATAACACTAAACATTAAAAAAAAATAAAAAACTGGTTCAACCAACCCCGGTCTCCCCTACGTGAAAGGAGACAGGAGGCTGCTGGTACTTCATCACAAAAAAATGATGCTACTCAAGATGGAACTCGGAAAAAATGTATATTTTGTAAAAACAAAAACAAATCACGATTTTACTGTGTTAAGTGTCACAAATTTATTTGTTTGTCGCATGCCAAATATTTATGTGAACCTTGTTTAAGATCCTATAAATAAAACTCTTTTAAGTTTACTTAATTTTTAATTTGATTTTACAGATGGTCGTAAAATTTAATTCATTTTAAAATTTTTGTATTTCATAATTTGATTTAAAATTCATGTTTTTATTTTGATATATCGTTTTATACTCTTTTTCGATAACAGAGAACACGAAATCTGGTAATTTATAAGATATTAATCTTATTTTTATCCTATGTGAACTTTTTTGGTGGTTTTTTCTGGTTTCACTTGGGGTGACTGACAATTTTCCGCTGTTCCAACATTTGACGATCAAGTTTGCCAGATCCAAGAAGGACGGATTTTGAAATATATCACAGTTTTTTTGTCAATTCTTTCTAATCACACCAAAAAATCAACTGACTGGCGTCCAAAATTTTTATATTTAATATTTTACTTCTGATATATTTCAAATTCTATTCGTGGAACGAACCCATAATATAATTTGAGCTTAATCACTTCAATTATTTTTTTTACCTTTTTATCGTTTCAATAGTGTCCAGTGACCCTAAGGTCATCTATAACCTTTTCATACCTCAAAATTACGTATTTATTTTTTAAAGGAAACTATGTAGTGAAAATCTTCCGGTTTTTTGGGCTTAGTCCACTAGATTATAATATAAAATCATGCATAGTGTCCGATGACCCTAAGGTCGTCTATAACCTTTTCATACCTCAATATTAGGTATTAATTTTTTAAGGAAAACTATGTAGTGAAAATCTTCCGGTGTTTTGGGCTTGACTAATGATACCAGTCCGCTAGATTATACTATAAAATCAAGGATAGTGTACTGTGACCCTACGGTCGTCTATAACCTTTTCATACCTCAATATTACGTATTTATTTGTTAAAGGAAACTATATAGTGAAAATCTTCCGGTTTTTTCGGCTCGACTTGTAGTACTAGTCCACTAGATTATACTATGAAATCATGGATAGTGTACGCCGACCTTATGACCTTTTCCTTCCTCAAAATATAGTTTCCTTTAAAAAATAAATACGTAATTTTGAGGTATGAAAAGGTTATAGATGACCTTAGGGTCACCGGACACTATCCATGTTTTTATAGCATAATCTAGTGGACTAGTACTACTAGTCAAGCCCAAAAAACCGGAAGATAGTTTCCTTTAAAAAACAAATACGTAATTTTGAGGTATGAAAAGATTATAGATGACCTTGGGGTCACCGGACAGTATCCATGATTTTATATTATAATCTGGTGGGCTACTACTAGTCAAGCTCAAAAAAGCGAAAGATTTTCAATGCACAGTTTCCTTTAAAAAATAAATACATAATTTTGAGGTATCAAAAGGTTATAGATGACCTTAGGGTCACCGGAGACTATCCATGATTTTATATTATTATCTAGTGGACCAGTACTACTATTAAAGCCCAAAAAACCGAAAGATTTTCACTACATAGTTTCCCTTAAAAAATAAAAACGTCATTTTGAGGTAGGAAAAGGTCATAGATGACCTTAGGGTCACCAGACACTATTCACGATTTTATAGTATAATCTAGTGGACCAGGGCATACTCCTTTCTTGTAAATTTTAAATGAATAAATTTTAAATAAATATTTATATAAGGTTTGTTCATAAAATGATTATTATTATTATAATACACTATAAATAAATCTATGATTATTATTATCATCCGATTTTTTTATTTTTACCCCCATTATTTTCCACTTTCTTTAATTTTGTTATTAATTATATTATATTTAAAACTACAATTTTTACAGATAAGTATTCTACTTTTTTTATTGAAATTTATTATGATTTATATATTACTAATTTAAATATTTATTATTGAGGAATAATGCACCACTAAATTCTAGAAAAAGACTGAAACGTCAAAACTAAATTTAGTTTTTTTTTCTAAAAACTGACTTTATTCGACAATAAAAAATATTCAAATTGATTACATAATGGTATTTTTTTTAATAAAATGTTACAGCAGTGTATCCTAAAATATAAGCAATGTATTTAATTTAAATTAAAAAATATTTCAAATACTCCATATTTTTTCCATATAACTTAATAAGATAGAAAGAGATAGATACCCTCCCATACTGCGGGTTGCCTAAATTTGAATTTGCCTCACTTTCGTTGGCAATAGAAAAAAAAAGGAATTACAGAAAAACAAAATGTCGAATAACGACGATACCATCGGTGCCAGGGTGGAGACCGTTATTTATCGAAGCACAATCGGCTCGATTTCTGAGTTTAAACCGGATGAAGATTGGCAAATGTGGGTAGAAAGATTGGAACAATATTTTGCGGCAAATTATATAGAAACCGATAAAAGAGTGCCAGTATTATTAACTTTAATTGGAGAAGTGGCATATAAGACATTGAGAGATTTGTGTGATTCAGATCTACCTAAAAACAAGAGGAAATATGCGAGATTTTGGAAAGTCAAGTTTCTAAGCGAATATCAGTTTTTAAAGAACGTCTCGATTTTTATGGTCTAAGGCAGTTTGAAAACGAATCAATAAGACAATGGTATGCAAGAATAAAAAATAAGGCAAGTCAGTGTAAATTTGGTACAAACTTAACCGAAATTTTGAAAGATAGATTAATATCTGGACTACAAAGAAATCAAATATTAGACCGAGTGTGTGAAGAAGATCATAGAAAATCATTGGAGTAAATTTTGGAAGTAGCTCTAAATAAAGAAGCAGACTTATCAGCATCTACACACATTACTTGTTCAAACTTTCGCCACTTAGATAGGCAACCATTATTGAGAGTAATTTTGGCCTATTGGCAACATTGTAAAAAACCACATTCGCCACTTGACTTCATATTCGTAACATGTCATGAGTTTAACAAAGAATAATTTCAATTAATCCACTCAATCATTTAACAATAAATATTACAGTCCACCCAATCAATAACAAATAAATGAGTCGTGTTAATGCAAAACTCGCTTTTTGCTAAAATTACAGAACAGGAGTTTGGGACGGCTTTGGGTTCAACGTAACTTATCTTTTCGGAATAACTAACTCTGAATAATCAAAAATCGCTTTATATTGCTTGTTTTCTTGCTAAAATATTAGGAATATATGCAAAAGTCTCTCTGTGGTGGGGACGCATAGGTGTAAAACTCGCTTCCTGCGTATGCCCAATAAGGATATCAGTGTAAGTCACATGATGGAGGCAGAGCCAACGGCCGAGCAAGATATCTTGGAAGCCATTGGCCATTGTTGTAAATCAGTTTGTAGTAGGTACCTGGCGTACTTTAGCAATCGATTTTAAAAATTAGACAGTGTTTTGTAAATTAATAATTAATCAAAATAATGGATAATTTAAATATTCAAGGTATTCGACCATCAGAATGTGGTAAAGGCCGAAAAAAGCTACCACAGCCGCAAAAAAGAAAACGATTCTTGTTGAAGGAGGCGAGGTAAGTTCTTTAGGGTTATACGTGATACAGTGACGTAGGTACATAAAATTTTAAACCCAAAAAGCACAGACTCTTGTAAAATAGACGGAGACAATTATTAGTATTGACGATGTAAGAGAACTTGAACATACTTTCGACCTCAACGACAACGTGTTAAAGTAAAAACAATATTCTATTGTTATTATGTAATTCTTGAGTGCATTTTAAAAAATAATGTTGTATTTTAACTAAAGTGTAAGTTTAATAAAAAACGTCGATGGAAAATTTTTTGGTTTTTAAATTCGACGAATTTTCTGTTAAGGTCGAAAGTACTCGGGATGCTCAAGTTTTTTCGTTTTCCATTTAATCCTTCTGTCTCCAGTATCTTCTCGTTGTTTCAGATATAAACCAAAAGAATTACCTAAGTTTCCATCATGTGGCCATTTAAACCTGCCAGGAAAACCATATGACTGCGCAAAACTAACCATGAAGCAAGTATTAGATTTTCATAGAAAGCTTTACGCAAAAGCTGATAAAATTTACCAAGACACGCTCATACTAAAATGTTGCTCGGCTGTGGTGCCAACCAAAGTTAAAAGTGAGGCAAAGTCTACACACACAATATCGATAAAATATTACATACCTATCCAAGCTGGTAATTTAATTAGAGTCTGCAAAAACGCATTTATGGAAATAACACATTTAAGTAGAGATAGAATTGAGCGTGTCATGAAAAGATTTCTATTAAAAAACGATGTTCCTGTTGAGAGAAGAGGAGGAGACCGTATACGTAACAGAAATGACGATAAACGAAAGGCAATAGGCGTATTTATTGAAACACTGAACTGCACAGAATCACATTACTGTCGCACCAAATCCATCGAACGCAAGTATTTATCCTGTGAGTTGAATTTTAAAAAATTGTGGCAAATGTACTTGTCATCTGTTCCGCAAGAGGTACATGTGAAAATTAGTTATTTTAAATATTATGTTAAGAGAAAGTATAATCTGGCCTTTGGTACTCCCCAAACTGATGTATGCTCATTTTGTTTGAGGTGTAAAGAAATCATCAGCAAAGGAAACTTGAGCAAGGCGGACAAGGCGAAACAGATTACCGAGCACAGAATTCATAAACTGAAGGCCAAAGCATTTGTTACGTTATTAAAGTCCGAAGACGATAAAATTGAAGTCTTCTCATTTGATTGCCAGAAGAACTTGTGTTTGCCAAAACTACCCGACCAAGCAAGTTATTTCAGTCAGCAATTTAATTATAACAACTTTACAATTGTGAATGGATCCTCAAAGGGTGCGCTGAATGATTCTACAGTAGTTTCTTATGTGTGGACAGATTTAGATGCACCCAAAAATTCAAACGTAATTGCTTCAGCTGTATTGGATAGATTAAACATGTTTGATTTTAAACCTACCACCACAACTGTACGCTTATTCGCAGATGGTTGTGGTGGTCAAAACAAGAATGTTACAGTGATATGCATGCTGCTTGTGTGGCTTCGCAACTATGCACCAGTAAATATCGAAACTGTTGAAATGATATTTCCCATGGTAGGACATTCATTCCTTCCGCCAGACAGGGTATTTGGGTTAATTGAAAAGGACGTTAAGAAGAGAGCTGTTATCACTGAACCACATCAGTATGACGATATCATAAGAAAACATGCCGCAGTTCGTAATATTGGAAATCAGTGGAGCATTTTAGATTTTAAGACAGAGGCCAAAAAACACTTAAAATTGCCTGGGTCATGGCATTTCCAGTTTAACAAAAGTAAAAGATTTATTCTGACAAAGTCAGGCAAAGGCAATGTAAGTATACGTGGTGAACCACATTACCGTAACGATATCGGTGTTGCTAAAGGTGTGTCAAAACAGGGACATAAAATCAGTGAGATTTCACCTTCACCTCTGCAAATTGGCAGGAAACCCAAAGGAGACAAGAGTTCCATCGTTCGCCTTTTAAACACCCATTACGGAAAAGATTGTCCACAAAGGCCAGAACTCCATTTCTACAAACAAGCTTTATCTCCAACCAATAATATAGAATTAGAATCTGACGAACATGACATATGCGAGACACCATAAGAAGAAAATTTAGTCATATAATATGCTCCTTTCATTACAGTTTTCATTTCGTTTTTTAAATGTCTTTGTTGCTTTCTATTAAGTACACAGAATAAAAGGTTCGTTTGTGCAGCTTTTTTTTCGCTATATTCCCCCTATCATAACCAACGCCACTGGTAAACATGTGCCATTTTCAAGAATTCACGACGTGCAAAACTCACTTAATGCATTTGTAAAATTAGCAAAACTCTCCTAATACTCCAACTAAGATGCAAAACTCTCTTTTTACATATTTAAAGTTGAATTTTATAAAATGTTAACAAGGCAATGTTTTCGTGATTTAGTACCAAGCCTTGTGATAGAATGCGCCACCTACAAGAAAAAATCTCTATTTGGTTTATCGGAAGAATAAAAAAGGAACTGGTTTTTGTCAATTTTCTCTAAATCAGGTGTTGAGCATATAGCAAGTTTTGCATTTACACGACTCAAATTCAGTTCATCAAGACATCAACATATTTTTGGTCCAGCGAGCGGATGTGTGCTTAAAAAGCGAAAATAAGTAAAGAAAATCTCCATAGTTACAGCGTATTGGGAATCTACGGTTTCCAGACGACGAAAACGAGTCGAACAAGGAAGTACGACATAAGCGAAACCAGGAAGCGTGCCTACGGTTTCCTGATAAGTCTGTCGAGATTTTATTTACATTTCGGTGAGTCGTTCCTATATTCCTTTCATTTATTTTGAATTTACCATTGTTTCGATTTGTTTGACGTTGTGTACATCCGATTATTAGTTCTTTAATAATTTAATAAATGCTAATTACATTCTTAATACATTTACTGATATTTTTTAATTAAAAATTACATTTTTCAAAAATCATTTTAAACGTGACATTAGAGTTATCACTATGTCTGAGTTTGAAGACAAGTTAAAACAAAAGACCAATGAGAGAGATATCGTTATCACGAAATTAACTCGTTTCATTGAATTTATACAATCTGCCGGTGAAGAAAAATTAACCGAGTTAGAGAGTAGGTTACATCATATTTCTAGCGCGTTGATATCATTCAATCGCAAATTGAATTGTTCGATAATGATATCAGGGAATCTTTTGAGAACAGTTATTATAAAAGTGCGGCTACAGATAGAAACGTAACAATACAATTACATTTCAGTTTCCACAGTCTGCTCAAACACAGTTACTAAGTTTCCATTGGAAAACCCCAGAAGTTTGTCAGATGGGCCTTGCAACAATTTGGTGCAATGGATTATTTTACTTCAACAGAAACAATTTCCTATCACAAAAACTATGTTGTTGGACAATGTGGAAATAGTATATTATATACCAAGGGACTAAAGTGCATCTTAAGGATCCCGGATGGGGCTCGAACTCAGACCAATTTCGATCCAAATTCTGACAATAAAAACTTTTGACAAAACCTTGTCTTATACGAATATATTATGAAAATAATGACAGAAGATTGCGACTTTGTCTCATTTAAGATATTTTAGAATAAAATTGTAAAAAATATATAATTGTTTCCAATACTCCTTTGTGGAAGTATTTGACAGATCTGTATTAAATTGGAATAAACAAGGTGGCTGGTTTTAATTGTTTTTTATTTGCGGGACTAAAAAATTTTAGTCCCTTGGGATTAAAAAAATTTAGTCCCTTGGGATTAAAAAAATTTAGTCCCAAGGGAGTAAAAGTACTATTTTCACTACCCGCGATGTAAAAAAATTATTACTGAAACAAGAAAATAATCGTCCAGGAGATAAATGGTTCAAGTCGTTTTTGCGAAGGCATCCTGAGATATCGCCAAGGGTAGCCCAAAATTTAACAGCAGCAAGAGAAAATGTGACTGAAAGGCAACTCAGAAACTGGTTTGCTGAAGTAAAAGAGTACTTAATTTTAGAAGGGTTGTTCGAAATTACCAACGAGCCCAAGAGATTTTACTGCTGACGAAAGCGCCTTCTATTTAAATCCAAAGGTTCCAAAGTACTTGCTAGAAAGGGTGGCAAAAACATATACTCAGTGGGTGGTGATGAAAAAGAAAACTTGACAGTACTTTTAACAGCCAATGCTGACGATCAAATTGCTCCCTCATTGGTACTGCTTACTTACGCCAGAGTTCCTGGATACACCTCGACGAGCATGCCTCCTTCTTGGGCAATTCAGAAAACGGGCGGATGTGCAGTTCTACTTTTTACGAATATATTACAAATAGTTTTGTTCCATTTCTAGACAAAGAAAAAATCCAATTTTATTTTTTGTAGATGGTCACGTTTCCCACCTAACCCTTCACTTATCAAATTTTTGTTCCCAAAATGGTATAGAATTGATAGCTGTTCCCAAATTCAACTCATCTCTTACAACCTATGGATGTGGCGGTATTTAGACCAATAAAAAATGCTTGGAAAAATGAAGGTCAAAAATGAATATCGGAAAATGGCGGTATAAAACTTCAAAAGCAAAACTTTGGATCGATATTTGTGAAGGCGTTGGAACATGTGATAGACGTTACAGTGAAAAATGGTTTTTGTGTATCAGGACTTTGCCCCTTCGAAGTAGAGAATGTCAAATTCGAAAAAATTGCTGCCAAACCATCTACATCTCAAGAACCCTTAAATGAAAAAAAATCTACAGAACACTTTCTAAACGAATTACAAGATAGGATTCCGAAGTCAAAAATTTTGAATCTTGCATGGAGATGTGAAGGACACTAGTCTCTTCAATATTTGGAAGGATGCGGTTAAAAATTTGAAAATACCGGTAAAAAATACAGCGGATGATGTGATCCTACCCATCACTGAAGCCTTGGTCGAAGAAACTGAAAATAAAGAGAACGAAGTTAACCATGATAAATCCACAAATTTACCATCGCCATTCAAAAGAGCATTGTTTTGGCCAGGACCTTCCACATCGGCTAAGAAGAAAAAGTCAAAAGAGAAAATACCTTCAGTTGTGACATCCGAAGCGTGTAGAAAATACAATACAAACAAAAAAGACGAGAAAAAAGAGAACAAAGAGAACAGAACAAAAAGAAAAAATTAGAGACAAATATCAGAGAAGATTCAGAAACTTCTGAAGAAGAAGAAGAGTGGAAGGAAAGTGACGTTAGTTTGGCCGATGTTGATTCACCAAACAACCTATCGATTGGCGATTATTTGTTGATAAGTTCTTAGGAGGCAGACGACAAACAACACAGTACAGATACGTTTGTCTAGTGCAAGCTTTATACGATGACGACAATGAAATGGAAGTCATAGAATGGACGAGGATGACAACTCTACTGTAAATAAAACCGCTGTGCTGGGAAAACCGCCTGTTCCTGAGATGCTTACTTCGGGCGATAGAATTAAGTATAAATTTTTGAAATCTGTCGATGTATATGAAGCTGCATGATTACTATTATTGTTCTGAGTTTGTTTTTTCAGTATTTATTTAGTTTTCTTCATTTGAATTTTTAATAATTGAGGAGCAACCAAAATATGTGTTATTTAGAGAAAACGCGAAAAACAAATAATTACTTATGGATTTATAACAAAAATGGATTTATAACAAAAATGGATTTATTCCCTTTTGGTTGGATGCTCCTCAATTTATCTTCTGTAAAACGTTTACAATAAGTTACCTTTTTGATAGTTACCTAAAACGTAATTAATAAATTACTTAATAAACATAAGGCGTCCTTATTTACTTTACTTTATCTTTCAACGGTCATTAACTGGGGTGTCAATAACTCAATCACTGTCAATGATTGGGTTTCAATTATTGGATTTTGTCTGTCAATAACGGGTACCCGAAACATTTGTTTCGTAATTTTTAATTAAATAGAGGGAATGAGTTTTCTTAGAATTAACACATTTACCGGCTAGTATAAACTCTAACAACTGTTTTAAAAAATAATCCCTGTGTTTCAATTAAATAAATTAGCAAAATTTTTTTTAGCAAAAAATGCGCTAATAGTGTCGAAGACTGGGCGGTTTACTTTTGTTGGTTTTATCAAAAAATTTCATTATTGATAAAAAATTTTGCTTATTCTAAAACGAAAGAAAAATCATGTTTTATCGTGCTCGCTTCATTTTGTAGTCAATTTTCTCCTCTTGTGAACCCCATACATGGTCACCCTGTAGAAACGTAAATAAATGTCATTCGTTTTTATTGTAATTAAGATATCTATTTTAAGAAACTGAGAAACTGTTTTTTTTACAATGTGTTTTGTATATTTGTGTAGATATTGTAAAGAACTAGCCAATTTGCTAAATTTAAATTTACACTTTTTCCTTATAGTATAGAACTATAGAATAAAGAATGACTTGAATGAAAACAACTTTAACTATCACTAATTATTGTTAAATAAACTTTGTTATAATACAAAAAAGAACTTTGAATTACACTTAGTTACTGTTCTGTATCTTTCAATTTAGGAGCGAACAAAGGTCCAAACATGGAAAAACACTATTTCAATTTATATTTAAAATTACCTATCTCTTAGAAATAATTTTATCGTTACCAAGTCAAATATTTTCTAAGATTTCTGTCTATGGTATTTATTCTATTATATCAAAATTATTAATTATTCGGTCTAGGACATTCGGGCGCGGCCGTTCGGGCGCCGCCGTGCGGGCGCGGCCATTCGAGCGCCACCGTACGGGCGCGGGGACAATCGGGCGCGGGGACGATCGGGCGCGGCCGTTCGGGCGCCGGCCATTCAGGCGCGTAATTTTATAATAAATATAATAATATAAATGAATGAAGAGTAACGAAGGCGATTAAATTTTATAATACCTAGTTCAATAACAACATTCTTCTAGGTAAAATATACAATTAATACAGGTAATTTAATATAAGTACATAATTTGTTTGAAATTAAACCCTTATTCCTCAGATAAGAAAACTGTTTTGAATTTGGATAAGGCGATTAAATTTTATAATACCGAGTTCAATAACAACTATTATAGATAATTTAATATAAGTACATAATTTTTTTGTCATTAAACCCTTTATTCCTCACATAATTGACGTAAGGATATGATTGGTTTACCTAGAGGTAAGGTTGGGATTAATAGTTCAAAAAAAGTATATAAATATAATTACAATTATTTTAACAGTTGTCTGTTAGCTTTGCTTGCTACAATTTGCGCTTTTACATTGTGATATTTTCTACTGTTTTTTTACGGTTGTACGTTTACTATTATTATTTTTGTTCTGAATATCCGCTGCTATGGAAGTGGTTTCTAAAGCTGGAAAGAAAAAATATGTGAGTAATGGATACTGTTATGTTTTTGATAAATTAAGTGTGTGTGCAACTAAAGAATTTTGGCGATGCGAACTTAAGAACAATGGGTGTAAATGTCGTATCCATATATCGAATGATATAATAATAAAACAAATTAATAATCATTCCCACGACAGTAATGCAGCAAAAGTGGAAGTTGATTGTATTCGTGGTAAAATGAAAAGTCGTGCTGGTGAAACTATGGAACAAACATGTCAAGTAATTAATGCATGCCTTAATGATGCAGATTTATCACAGGCTGCACAAGCAGCTTTACCAAAAAATGAAGCACTAAAGAAAATGATACGAAGGAAAAGAAATGAAATAAGCGCTGCACCGTTGCGGATAGAACTCTTGGTGATTCCTGAAGAATACAAATTATTTGAATTTAATGGAGTTGCAGAGAACTTTTTAATAGCGGACAGCGGACTAGAACCAGACAGAATTTTGATATTTGGTCGGGAGAAAAACATTCATAAGGTTAGTAGATATGAGCACAGATAATTTATGCTCCTTGTTTTTTTTTGTTGCAAAAATCATGGTGCTCTCTTGCTTCGAACGAAGCAGTGTAGTTTTACACCTTAACGTTGACAGTTAAAGCACGGTTTGATATTATGACAAAAGCGTGGATTTAAAAGAAAATGTTTAGGTTGTTGCTTAGAAAAAATTATTTGTATTTTATAATAAGATGGATGATCTTTTCAATTTATTTTTTAATATTTCATAATTTTTGTTAACAAATACTAAAATAATGACAGTTTCCGAAGAAAGCTACTATTTTTTGTCTTTGTTTTAGATTTTACTAGAATCACAGCACTGGTTTGTCGATGGGACATTTTCTACGGCACCGCAGTTTTTCCAACAAATATATGTTATTTTAGCCGAAAGATTTGATGGAGTTCATCCTGTGGCTTACGCTCTGTTGCCAAATAAGCAGACTGTAACGTATGCAAGAATGATCACTTTACTAAAACAAGTGGAACCCAATTTAAATCCCAAGAAGATCTCCTGTGATTTTGAATTAGCCGCTATTAATGCGTTTAGGAATGAATTTCCAAATGTTAAAATTCAGGGATGTTTGTTTCATTTAACAAAAAACATGAGGAAACATTTGGGCGAACTTCATCTAATGGGGAGGTACAATAATGAAGCCGATTTTGCATTGCAAGGAAGAATGATAACTTCTCTGGCGTTTGTGCCAATAGAAGATTTAGATGGAGCAATTGATGAGTTGTCGAATACGTTGCCTCCCGAATTGGAACCTCTGCTTCAATGGTTTGAGGACAATTATGTAGGACGTCTAAATCGTCGTGGCAATGGAAGAAGACCTGCAATGTTTCCTCCAGAAATGTGGTCGGTTTATAACCGTGTTCTGTCTAATACAGACAGAACAAATAATCATGCCGAAGCGGCACACAGGCGATTACAAACTGAGTTGTCGATGAGCCATCCCACGATTTGGAAGCTGATCATCAGTTTGAGGAAAATTCAGAGAGGTAGAGATGTTTTTTATGAACAATTAGTTGCTGGTAACGAACCGCCAATGAAAAAACAAGCCTACATACATGCAGATAGACGTATAAAAAATTTGGTTGAAAACTACCAAAATAGAAATATAATAGAATTTTTACGTGGCATTGCACATAATTATCAAATGAATCCATAATATATTTATTTAGTTTTTTTATATGATTGTTTTATTTATAAAGGACGAATTTTCTTTCTTTTCATTATTACACACTTCAAAGTACGAATTTTCGTTTTTATTCATTAATATTAAGTGTGTACACACTACCAAGTAATCTTCTGTTACCTTTTATATATTTTTATTGTAGCAAGTGAGGTCGTAGTTTTGACCACTAAATATCTGAAATATGGGTATCTAGTGACGTTATAAATGCTCATTCTCATTTGTATTATTCTAGATGAAAATACATTCGCAACAGAATATATAATAAATTTAATAAACAATGGATTTTTGTCTATAGATGAACCATTATCCCAAATTTATCGAATAGAAAATGGAAGGTAAGAATAATTATTAGACATATGGGGGATGCAGTCAATAAGTATTAATCTTTTCTAAACAAGTTTTAAAATTAAAGCTATAGTTCACAACAGAATAAGATTTTATCGAGGTCATACTGATTGCATCCATATATACTTTCCTTTAAAGTATATGTAGGTATTTATGTATTTTCTTATTTTAAAAATACATGCTAAATTAACCGAAATGCATATAAGTAATGTTAATTTTGTAATGAATTGTTCTCATACTCCATTTCTTTACAGTGAAACATTGATACATCCGCCCATGGCCATTAATGAAGATTTACCAGATGTAGACAATGAAATTGGAATATTTGGTAAGTATTATAAGTAATAGTTGAATAATAATATGAATAGATTAAATAAATATATGAAAAAATCTAGGAAAAATTACAGAATTTTACCAAAATCTACGATAAAACTAAATATCTTTAACGTTTTCAGAAAATTTGCCGCCAGACAAAATTTGGTCACATGATGCCACCCTTAATTTGATTTCTCTATATAAGGCCCATATGAATCAATTTAAAAGTACCACTATTAGAAATGCAGTTGTTTGGAAGAATATAGCAAATGAGCTAAGAGGCAATAAATTTAAGTTTACTGCCAAGCAAACTGAGAATAAATGGAAAAACTTAAGAAAGACATACATACAATGGAAAGATAACATGAAAGATACCAGTAGCGGGGCAAACGCTTTGAATTTTGAATTTGTTGATGAGTTTGAAGAAATGTTTGGTTCAAAGCCTAATATAGAACCAAAAGTAATTGCCAGTTCTACAACGAATACTGCAACTATTGCACCCCCACCAGCAAAGAAACCAAAATTTACGATGAAACATTTTGCAGATACTATGCTCACTGCATCAAGTAGTAGAGAGACACAAAGGGATAGTAGACATAAAGAAAATGTGGAATTGCAAAATAAAGCAATAAACACTTACAAGGATATGATGCAAAAACTTTTAGAAAAACTGTAGTTATTTTTACACATTGACATTTACTTACTTTAGTGGTAATTCTATAACTAGTATGTTTATTTTTAACGGGTGTTAAATTTTATAATTTTAACATAAATTGTAATTCTGTAAAAATAAAATTAACATATGCGCTACATTTTCAATCGAATAAACATACGTTAAAAGTAGTTCAAATTAATAATAAAAAGAAGAAAAAGTAAGGTTAAGGTTTATGATATGTAAATTGAATATCATTCAATCTGTGCTTTCTAAGTGATTTCATCCATTCTATTATTTATTGTTTATATAAATAAATACAACTTATGGAAAAAAGAAGCGGTAAAATGACCAAATTTCAAAAAGAGTTTATGGTAAACTACTTGGAAGGTCACAAATTAAAATGGATTACTGGCGTCTCGCAAATTCCTGGTACTTTGATTATTTCGCCTTCTACAACAAACCCATACTTACTACGTATTGACAAAAGATTTACATGGGCTACAAATAAAATATCATTTCTTAACTATTCAAATTACTTATTGCAAAACCCTTATTTAAACTTATATTCTCAAATCATAAATGAAAACCCCAAAATCATGTACCACAATAACATTTATTAAAATTTTTTTTTTCTTTAAGGCAACTATACTATATTTGAAAATCAAGAGAGAGTAAATTCCCAGAATAAAAAGTAATTCGGTATGTAAAACTATAGTACAGTACGTGCGGTAAAACTTCAATATTTGTAATGCATTCTAAATTGTTTTTGTTAATTTCAATACAACATTTATTAAATGTCTTGGACTATCACATTATTTTATGATCTTTCATTGTTACTACAGTAGGCCTAAGAGGATTAACGTGCGTCATAGGCGTAACCAGAATAGAAAGGGATAATTGTTATTTAACGACCTCCGAATGGCAACAGCTTCTAATGACAGATATTTTGACTTAAATAGTTTCTAGAAATGCAGTTATTTGATTTTCGATTTTCGAAAAAATTAAAATTAGACCATTTATCGCTCAATGAAAAGAGTGCTGTAGTGAATGTGTACCACTATTTTAAACATCAAAATCCCTCAAACACTATTGACAGTGTAGTTGAAACAACATCTAAGGCAATGGGATATGGAAAATCTACAATATATAGAGTTCTAAAGGAGGAAAAATCAGGTGGAGTAACCTCACCAAAGCCGAAACCAGGTAGACCAAAACTATTAAAAGTCAACGTGGGCGTGTTTTTTAAAAATGCTATTCGTAAGCTTGTTCACTCATTTTTTATAAACAAGCAAATACCAACTTTAGATAAAGTTTTGCAAGCCATTACGAATGATGTTGATTTACCCACAATAAGCCGGGATAAACTATGGAAAGTGTTACATGAGTTAAACTTTAAATTTGAAAAAATGGGCAGACACTCAATGCTAATTGATTCTGAAGAAATTGTATGTTGGAGAAGACAGTACCTCAGAAGAATACAACAAGTTAAAGCTCAAAATAAAAACATTTATTATTTAGATGAAACATGGGTTAATGAAGGACATTGTGTAGGAAGAGTTTGGAAAGACAAAAATATAAAATCATCCCATCAAGCTTTTCTAGAAGGATATACTACTGGTTTTAAGGAACCTATAGGAAAAGGTAAAAGATTAATTATTTGTCATATAGGCAGTACAAACGGTTTTTTTGAGAATGGTTTACTCTTTCTTATTTGAATCAAAAAAAACCGTTGATTATCACGAAGAAATGAATGGAGACGTGTTTGAGGAATATTTTGAACAGATGATTCAATTCATACCAAAAGGATCGGTTATTGTAATGGACAATGCAAGTTACCACTCCAGATTACTTGAACCTTTACCAACCACTAAATGGAAAAAGGGTGAAATTGCAAAATGGTTATCTTCTAAAAATTTAGCCTTTGACAATACAATGCTGAGGGCTAAAAAACATAAGCAAAATTATAAAAAAAATAATATTGATAGCCAAAAAACGAGAAATTGAAATCCTTCGTTTACCACCCTACCATTGTGAGCTGAATCCGATAGAATTAATATGGGCTCAAGTTAAAGGTTATGTTGCCAGAAATAACACTACTTTTAAATTATCAGATGTTAAAAATCTCTTCAATGAGGCAATATCTGAAGTAACAAGTGAAAATTGGCAAAAATGTATTAGACACGTTACAGAAATAGAAAAAAAAATGTGGGAGCTAGATAACATAATTGATATTACTATAGAGCCCATTGTAATTTCTCTAGAATCAGATGGTGAATCTTCTGACACACAGTGCGAGGAACCATAACTTTAAAATTATTAATTTATGTACTTTAATTTTATTTTTAGATTTTTATTTTTTAAGATTTAATATTGTCGTATTTTTTGCATGTTGCTCGTCAAATTTTATCCTTGCGGTTGGTTTTTTTTTTCTCATATACCTACTTAATTGTTTTTTTAGCTCCTCATATTAATTTATAAATAATTGTAATTATCTGTACATATTATATACATATTTTGTAAATAAACATATGCCTAAAACAAAATGCCTAAAATAATATTGACTTTTTCTTCATTTTACCCAAATTAAATTACTACTTACGAATTATGTTTATCTATCTAAAATTGGTAATCTAGGTATAAATAACTAAAACAAATTAAATATTTCTATTTCCATATTAATTTAATTTTGAAAACGCACGTCTATGGTTTACTGCCTTTAACACTGATAACTGCAAAACATTTCTGGGAATTTACTCTCTCTTGATTTTCAAATACAGTATAGTTTCGGTTAAATAAACATCTTCAGGCCAAAAGATTAACAGGAATTAACTGTTAAATAAAAATTAGCATATTATAACAGGGTGTGCTGCTTCTAATTGAAGGAGGAGGTAGGATAGTAATGAGGGAAAGGGGGGTACATGAAAAAGAAAAAAATTAAACCCAGGTGGGTAAAAACACTAATTAAAGTAAAACATCATTAAAATAAAAATTGAGTGGTAAAAGGGGGGTTGTGAACTTAGTCACAATGGGACGCCTTTTAGGGCGTTCAGAAAAAACTGGACTATATAAAAATCTTTGAAAAATTTTTCTGTATCAGAAAAAAAATTGTATTATTTTATTTTATTTTTGAGTAGGTAGGTTTATACAAATTCTTAGGAAAAACTACAAATACATAAATTTATTAGTGTGATAATATAATTAAGTTCAGTATAATGAACGAAAACGGTTTTTAATATAGTCTAAATTAATATTTTCTTTGTTTTAATAAACATTTTTTCTTAAGAATTTTCATATAATCAAAACATAAGAAACCTGAAATAATATCATTTTAATTAACAATTATGCTAATAGTAAAAAAAAACATTTAAAATTTATTAGGCCCGGTACTTTCACCTCCAGATAAAGTAATTTATACTGAAGAATAAATATTATCTGGAAGATAAAAAAAAATACCGTTCTTTCACCTTCGGATAGCACTATCTACCAGATAAAATCGTCTTATTCTGAGGATAACCTATCTGAAGCTTTTTCCTATAGATAGTGATTTTATCTAATAGATAAAAGTCAAGCACATGTGCACTAAATACATTTTTTAAATTCTAACCTAACAAACCATGTATTATTTTGAGGTTTGCACGTGCTGTGGTTTGTTATTTGTTGATTATTGACTTTTTGTTACATACGTTTAAATAGTGATTTTTAAAAGACTTAAATATTGTTTTTAGTTTACCAATACATAATAAAGTAAGTGTTGTTTTAAAATTACTTAATAAAAACTTTGAAATTTTTGACTAGTTTGTAAGTGGACTATAGATAATTTGTTAACACAATAATGTATAGTATCCAACAGTATATGGCTAGATAATCATTATTAAATAATAGCTACTAATATTAATAATTATTTTTGCAAAATGTGCAATTATTAATAAAAATATTATTTTTAAAGAATGGATATTTTGGAAGATTTGGAGATGTTTGGCGATGTTGATGTTGGATTAATTAATGAATTAGAAGCAATAAATCCTGAACAGGAGTATAATGTTAGACCAAGAAGAGATCATTTTAATGAATGGAATGATATTGAATTTTTTAATAGATTTAGACTGTCAAAACCCACAGTTACACTTCTATGTGACTACCTTGAAGGAGCTCTTCATAATCGAACAGAAAGGTTAGTGTAATGCTTTATTTTCATATATATATTTATATGGAGGTCTGTATATTCAGCATATATATATAAAAACCTTTTTTTTAGAAATCAAGATAGAGCTGTCAGGCCCATGGACAAGTTGCTGTTGACGTTAAGATTTTTAGCAACAGGTGATTTCTATATATCTATTGGTGACTTTGGCAGAGTGCACAAAACTACGGCTTCAAGAATAATTAAAAAGGGAATTACTGCACTGTGTAATATATTCCCCCAGTTTGTTCATTTGCCAAACACCGAAGAGGACAAACAGGAAGCAAAGAGACATTTTTTTAATATAGCTCGTTTTCCAAGAGTCATCGGTGCAATTGATTGCACCCATATAAAAATAGTGTCTCCCGGTGGACAACATGCAGAAATCTATAGAAACCGAAAAGGATATTTTTCACTGAATTGCCAGGTAGTGGGATCTGCAGATCTAAAAATAATTGATGTAGTTAGCCGTTGGCCAGGATCTGCACATGATAGCCATATTTTTGAGAACTCGGCTGTTAAAATGAAATTTGCAAATAATGAGATGGGAAATGGAGTTTTAATAGGTGACCAGGGATATCGTTTAAAACAATATTTGCTTACGCCATTAGAGAATCCTCAAAATGAGGCTGAACGTGTGTATAATGAAGCCCAAATTAGAAGTAGAAATACTATAGAAAGACTTTTTGGCATATGGAAGAGAAGATTCCCAATACTCTCAAGTGGAATAAGATGTCATATTAATATGGCACAAATGATTGTTGTCGCTTGTGCAGTTTTGCATAATATTGCAGTGGATCAAAATGAAAATAATTTTGAAGAAAATGATTTTGTTTTGGAAGATCCAGAAGGATTTAATAACGATGCAGAAATTGACGAAAATGCCCGAAGACCATTTATAGACTATTTCCAAGATTTGTTGAATCGAAGAAATTAAAATTGGCTTTTTGTTAAATTGTTATAATGCAATTTTGTATATTGATTTACACTTTATTTCATATTTTTATGCTTTGTATACATTTATATCCATACAACTAATAAAAAGTGCTCTATGAATTCTTTTTTTTTGAATGATTTGTGAACTATAACGATTTATTGATCTTTAATTACATAGTATACAATAATCCAAAATTTTAATTATGATTTACACCGTATTTTATATTTTTATGCTTTGTATACGTTTTTCATGTTTGTATATTAGGAGTACATATTTTCTAAACAAAGTGAAAGTTCAAAATATTAAAGAATGTATATAAATAATTTTTTAATAATAAAACAAATTCATTACATTTTTTCCAACTCTTTTTAGGACAAATAAAAAGCGATATAACACGATGCAGAATCAATCAAGCAAATGGCCGAGCCGAAATGTTTTGACTTTTGACAAAATACAAAGTAAAAGCGTGTTCCGTATTCATGGTTTCGAGGCTCTCCTTCTCTTTCTAACATAAGACAATTTTAGCTTGGTATCTCTTACTTTGATTTAATTTCTGTTGGCAACATTTAACTTGGAGAGTGACTATTAGTACGTCTCGTAGATAACTATCTGTCAGATAAATTAACATGAAAGTACCCATATAATTATCTTTCAGATAACGAGTTCCAAATAACTTATCTGACGTATAGTTATCTGGCGAATAACGTTTATCTATCTGAAGGTAAAAGTACCGGGCCTTAGTGTAATAAAGTTCAGTATAATGAATGAAAATGGTCTGGCAACGTCACTTGCAAATCTCAGTCATTTTGGAACGTCAACTCGGCGCAAATCTCGGACCGGTAAAGTGCAGGATAGCCTATGTATTATTAGTATTAGACAGAAATATTCCTATACATTTCAGTTTGCCTAATGGCAAGTACATACATACCTAAATGATTCTGGAGTTGCTAATAACCATATTACTGCTAAAATCTGTAACCGAGGATCAACTTCAGATCTACCACGGTATGTATCATGATGAATCTTTACTAATGGGCCTATTTCTCGCAAAACATCCTCAAATCCTTCATTCGTAATTCTGAAATGTTGTTGAAATTGTGTTGAACTCAACAACGGAACAACATGCAACGCAAAATTTATATTACGAACAGGTGTAATTCGAGGGCCCCTTATTGTTGATATACATGTACATTGTAATTCCTCTTCAGAATCCGAATCTTGATCCTTCAAACAAATCATGTTGATTATATTATACATATAGTCTAAAAAAAGTTTATTTATGTCATACATCCGATTTGTTGCAGAAAACATATTTCTAGCAAGGTTGTCGGCGGCTAACAATAGTTTCATTTTTAACTGTGGATCCATGTCTATTTCATTCATTTAAATTAAAAATAATCAAACATGAACCCCACCTTTTTATTACTCTTTGTCTGTTCGATAGGTATTGTCACTCCGAGTTAACTCACCGCATATTTGACATATGGTTAACTCCAACTCTCGCAGTAATTTATCGAATGCACCCCTGGATATTATTCTTGGAACAATAAAATCGAGTTTTTGCAGAAAATTCGAATCATTAAGTTTGTTATTAATAATTTTCTGTAAAAAGGGTACAGAATGTGAGTCTCTTTGGTGACTTAATCTATTTACTTTTTGTCTGGAAAGAAATTCAGTGTTGCTGATGGAAATTGGCGCATAAACATGGTCTATTCTGCTCAAAGTGTAAAGATGATGAAGATAATCTAGTTTTTCCATGTGATTCATGTAAAGAGTACTTATGTGCTCAATGCGCAGATTTAACAGCATCAGAAATCAAATGTTTACAATTAAAGAAAATCCATTTTTTGTGTAGTGAATGTGAAACAGGTTTTTGGAAAGTTCCGGAACTAACTAAAGAGTTGAAGTAGATAAAAATTAACATTGAAAAACTTATGAAAAACAATACATCTGATCAAAATAATGAAAAAGGTGAAACCTCAAATGTAGCTAAAATAAACAGCGAAGAACTCATGATGGAAGTGGTGGAAAGACAGAAGAGGGCATCAAACATTATTATATTAAGCCTTTAATCACTGCCATTTTTTTAATCGCCTTCACAAACTCACGTGGAGTTGATCGCGAAGGGCCGTGGCCCCTTCTGGATTTGCTTGGCCATGATTACCTTAAATCTACCACGATAGGCCACCATAACTACATGGAGTTCTCGGACGTACACCTATAACTGTTTTATACGTTCCAGCCTTTCTCTGGTTCAATTCTAAATTGTTGTCTCGTGCTACTAACCCTAATGTCCCCTCACCACCTACATTTAACCTTTTAAATCACCGCCTATTTCCCTTCTGCCTCCAACTTATGGATACGTTGTTAATTCACCGCTAATATGCGCCTCCTTTACTTACTTTTTAAATTGAATTTTAATTTTGATCTCCTATACCACAATCTCCCCTTCACCTCCCTCCCCTAGTGCACACATGCAACCTCCATAAAGTTTTCTTTTAATTGACAATTGTGTTGTCAATTTTCAACAAATATCATTTATTATATATTTTTTCTTTGGTAAGTCTAATTGTTTAAAATTCTTAATAGTTCTTTTTCCTACCTTTGTACTTATATTCTAGGCTTGATGATAGCTTGTAGCCGAAACTAGTCGCCTATCTTCTATTTTACAATAAAAAAATTTGTGGTACTCGACTTTGAGTTTCAATACTATTATTATATTAAATGTAACTGAATCCAAACAAAAAATAGTCGCAAACATAATAAAAGAAAATAAAGACTCAGTAAAAGAACTACTAAAAGATATTGATGTTGATGTTACAGATGTAAGGGTATTTAGACTGGGCAAAGACCGAAACACGAGTAGGCCACTAAAAGTTTGTTTTCCCAGCCCACAAAAGCTCTTAAGGTGCTAAAACTAAAAAAGGAAATAAAAATTCAATCGATTTAAATTTTTCCTGCTCAAACTAAAGCCCAAAGAGAGTATTTCTTTGATGTCAAAAGGAAACTACAAGAATATTTAGATAACGGTGAAAACAAAGCTATCAAATACATTAATAATATTCCAACAATTGTTGACAGCAATGCATCTACCCATAACAAACAAAAAACTAGTAAATGGTCCTAGTATATCTTTCAGGAGTGATATAATTTATATGAATGTAGAGTTTTTTGGCACACCGCGATGAAGTTTTAGTTGAAATTTTTTGTTATTAAGAGCAATTGCTTCGCGCACCATATCTAAGATAAAGGGGAAAATTCTCCTATGAGACTCCCACCACACATTTTTTAGCGACCGAGGCGATATACGTAAACATCTTATTTAATAGCGTTTTAACCACGGTGTTTTGTGTCGACGTTTAAAATACGGACTCAGAAATTTTCAAGCCCTGTGTTGTAGAGATTATTTTTAGTGCGTGTTATTTGTGGATTTTTTAAAATTTTTATTTTTATCGATAAGTATGGGACTAAGGAAAAAACGATATTTTCTTAAGAAAGGAAAGAAGAATGTGAATGACTTGAATAAAAATCGAACCAGAATTTTTGTCCAATCAATTTTAAGAGACATTTTAGGTAAGAGAAACTAACAAAATGATTAAATTAGTCAATAATAATAATTTATCAATAACAATAGAATTTCATGTTTTATAAACGCACTAATACAGTGCAGTAAAATCTTGCAAATATATTTACTATAGGTACATTCTTCGTTTTATATGAAATTTATTGCTTTTCTCTTTTCTTAAAGATCGTGATGAATTTACTAATGAAGGAACTAATATACACTCAAATTATATTGTTGTAGATAAGGTAAGTAACAACTCTTATGATATATATTTAAATTTCTACACTCTGCACAATATCATTTACCTACACATGTTATTCAAATAAAAATATTTTTAGGAAAATCAACCTTCTTTTTTAAACGTGACCGATGAAAACCAGAAGGATAATTTGAATATATTTTTAATGGTACGTTATTACTTTTCTATAATTCAAAGCCTTTGTTACATTTATTTTAATATTTTTTAGTTGGATAATGAAGTAAAAAATATCAAAGATAATAGGCTTCTTAGTCAAACGACTCCTTATAAAGCAAGCAGCAGTGAAAATATTTTTAAGGTTTGTTACTGTTATAAATAAACATACAAGATAAGGCGCCGTAAACGAAAGAGAATTAATAACTTCAAAGATATTTTTTTTTAATGAAACTGTCCTTCAATTCTCATACCACTACATTATAAATAAAAAATGCATCATGTATCTATACATGAATACCAGAATACTAGAAAATTTGATTTTGACGTCGTGCGATCCCTCATATTAAAGTAACATTAATTTGGGGTCGATTTTGCTTTCAATTTAGGTTTCATATAAGTTGTCGAATACTATGAAAACGGGTATGGTTAGACACCGAAACTTCATAAATAAAATCTGAATTGTATGAATACGGCAGTTTATTTTCCAATTAATGCTCTACTAATTCAATTGATGTTTATTTAATATTTTAGTGCCCGAAAGTTACAAGTAGGAAGAGACTTAGAGTTCCTGTAAAAAATAAAAACTATAATGAATTAATATTGGAAAATCGACATATCATTGATACTCAGTTTTTTCTAGAGCAGTTAATGCACCTAAATAACCATGCACCACACTTTGGCTGTTCTTTAAATAACTTGACACTTTATGGACAAGTAAAAAATGGACTTGATTGTATTTTACAATTTCATTGTAAAATGTGCAATTCCAATTTTAAAATCCGAACCACCAAATCAGATATAGATATTGAGGCTGCTCAAGGAGCGATGAGTGTGGGTTTAGGATTTTCGAATAGTGAAGAATTATTTAATGTCCTCAACATACCGTTTATGTCGCAAACAAAATATAATAAGTGCCATAATCAAGTTTGTGATGCATGGGAAGAAACGGCGCATAAACAAATGGAGATTGCAGCTAAAGAAGAGGCCGATTATGCAAAGGCAGTTGGCGATGTTGATAACATTGGAATTCCCTTAACCCTTTCGTAACGGGAGCCGCAAAAAAGCGCAAATCGCTGACTGGCATATATTCGCATAATTTCGAAAGCTGTAAAATAACATTTGGAAACGGGAGTTTGTTGACGCGAGGCTATCGACTGCCTGCACTTCTATAATCACAGTATTCACTTGAGCGTCGAGAGTGAATACAAAAGGATAAATTTTTGAAAGTTTTCTTCAATTTTACGTATTTTCTTTATAAAATGAGTTGGAAAAATAAAAAACTGACTGAGGCCGATCTTGAAGCGTACTGGGCTCAGTCTGAGGAAGATGACGAAATCGAAGATTTGAATTTTGACCCAGAAAGTGGTTCAGATAGTGAAGTGCAGATTTTCGAAGAGGAAACCATCTTATAGCAGAAAATGAATTGGGTAGTGATAATGATATTGAAGAAAACTCGAATTCACTAGGTAGTTATTATCTGAAATTTTTTTATTTTTAATATATGGCTTTGGCTAGATAAAAATAGGGCTTTTGATTATTTTCAGAAGAACCAAGGACAAAAAAATCTAAAAAGAGTAATACCGAGGCAATTGAATCAGTGGATTGTTTTTTGTTGTTTTTCGATAATTCTCTCATGACGAAAATCGCCGAACAAGTTAATTTATTCTATAGACAAAATCGGGGTGAGCAGGCAGCTAATCATGGAAAAAAATGGAGGGATGTGTCTGTTGCGGAATTATACTGTTTTTTAGCTATTTCGTTACTTATGCCTCAAGTGAAAAAGCTAAAAATAACGGATTACTGGTCAAAAGATGCATTGCTAGAAACGCCAATTTTTGGACAAATTTTTTCTAGAGATCGCTATTTATCGATTCTGCGAAATTTGCATTTTGCGGACAATACAGATGAAAGAAACAAAGAAGATAAACTATGGAAAATTCGAATGGTTTCAACTCATCTCCTAAATTCTTTCACAAATATATTTTATCCATTCGAAAACTTATGCATAGATGAAAGCCTTATGCTGTTCAAAGGAAGGCTTTCGTTCAAACAATATATACCCTCAAAGAGACATAGATTCGGCGTCAAATTTTTTATCCTTTGTGACTGTGAAACAGGGTATATATTGAAATTTATAATATATTGTGGTACCGGAACTGATACCAAGGAAGAAGCTGATGATGTAGGGATATCAGGAAACATCGTACTGACTCTAATGGAAAAATTCATAAATGCTGGGCATACACTCTATACAGACAATTGGTATACCAGCCCAAATTTGTATAATTTATTGTGGTCAAAAAAAACAAACCCATGTGGCACAGTGAAGAAGAATAGAAAAAACAGTTGAAAACAAAACTGAACAAAGGTGACATAGAATTCTACACCTCAAATAATCTCCTGGCCCTAAAATGGCAAGACAAACGTGAGGTTAGTATGCTGAGTACCTTTCATACACCAGAGATTGATGTCACAGAAAAAATAGACCATAAAACGAAGGAATACATTTCAAAGCCAAAGGTTATAATAGATTATAATGCAAACATGGGTGCAGTAGACCGCACTGATATGTTACAAAGTTCCATTGAATCTGTACGCAAAAGCTTAAAGTGGTATAAAAAAGTATTTTTTCACCTTCTTGACATGTCGCTCTTGAATGCACATGCAGTTTATAAGATGAAAAACAGCAGCAATATATCCATAGCAGATTTTCAGCTTTTATTAGTCAAGCAGATCCTTGCCAAATACCATGTAGAAACTCCGCGACCTTCAAACAAGAGAACAGCAAATGAAGACTCACCTCTGAGACTGACTGCAAGACATTTTTTATCGCATTTACAAAAAGATGATAAAAATAAGCAAACGAGGAAAAGATGTGTTGTTTGCAGTAAAAAACAGGTCAGAAGAGAAACGACATATCAGTGCCAGTTGTGTAATGTTCCGTTATGTGCTATCCCTTGCTTTGAATGTTATCATACAAAAAAAAATTATTGGGCCTAAACCGTTTATTTTTCTCTTATTTCCTAGAAATCTTCTGTTCCATTCACTTCAGAATATAAGTTTGTTTCATTTATATTTTATAGAGTAGATTATTTTATTATCGTTCTTTGTTACATTTGATTTTGTTAGCTGAAATAAAAACAAAATTCTCACATTTTTATATTTTCTTATATCATCCAAAAGTTTAATATTGAATGTTGACCTTACATCTCATCAGAAAAACGGAGATTTTGCGTTTTTGTGATGAGCGCAACCTAACCCTAACCTATATAACGGGAAACGCAAATATGCGGGGATACTCTGAACGGGAAACGCACGAATGCGAGAGCACTGAAAACCCCCATATATGAGCGACGTCACGTGAAAAAAGGCCCGTTACGAAAGGGTTAATAACCGTTGTGGCAGATGGATGCTGGTCCAAAAGGTCATATAGATCCAACTATAACGCCATTTCCGGAGCAGGTGCTATAATAGGTCATAGATTCGGTAAAGTTTTACATCTGGGTGTCAAAAACAAATTTTGTTCAATTTGTTTAGCAAAAAAACAAATTGAGCACATATGTTTTAAAAATTACTCAGGAACCTCCACATGAATGGAATCCACTATTTTGCTAGAGGTATTTAAAAACAGCGAAAAATTATATGGCATTCGCTATTCAAAATTAATTGCTGATGGAGATAGCAGTACTTATAAAAAAATTTTGGAAAGCAGACCCTATGATGATTTAACTGTCGAGAAAATAGAATGTAGAAACCACCTACTTAGAAATTTTTCGAACAAATTAAAAACCCTTTCCCTAGATACACGTTTTCCAATCAAACTTCGAAAGTTGGTGAGCCAAAATATTCTGAGATTTAGAATTTCGATTACTAAAGCAATGAATTACAGAAAAATTAATACACATAATAATAGCACTTCTCAAAATATTTTATTACTTAAAAAGGATATAGACAATTCTGTTTTGCATATATTTGGCCAACACATAAACTGCGATAAGTATTTTTGTAACAAGAAAACAGACGATACTACGAATATGATACCTGATTTTAAATCTCGTCCTGATTTTTTTATAAGACTGCAGCAAATAATACATTCTTTATCAGACCAAAGTAAAAGTCTCTTATATGATGTGGATAGTAATATTGTGGAACAATTTCATTCCATTGTCGCAAAATTCGTAGGCGGAAAAAGAATTAATTATTCGAAGGGACGGTCATACCAAGGAAGATGTTATGCTGCAGTTGTTTCATTTAATTCTAAATTTGCCAATACAGAAGTGAAGAAAACGTTGGGACTAACTTCATCTAGATTAGTACATAAACTAGAAACAAAGCGTCGATTGCTAGCGGTCAAATATAAATCCAAATCCAGAAAAAAAGAACTCATATTACCAATACTGAAGACGTAGACTACGGTGAAAACTGTAGCAAACCGGATTTAGACCAAAATATATACGAGGTTAAAAAACAAGAGTTCCTGAAAGGGTTACCATCTTCGGTTTCCGAAAGAACTTTAATACAAGAACAAACAACGTCTCAGACAGATAGCAGATTATGGTTGGAAATGCGAAGAAAAATGATAACTGCGTCATATTTTAAATCAGTTTGTACTAGAAGTACAACTTTGAGTGGACCATTAGTTAAAAAAATCATTTATGAGCCACCTCCAAAAGCAGCTTCTCTTTCACATGGAAAAAAATTTGAAAAAACCGCATTGCTTCAACTCTAAGAGCAAGAAAATATTTCAATAGAAGAATGTGGAATTTTCATAGATGCAGAATATCCATATCTAGGTAAGTAACTGTATAGGTTAATTTCCCTAAATACCGAATTTCCATTGTATTGCTTTTTTGGTCATTTGACGATGCTTTGATCTGATTATCTGCAGGTGAAAAGAAAAGCTCTAACCAAAATGCCGTAAAATAAACAAACAAAAGAAAAGAATGGAAGTCAGTAATGATTTATACCTTTTTTTGCATTGTCACAAACAATACATTGATTACGTATATTAAATATTTCTTGCATACCACTAAATGTATTAATTGAAAATATTGTAAAGGTTTATTTTTTAGGAGCAACACCAGATGGCATCGTTGGTGATGACCTTGTAGTTGAAGTGAAGTGTCCATACTCAGCATATCAAATGAAAGTGGACGATGCAATAAAACAAAAAAAAATTACTTTTTGGACTATTGAAAAATCAGGGGAGTTGATAATAAACGTCGAACACCCCTTGTATTACCAAATACAAGGCCAGTTACATATTACTGGTCGTAAAGGATGTATCTTTGGTGTTTGGACAGATCATAAATACCCCCTCAAAGTGGAATACTTAATAAAGAGGGATGATTTCTGGAAAAACAAAATGGAAAATAAATTAAATACATTTTTTCTAGACTGTATGTTACCGGAGTTAGTAGATTCCAGACACATAAGAGGGATGATATTACGGGAGCCATTTTATATTTTAGATGCAATTAAAGGTTCCAAAGAAAAAAAGAAAAATAAAAAGCACTAAAATAAAATTAATAATTCTTAATATTTTCTCTACCTAGCATGTTAAAGAGCCCTAAAATTAATAGATCTGGAAAATATTCACCAATATTCTATTTAAACGAGTCCTTTTGGGTGTACTTACGATAAAAAGCTATGGACAATAAAAAATTTAATTGTATTAAATTTTCATGTACTACAACAAACTAAATAAAGAACATTTAAATACAAATTATTAGGACCAAGATTAACAATCATTCACTATAATAAACTATAGCTTTAACGTTCAAGTTATTTAAAAAATAATTATAGTTAAACAAGAAATGTATCTTAAATTAAAATTAATTCCTTGGTACCGACCAAAAGTGTCAATTTTCAGTTTTGGGACATATTGTATACACCGTATAAGAATTTTCATTTTTGCGAAATCCTGTATAATAGCTTACAAGAATTTTCATCTTTGGGACATACTATATACATCTTACAAGAATTTTTATTTTTGGGACATGCTGTTATAAGAATTTTAATTTTTATGGCATACTGTATACAACTTACAAGAATTTTCATTTTTGAGACATAATGTATACATCTTAAAAAAATTGTTATTTTTGGTACATGTTGTTATAAGAATTTACATTTTTGGGACATACTGTATATATCTTTCAGGAATTTTTATTTTTGGGACATGCCGTTATAAGAATTTTCATTTTTGTGGCATACTGTATACACCTTGCAATAATTTTTATTTTTGGGACATACTGTATACATCTTACAAGAATTTTTATTTTTCGGACATGTTATAAGAATTTACATTTGTGGGACATACTGTATATATCTTACAATAATTTTCATTTTTGGGACATAATGTATACAACTTACAAGAATTTTCATTTTTGGGACATACTGTATACAACTTACAAGAATTTTCATTTTTGGGACACACTGTATACATCTTACAAGAATTTGTATTTTTTTGGCATACTGTTATAAGAATTTTCATTTTTGTGGCATACTGTATACAACTTTCAAGAATTTTCATTTTTGGGACATACTGTATATATCTTACAACTAATTGTAAAAATTACTTCGTTAGGTTTGAACTAAAAATTGCTATTTCATTTCACTCTTGGAGTCCGACTCTGTTCTTTAAATAACGTCCCCGACAAATCGATCGAAACCGAGACTCTACGAACCTCGGCTAACGAAAGAATTGCAAATTAAGTAGTAGGGATAATATTTGTCTCGTTTATAATTATTTTAGGAACAGAACGATATCTACTATTTTAATGATTACAAACTCATGTCGAATTGAATATTTAATTTGTTTTTTGCATTATATTAAGGAAAGATGAATCTGCAGATTGCTCGAATTCATTTTTTTTAATAATACATTTTTAATATAGTAATTGTAAGGTAGTTTTATTATTGTTAATAATTTCACCAAACCTTACATTTTTTTCAGGCGAAACGGTTGGTTTTTTCAAAAAAAAAAAATTCGACGAAATTGTAGATTAATCCTTTTTCTTTGTTACAAAACAAAAAGTAGTGAAATTTATTCCGTGTTTTGTTCTCTATCACTAAAACCAAATGCATGAAATTTAAACGTTTTGACGATGTTGGAGCGCGAAGCAATTGCTCTTACCCATCTGTAGTTATATTAAGTGAAGCAGGATGTACAGATGATATCCAAGATATTGAAATGGAAGTATATGGATATGTATGTGTAAGATGTAATTCGTCAAATCGACACACGAGAGGAGTAATTATTTATTTACGAAACAACATTACTTTTAGTGTAAAAAAGGAAGATATTCTCGAGACAAATTATTGATGTAAAATTATTAACGTTAAGTTTAATAAAACTAAATGGTTAATTGGTGGATTTTACCATTCATCCAGTTCCAGTGATGTGGTCTTTCTAGATAAAATTGAAGAATGGTGTGAAGATTTATTATCAGGAACTGTTAAAGCTTTAATTGTAGGTGATGTTAACATTGATTCTTTTGTAGATAGTTTTTATAGCCAAAGGATAAAAAGTTTAATTCAGTCTTACAGCATTGAACAACAAATGATTATACCAGAATAACTAAGGATAGTTCGACGTTAATCGATTATGTTTATCAAATCAAAATTTTTCTGTAAGTGTTCATCATTTTCCTAAAATAACAGATCATTCTATTATAAGTATTAATTGTTAGACAAATATAGAGTATGTAAATGAATTGAACTTTTTCTCTAGAAAATGAAATGTAGATAAATTTCATGAGATTAATTTAGAATTAATAACATGTGACTGGTTATTTCACTCAAATAATGTAAATGAAATTTTTAGTCAACTGGAAAGTAACTGTAGTAGTTTTAAACAGTATTGCACCTGTTACAGAGATACAGATAAAGAAAAATCATGTTCCATGGTATGATAAAGAGGTAAAAATACAAAACTTATGAGAGGGATACAGTGTACAAAAATTTTCAAAGAGCAGTAGGTCAGAATAAATATTTATTGTGGAATAAATATAAAAATAAAAGAAATATAGTTGATTGAAGTACAAAAAGAAAGAATTTTTTGAAAGTAAAATAGATGAACACAAGAATGATTCTAAGGAAATGTGGAAAACAGTAAAAAAATTAATTAATAGTAATAATCGGGAAATTAAATGTGATTCTATTGTGTTTTCTGTATGTTTTGCTAAAACAGAAGAAGCAGCCAATAAATTAAATAATTTTTTCATACATTTTTTCATATATGTGATATAACAAATTCAATACCTCTAATTGAGTAATGGTCACCAAAATTTTCTTAATGATGTTCCATCAACAGTAACAGATTTTAAATTAATTGCATTAGATCAACTAAAAAAAGATATTTTTTCGTTAAAAAATAAGGGAAGCTATGATGAAATATTGAGCGCAAAGTTTTTAAAGGCGGCATTTTATATAATCGGTTTTGCAGTATTAAATTTTATAAACACGTCACTAGAAACAGGAACATTTCCTAATCGACTGAAAGCAAGCAAGATAGTCCCAGTCCAAAAAATTACAAACAATATGGATGCATCCAATTATTAGAAAAAGTAGTTCGTGACCAAATATTAGGATACTTTAATGATAATGATTTATTTGTGGGAAATCAGTCAGGATTTAGGGAAGGTCATTCATGTGAAACATCTTTGCAGTTAACTATATCTAAATGGAAGCAAGTACTTGATGAAAATAAATACATTATAGCAGTTTTTCTGGATTTTAAACGAGCTTTTGAGACAATAGATCGTCAAATTTTAAATAAATTAAAATATTATGGTTTTGGAGGACGAGTCCTAACCTGGTTTGAACAGTATACGACTGATAGATCACAATAGGTAAATCAACATCAGAAATGCTATGAAATAATTTAGGAGTACCTCAAAGAAGTATATTAGGTACACTTGTATTTATCATATATTTAAATGACATTAATTATATTGAGTATGATTTTATTAATCTATTTGCAGATGATACACTGATAGCATGTTATGGGTATAACCTTGAGGAAACCATATATAAACTGAATAATATACTGAGAGTCTTAATACAGTTTTTAAATAAAAATAAACTCAAACTCAAAAAACAAAAGCAATGATTTTGGGAAGTAAATATAAATTAAAGCAAATAAAATATGACAGACATAATTGAAAACGAGAATGTTTCAAGAATCGCTTCAAATCTATCCTTTTTCGCTAGATTAACAGTGTATAAAACTGTCATACTTTGACTATTGCGGATCGTTACTCTTTCAATTGGATAATAACTGCCTACAAAAGCTACAAAAATTGTAAAATAGAGGAATGAGAATAGTCCTCCGATGTAACAGATACACGTCAATAAATGGTATGCTAACGACTTTAAATTGGATTTCAGTCAGATAAAGATTTTACTATAATAATGAAATACATAATTACAATACAAGATTTATTAACAACTTCTATATACCACAAACAAGACTAACTATAGCAATAAAATCTATTTTTATATGTGGATTCCGCGAATTTAATGCTTCACCTACTGAAATTGAAACAAGTACCTCTCTACCTCAATTTAAGAAATATTTGCTACAATTTATTTCCAGTCTGTAAATTAACATTTAAAAAAATTATAATTTTATTATTATTACAAATTTTATTTCATTCATACAACTGAACTATGTATTAGGCCGTGATATTTTGAATAAACTTTATTTATATTCTAAATGACAGGAGTTTTGTATTGATTCCAATTTGTGAATATAAGTATCATAAAATGGACTCCAAATTATATCCTCATACTCAGTTTTTGACCTAACATATGCATAATATAATGTTTTCATGGTTTCTGGATGTGCAATATCTCGGGAGTTAAGCGCTGTAAATCCATACATCTTGTTGGCAGTAGAATAAACAGTGTCAATGTGAGCAATAAAGGAAAGCTTTCTATTAAACGTAACACCCAGGTCGGTAAAAGTGGAAGGTCGCTCAAGGACAGAATTAATACAATCAGTCTTTAATGTGTACGACATTACTTTACATTTACTTGCATAGAGAGATAGGTTATTATTTAGATACCAAATTTCAACACGTTCCAAATTTTGAGAAAGTCTTTCACATATGGAAATACTATTAACTTTACCGTAAATCTTCAGGTCATCCATATATAATAGGCAATTTACGTCTAGTGTATTAAGGATGTCGTTGATAAAGATGTTAAATAGTAGGGGGAACAGGATACTGCCTTGTGGAACACCAGAAGTAGCCAAGTACTCAAGCGACTTGAAGCCATTAAAAACTACACACTGTTTCGTATTACTGAGATAAGAGGAAAAAAGACTGATTAGTACATTTGACAGACCCAACCGACCTAGCTTAGATAGGAGAATTACATGGTCAAGTTGGTCGAATGCCTTAGAAAAGTCCGAGTACACCACATCACACATATTGAGTATTCGTACATTACAATATATTAGATAAATAAATTTCACCAAAGTAGTAGGTATCAGGTACCATGTGTGCGGTGTGTGCAGGGCACACGGGCGGCCAACATTGGGGGCGGCCAAAAAATAAAAAATAATACTTCGATTCCGGTAGTTTTTAGACGATCACGTCAATAATACTTATGTTTATGTAAAATAAATTTCGTAGAAGCTGAAAAATATGGTCAGATAGGAAATAGATATTTTTTAAACCCAATAACTAATGGATACCTAATTTTTAATATTAACAAAATTCGTATTTTAATAATACATTTCGGTAGAAGTTCAGCTGTTTCGCATTCTGGGAAATGTACCTATTATTTTAGGGTCTCTGGAGATTAGGAAGATAAAAGGGGTGGCTTGATATTAAAAACTACCGGATCATTAGGAACGGATTAGGAATTTCCGTACTTCTCTATTTAGGTATTTATTTATTATGATTGTAAAAATCATTGTATTTCTATAGGAACAGTTTGTTTGAAAGTGGTTATCCCCATAACAGAGTGTCAGAGTGAATTCAACTCCAGAGCTCCTTCCTACATTGTATTGTATTATTATTTGTTGCGCGTTATATTTTTGTTTGTGATGCTTAAATTTTAATTATTTTATTTATTTTTCTAATACCAGCATCTATCTATAATTTTAGCAAGACACGAAAAAAGCTGGTCTCATAATGAAAACGTTAAAAAATGGCGTAATCTGGTTGAATCAGTAACAGAAAGAAAACCCGTTAACGATGCTCAGATACGTCTTTTAGATTCTGAAAGACAACATTGGCGTAGTGTTATTGAAATTATAATTTCTCTTATTAAATATCTCAATGTTTAGCTTTGCAGGGTCATTCAAACAAACTTTTTCATTATGGCAATGGTAATTTTTTAAAAGGTATAGAAATGTTGTCAGAAATCCATCCTGTTATGCGTGAACATCTTTGTACAATTGAGTTAACAGACAATGATTCGACAATCTCTCATCACAAACCTAAAGGTATGCCTCATTATTTGGGAGATAAAATCCAAAATGAGATAATTAATTTAATGGGTTTAAAAATAAGAGAAAGTATTTTAACTGATCTCCGAATATCAAAATGTTTTGACCGGAGTGACAACAGCCATGAGTTCCAGCCACGAATTTAGGTCTGGCGGCCGAAACACCAGCGGTGCGCCAAACATAACTAACCGAAATAAAAATAGTATATTATTCAAATTTCGTTAAATAAATACGTAGCTGGATAATTTTTTTACAGAAACAGATGTAGTTTGATCCCATCTAAATAACCTATATCACGAAATATTTTGCCGCCCTCAAACTTACCCTTGTTTAATTATTTTTTGAAATTCTTTAAAAAATTCTTATTTCATTGAAAAAATACGTGGCTACGAAGTTTTTTTACAGAAACGGATGTAGTTTGATCCCATCTAAATAACCTATATCACGAAAAAATTTGCCGCCCTCAAACTTACCCCTATTTAATTATTTTTTGAAATTATTTAAAAAATTCATATTTTATTGGACTTTACTGAAATAAATATTTATGTTGAATAATTTTAAAATGGCGGCTTTTGAACAGATAAAGGGAAAACAATATTTTTTAGGTTTTATTACAAAAATTTAAAAATTGATCAATAAATTTTTAAACAACTTGAAAATGAAACATAAAAATAAAGAAATAAATGTCAATAGTTATTCATTATCGACAACACTTATAATAAATTATTATCTAAGGGTCTTCTTTCTCTGAATGACAGTAATTTAAACCAGATCTCTAAGGATGGTCAAGTGCTTTTGGTTTCTTCCCTTGTGTAATGTTTACCATATGTTAAAAGGTTAGTTAGAAATCACATAATTGATCTTTTTTGAACTATTTCTTTATACTTTCTATCCGTTTAGTATGTTCCCAACTTTCACTGGATACATAGATACCTATACGCAAATTAAGAAAATTAAAAAAAAACTGTTTTATATAGTGAAATTTCATTACGTGTTTTTAATTAGTTTAACGTCTTTTTTTGTCAGTGAAGTTTAAATTTCTTATCCATAATTAAAATTATAAACCGTGTGATAGCGTTTTATCGTGACAGCTTTTATTGTGTTAGAGTTTTATTGTGATTCCGTTTATTGTGATAGTTTTTATTGTTTTGTGATTCGAGTGTCTTTCTTTTTGTAATTCAAGCTTTGAACTTCGTACAGATAAGTAGTTCAACCTTTTATAATCGTTGTTATTTTGTTTCTGTTGTGTTTTTTTGAGATTTCAATTTGTAACTGTTTATATTTAGTTAAAAATTTGCCTACGTTTCTTTTAATCTCTCTTTTGAACTGTTTAGCATATTTTCATATCTTAGCGATTTTTACTGACAGCAATTAATTTTACACTTTTTTTGAACAATTCTACGAAATTACAACAATTTTTAAAGCTTTGGCAATTTTGGCGGTTATTTTTTGCAATATTTTATAGGTTTTTTAATCTTGGAACATTTTTAAACATTTTTAAAAGTTTATTAATATTTTTTATCGGTGTAAAAAAAATGGAAGTTTTTATTTGATTTTAAAAACTTGAAATTTATAAATAAATCATGGAATCATCTTCACGCGGAAGACCAACACAAATTGATGTCAAGAAATTGGTCGAATATTTTAAAAAAATGTATCCTAAGTCTACTTATAATGACTTAAAAAATGGTTATCCTGCAGTTTAGGGTGCCCACATTCACCTCGCTCCGTCGACGCACCGAACTGACTGAAATTTGCCAGCGACGTTGCCAGATCGTTTTCGTTCATTATACTGAACTTAATTGTCTTATTACATTAATAAATTTTATGTTGTTTTTGACTATACTATATTTGAAAATCAAGAGAGAGTAAATTCCCAGAATAAAAAGTAATTCGGTATGCAAAACTATAGTACAGTACGTGCGGTAAAACTTCAATATTTGTAATGCATTCTAAATTGTTTTTGTTAATTTCAATACAAAATTTATTAAATGTCTTGGACTATCACATTGTAATGTAATGTAATGTTTTACAATTATTTAATGCCTCGCAAGTTTTTTAATTTACGCACTGTTGTCTTTTACTTAAAACTAATTTTAATTTTAAATATTTTATTTTTACTATATAATTTTTCACTGCTCACAGGTACTTTCGTACCTCGCAGTTATCTATTTATTCGTTTTACTGTGTACTTTTGTAAGGTTCTTTTATGGTTGAATAAATAAATATTATATTATTTTATGATCTTTCATTGTTACTACAGTAGGCCTAAGAGGATTAACGTGCGTCATAGGCGTAACCAGAATAGAAAGGGATAATTGTTATTTAACGACCTTCGAATGGCAACAGCTTCTAATGACAGATATTTTGACTTAAATAGTTTCTAGAAATGCAGTTATTTGATTTTCGATAAACGTGACAAATAGTAGTGACTAAAAATGGAAGCAGTTTGTGAGTATACGCCAGTGAAAAAATTAAAATTAGACCATTTATCGCTCAATGAAAAGAGTGCTGTAGTGAATGTGTACCACTATTTTAAACATCAAAATCCCTCAAACACTATTGACAGTGTAGTTGAAACAACATATAAGGCAATGGGATATTTAAAATCTACAATATATAGAGTTCTAAAGGAGGAAAAATCAGGTGGAGTAACCTCACCAAAGCCGAAACCAGGTAGACCAAAACTATTAAAAGTCAACGTGGACGAGTTTTTTAAAAATGCTATTCGTAAGCTTGTTCACTCATTTTTTATAAACAAGCAAATACCAACTTTAGATAAAGTTTTGCAAGCCATTACGAATGATGTTGATTTACCCACAATAAGCCGGGATAAACTATGGAAAGTGTTACATGAGTTAAACTTTAAATTTGAAAAAATGGGCAGACACTCAATGCTAATTGATTCTGAAGAAATTGTATGTTGGAGAAGACAGTACCTCAGAAGAATACAACAAGTTAAAGCTCAAAATAAAAACATTTATTATTTAGATGAAACATGGGTTAATGAAGGACATTGTGTAGGAAGAGTTTGGAAAGACAAAAATATAAAATCATCCCATCAAGCTTTTCTAGAAGGATATACTACTGGTTTTAAGGAACCTATAGGAAAAGGTAAAAGATTAATTATTTGTCATATAGGCAGTACAAACGGTTTTTTTGAGAATGGTTTACTCTTTCTTATTTGAATCAAAAAAAACCGTTGATTATCACGAAGAAATGAATGGAGACGTGTTTGAGGAATATTTTGAACAGATGATTCAATTCATACCAAAAGGATCGGTTATTGTAATGGACAATGCAAGTTACCACTCCAGATTACTTGAACCTTTACCAACCACTAAATGGAAAAAGGGTGAAATTGCAAAATGGTTATCTTCTAAAAATTTAGCCTTTGACAATACAATGCTGAGGGCAGAATTGTTAACTATTGCTAAAAAACATTAGCAAAATTATAAAAAATATAATATTGAGATAGCCAAAAAACGAGAAATTGAAATCCTTCGTTTACCACCCTACCATTGTGAGCTGAATCCGATAGAATTAATATGGGCTCAAGTTAAAGGTTATGTTGCCAGAAATAACACTACTTTTAAATTATCAGATGTTAAAAATCTCTTCAATAAGGCAATATCTGAAGTAACAAGTGAAAATTGGCAAAAATGTATTAGACACGTTACAGAAATAGAAAAAAAAATGTGGGAGCTAGATAACATAATTGATATTACTATAGAGCCCATTGTAATTTCTCTAGAATCAGATGGTGAATCTTCTGACACAGAGTGCGAGGAACCATAACTTTAAAATTATTAATTTATGTACTTTAATTTTATTTTTAGATTTTTATTTTTTAAGATTTAATATTGTCGTATTTTTTGCATGTTGCTCGTCAAATTTTATCCTTGCGGTTGGTTTTTTTTTTCTCATATACCTACTTAATTGTTTTTTTAGCTCCTCATATTAATTTATAAATAATTGTAATTATCTGTACATATTATATACATATTTTGTAAATAAACATATGCCTAAAACAAAATGCCTAAAATAATATTGACTTTTTCTTCATTTTACCCAAATTAAATTACTACTTACGAATTATGTTTATCTATCTAAAATTGGTAATCTATGTATAAATAACTAAAACAAATTAAATATTTCTATTTCCATATTAATTTAATTTTGAAAACGCACGTCTATGGTTTACTGCCTTTAACACTGATAACTGCAAAACATTTCTGGGAATTTACTCTCTCTTGATTTTCAAATACAGTATAATAAAATAAAAATAAAATAAAAAGTGAAAGTTTCGTTGGGTTTTCTATTTTTGAAAATGTCGTTTTTTATACAGGGTGTCCCACGACGTTTTGACAGTCCAAATTCTCTAAAACTGTTCATATGACATGTATGAAATTTGGCAGATATAAATAGTCGAAACTGATGCTTATATTTATTATAAAATGACTTCCGTTTTTCCTGTCGTTTCGGGTCACGTGACCCCAACATAATTTTTTTAAATGGGACAACCGGTATAATATTACAATTTTGGATATATCATTCAAAAACAAATTCAACGATACCACACTTGTCATCATTGCATTGTGCAGTAATGATAATAGAGGCAATTATGTAAATGAACATCTATATAAATTATTTTATCAAAAATAGGAAATTAAAAAGTACAAGTAATTAAAGAAATTGTTCAAATTGATGACCATGTACATTTATACAATGATGACAAGTGTGGTATCGTTGAATTTGTTTTTGAATGATATATCCAAAATTGTAATATTATAAGCATCAGTTTCGACTGTTTATATCTGCCAAATTTCATACATGTCATATGAACAGTTTTCGAGAATTTGGAGTGTCAAAACGTCGTGGGACACCCTGTATATTTTGCAATGTTTTTTTGACTTATTTTTATAGTACACATACAGAATACTTGAAATGCATATTTTTTCTGTTTTTTAATTAAAACCCAACATTTTTAAATTTAAATACGTAGGTAATTTGTTAAATGAAAATAAAAATGCATGATGTACAAAAATTTTACATTTTAATAAATAAAACAAGACATAACTTGCAATGGTGACTTTGCGCATTTGTAATGATCTTTATAATTAATTTGACGTTTTTAATTGTGACATTTGATATTTTAATATAAATATTTCTGTTTTTATTAACTTTTTAGTCATAGATAAAGCATAGTGTATTCAACTTGCGGTAATGAAGGTAATAACTCACTTGATGAATTACAGCTATGCTGCAAATTTCATCTGCGTGAGTTATTACCTTCATTACCGCTCGTTGAATAATGTACTATTGTTATTATGTTTGTAAAAATCATAATAACATTGGTTTTATTTATTAAAATATAATAATGGATTTTCATCAAGTAAAAGCCAACACAGTTAAACATGCAAACATTTTATTTATTTAAAAAATAAAGCACAAATTTAATGTATTTTTTAAATACTTGGACCACATTTGAGATATGGATAACCTTTGGGATTTTATTTATTGCTGTTACCATTTATTAACCCTCAACAAAATTCGCAGTTGTGAGAACTAGGAGGCTTCAGTCGTTAAATATTTCTTCTCTGAGACGCGCGAAAGTTTATTTTTATTTAGTATTTGTGAACATTATTTTTATTTAGTATTTGTGAACATTATTTTTATTTATTATTGTGAACATTATTTTTATTTAGCTAGTATTGTGGACAGTTAATTTTAGTTTTAGTTAAGTATTTGTGAACATTATTAGTATTTGTGAACAGTTTATTTTAATTGTATTGTTTTTGTGAACAATTAACGAAACATTATGGCAGGGAGACAGGTTGCAACTGTTATAATAGTGCCAGAAAATGAGATTTTGGGAGAGGACGTTGTTATAGCCGAACGTTGGCGGCTGATAAACTTTTCCTTGACGGAACCCTTTGAAATCATTCAATGGCTCGCGACAAGGAGATTGCTAAAAAACTCCAGAAATTGTGCCGAGTGCCGTGTACCTACATCTCTAATTCGGAGGAGAGATACTCAAGATCAGTGGACCTGGAAATGTCCGAACCGGAACTGTCGGAAAAAAATTAGTGTCCGAAAAGGGTCAATTTTTACGAAGAGCCACCTCTCACTCCAGCAGTTGATAGTTATAATCTACTGCTGGAGTTTCAATTTCCCCCAAGAACAGATCGTCCGTGAGGCCAACTTAAGCCCATTCGCTACGCACACTATTGTGGACTGGTGCTCCTTTTGTAGGGACATTTGCGAAGAAGAGAAATAGATGAATCCAAGTTCTTTCATCAAAAGTATCATCGTGGAATGTGGAGACGAGGACATTGGGTTTTTGGGGGGATTGAAAGAGGATCGGGGAAGTGCTTCTTAGTCGAAGTAGAAAATAGAACGGAGGAAACACTTAGACAAAAAATAGAACAGTACATTTTGCCGGGCACGATAATAATGTCCGATGGTTGGGCATCTTACGCCAACATTCAACATTATCAGGGGGGAATGTATGAACACAACGTCATTGTGCATGAGCGACACTTTGTGGATCCGGATGATAGAGCAATTCACACACAAAATGTTGAAAACATGTGGATGAGAACCAAGCTGAAGCTTCGGCGTCAGTTTGGCACATCTGAGGCTCTTTTTGTCTCGTATCTCCACGAATTTGTGTGAAGAAACAGACATAAAGAGACTGACATATTTTCAACATTTTTGTGTGCAATTGCTCGCGTTTATAATTTCCTCGATGATGTCTGATGTGAAATTATATAATATATATCGCAAACGCAGTTTATGATTAAATATTTTCTTAATAAATAATATTGAAATCGAAAATTTAAATCTAGTGGATTAGGCCTATTGGGGAGAACCACTCAAAAAAAAACGCACTCTTTACTTCACCTCAAGGGTGGTGTGGAAGTAAGTAAATCCTTTTTCAAAATTTATTCTAATAAACACTTTTTCTTAAGAATTTTTATATAGATAATCAAAACATAAGATACCAGAAAAATTATCATTTTTTATTTTAATTAACAACTTGGTTAATATTTGAAATTTATTAATGTAATAATATAACTAAGTTCAGTATAATAAACTAAAACGGTTTTTATATAGTTAAAAAAAAGTTAAATCAATATTTTTTTGTTTTAATCAACACTGTTCACAATTTTAATATTTTTTTGTTTTTTAATAAACACTTTTTCTTAAGAATTTTTATATCTTCTAAGGTTTTTATGGGTTTTTATATAATAACAAATAATAAGATAAATTAATATTTTTTTTGTTTTAATAAACATTTTTTCTTAAGCATTTTTATATGGAAAACCAAAACATAAGATACCAGAAAAATTATTATTTTTAATTTCATTAACAACTTGGTTAATGGTCAAAAACAGTATTTAAAAAACGAGCTGGCAACGTCGTTGGCAAATTTCAGTCATTTCGGTGCGTCGACGGAGCGAGGTGCAGGATAACCAAAAAAATTTACTGCTGGATCAGATCAAATTAAACATGCGGTTCTAGATTTAAATGGGACTTTAAATAAAACTATTTGTTACAACGTCGTTAAAACGATTCGTAGAAATTCAAAATTCAAAGCACAATATGAAAAAAAAAAATATATAATTCAAAATATAATAATACGAGAGAAATTCGATTTTAATAAAATAGATTCCGCAGAAACTCCTGAAAGTTTTTTGTTAAATGATAGATTAGGTGTTGCAGCAGTTTCTCCAGAAATGATAACAATAACTCCTGAAATTTGTCAATTTAATAGTGAACAAATTGAAATGTATCCTGATGCTTATAAAAACGATAGAGAGTTAGATAGCAATTCGTCAAATAATAGATCAAATGTATCTACAAGTAATGAGGAAATATCTCAAAGTTTCATTGGTCTTCATAATTTAAAAAATATTGATATTGTCATACCAGCTAATTGTAGAAATTTAAAAACTCAAACTTGGAATAAACCATCATATAAAGAATGTCATACTTCAGAGGGATCATTTTTTATCACTCATGAAGAACTTTCGTTAATATCACGTGGCAAATTTTTAACAAGTGATTACACTTATTTAATGGAGACAAAATTTAGTTGTTTTGTAAATAATGTTTGTGTTATAAATTTTAAAGGATATCGTTATAATATTAGATCGGATTCCTTTACAATATACGCGTACTGTTCGCATTGTAATGTACCATCCTGTATATGTATTTAATATTATTTAGTAAATTTCCCTAGCGATACATTTGACCCATTATCTTGTTTTGAATTTGTTTAGTTAAATAAATTTATCTTTAAGACTATTAGAAACTCACTAACCTTTTTATCTCTCAGCAAATATTAATTTTTATCAACATCAAAACAAGAGGGCTTAAATAGTCGCGAAGGACAATTTTAGAATCAGTTATCAATTATTAATTATTATTATACCATTAACATTCTACGTTACATTTTTTATTGTATAAGTTGTAAATATAAATAATATAATATACAAGTTTTACAAAATCCAAAAGTGTTGTGTGTACAAACCCTTACACAAAAATCAAACATTACAGCATAACTGTAAATTATTTTTGTTCTTTTTATATGACGCGTCTGTAGACAAAGATCATAGAGAGTACAAGTAAATAGTAGTAGTTTAGATTATAATCATTTATTTCCACAAACTAGATATTTAAAAGGCGTGCAGCGAAAATTATACATGCAAGACATGAAAAATATTAAACCCTTAAATTATCGAACAAATATGCTTAGAAATGCTTCAAAAACACTAGTACAGTGCGGAAATTTACAGAGTATTAAATCTGATTCTGTGTTTCGAAAAGTTCGGTCCCAAAAACTTGGCAGGAATGATCGTGACAAAGACGACATAATTGATTTAATTTCAATGCAAAGATCAAACCTAGCATACATGAAAGTAGTCGGTCAACCAATTCATGTATACATGTATAGCACCAAACAATTGGAAATTGTTGAACATTACAAAAAAAAACCTGTTTTACATTTGGACGCTACAGGTAATATCGTAAGAAACCCAATTCATAACAACAAACGTATATTTTATTATGCAGGCATCATTAACTTCGACCATAGAATTGTTCCTATACTAGAAATGTTGAATTGCAATCATGATATGGTGTCCATAGGGATTTTTTTGGCAAAATTTAAGGCTTTTGCTCTACAACGTTCTAAAACTTGGCCAATTTTTTCAGCTGTAGTGACAGACTTCAGTTTTGCTTTAATAAATGCCGAATTGCGATTTTTTAATGACATGGATCTAAAAATGTATTTAAAATGGTCATATTCTTGTTGTCAGGAAACTGAGGAATACTTTAATAATAAAAATGTGACACCAATTCATATTTGTTGTTCACATTTTTTTAAAATTGTTTGTGAAGATTTAAAAAAGATTAATTTCAATAAAAAAGTCATTCAAAATATAAGGGAAATAATGGCCAGTTGTATCAATTTCACAACATTATATAATGTGGTATTGTGGTTTGATGATTTAGTAATAATATTATATTCTAAGTATGAAACTACTGATGTTCAGTATGCTTTAAAAAACCTAATAAATACATGTAGAAATTTAATTAAAATAGAACAAACAGACGGTTTGGAATCAATTATAGTGGATGATTATGAAACAAATAGCAAGCAGCCCATTTTACAAGTTGTTTATGCAAAAATATAACAATATAATTAGTCAAATTGACTCCCAAATTCATTTTGTCACAACTGAAAACTTATATTATATTGAAAATTTTCTCAATTTAATAATAAAAAAATATTTAGTATAGTCGATTTAGTAATGCGAATGTGGAAAATTGGTTTTCAATAGTAAAAAATACAAATTCACGAAATATAAAATGCAGTAGGGTTATTCGGGTTTTAAGAAAAAGAATATTAGCTCTTCAGAGAGAAATAACATTAAATATTCCTAAATATGCCTGCACTTCAAAGTCCAAAAAACAAGTAGTAAAAACTTCAGTAGAAAGGGAATTTTCGGCAACCGAGAAATGGGAGAAAAAAAAGAAATATCACATATAATAGTTTTTCAGGAGCTCAATTAAAAAGAACTTTAAAGAAAATAGAAATTGAAAATAAATTAAAAAGTCTCAAGATCAAAACACTAAACATTTCATTGGCTGGTAAAAAAAAGGATAATACTATGGATTTTTTTAATAATGGACTAATAAAGAACAAGGGTTATTATAATATTTGTTAGACGTACGGTAATTATATCGTAGCTAAAATTTCCAGAACCGATTCTGTCGAATTAAAAATTGACGATTTTAAAGTGCTTTACGGAAAACAATGGTTGACAGACTACACAATAACTTATTGTTTGTCATCTATAGGAAAATTGTATGAAAATGAAAGATATGCTTTATTGAATACCAACCAAACGTACGGCATTATGCACTATGTAGATCAAGTAGAAGATAACTTTTATAAAGATTTACCCAAAATTAACAATAATTCAATTTTAGTTTTTCCAATTATCATTGGTGGAGCATTAAGCCGTGATCACTGGGTTTTGGGCGTAGCTAACATATTAGAAAAAACATTTTTGTACATTGGTCAAAGATGTAATACCATTTCTAAAGACGGTTATCATTATAAAACAAATTTTGAAACTTTTTTTAACAATTACAACAAATTTGTAAAAAACATTACAGAAGTTTGTCATTTTGAAATAGAAACGTTAAACCACATTCAACAAAGGGACGGCTATAATTGTGGCGTTTACGTAATTTACTACTACACGCAAATTTTGAAAAATTCCTCTTTATTAGAACCAGTGGATATGGATAATTTCAGAGATAGATTAATGTACATTCTTTTAGAACAAGCAGTCAATGATCAAATTATATATTGTCAAATTTGCGGAAATGATAAAACTGATTTAAATAACGTCTGTAAAACATGCAATAGACAGTTTCATTTTACATGTCTTACAATACAAAACCTCATATGTTATCTGTTTAATTTATCAAAAAAAAAAAAAAATTAAGTAAGCGGTAAACGGTTGTTTTTTCTTTCAATAAATGTACTTATATATTTTTTCTCAGTGTAAGTTATGTATTTCGACAAAAAAGGAATTTTTTTTAGATTTACCTCTATTTGTATAATGCTGTATATTATTAAACATGTCATTCCTACTTTTATAATTTTTCCACTTTCAATTTTCCATATTAATTCTGTACAAAAAACAATACAGGGTGTGTCACGACGAGTTACAACTATCTGTATATTCAAAACTGCTTACACGATATTTATGAAAATTTGGATGCAATGGTTTGTCGTCGTGTCTCATCTAAAGAAAATATGTTCACCTATACAGGGTGTTCCGAACGTAACGACCAACTTTGTTATTTTTAGATTTATTTTGAGAAGTTGATTACAAAGAAATATTACACATATAGTATAAACTAAATAGTTTTGAAGTAATAGATAAAAAACGCATTTTTTTCAAGTTTAAGTGATTGCTCTCGGACCAAACAAAATAAAATCGGATAAAACGGCTTACGAGTCCTATCATAACTTTTCGAGTTCTACTTGGTGATATACGAACAAAATGTATACAGGGTAATCAAAGTTTGCGTACTCATATGCTAACAAGTGGTACATAAAAAAATAAGATAGGGACATGTAAGTCGTTTTAACCGATTTTATGTCGTTTGACCGGAGCAATCTCTTAAAGGTGAAAAAATGCGATTTTCAAAACTTTTAAACTTTTTAGTTTATACTGTAGCTGTAAGAGGTTTTTGAAATCAGTTTCTCAAAACGAATCTAAAAATGTAAAAATTTCAGGGTGTTCCATTTAAAAAAAAAGTTGGACGTTACGTTCGGCACACATTTTCATAAGATGTGGCACGACGAGAAACCCTTGTATACAAATTTTCATAAATATCCTCTAAACAGTTTTCAATATACATATAGATTTAACTCGTCGTGACACACCCTGTATAACTCTGTTCCGATAGAAAGTTCTTTGGTGTTGTTCGTATATAACGCGTTTAAAAATAGTTATGTTAAGATTATAACAAGAGAAATATTTCGTCCACTTTTCTGTTTGTTTGAGTATTCCAAGTCTGATTTTTTATTGCATATCTTATTTGAAAAAAAAAGACCACCTAGTTCTTTCATTTCAGGTGGGCGTCGTTCACACAGAATATTACCTGGATGTGAATCCTGACAAACATACGATACGCTTTCAGCCACAAATCTCAGACAAAATGACAAAAGGACAGACACTGCCTTGTAGATGCTCTGGTCTAATCTGTGACGTCATAACGACAGAGACAAAAACACACACATACAAACAGCCAATGCAATTAAAATTATTAAAATATCCAAAAAGGTGAAGCAAACTCAAATTAGTGTAAGCAAGGACTGAGGACCTATCCTAGTGGTAGGGGTTGGTGGAAGAGCTCCTCGGCTTTCACCTTGTCTCGAAGGATATGGTGAAAGCCATGAAGTTCGGGCCGAATCTATGTGTCTGTATGTGTGAGGGGGAGACTTTTGAAACTAAGTTCCTTAACGCGGATTCTGGTAGAATTTAACAATCAGAAGTTGTAATGTAACGAAAAATAGAGATGTAACTAAAATAGAGATGTTTATAATGTGAATAGTTTCTTTGCATGGTCGGTAGAATCGTATTAGGTTTATTCGTGTTCCTTAAAATAGAACCGTTCTAGCCACGTATTTTTTCAATAAAATATGAATTTTTTAATGAATTTCAAAAAATAATTAAATAAGGGTAAGTTTGAGGGCGGCAAAATATTTCGTGATATAGGTTATTTAGATGGGATCAAACTACATCCGTTTCTGTAAAAAAACTTCGTAGCCACGTATTTTTTCAATGAAATTTGAATTTTTTTAATGAATTTCAAAAAATAATTAAATAAGGGTAAGTTTGAGGGCAAAATATTTCGTGATATAGGTTATTTAGATGGGATCAAACTACATCCGTTTCTGTAAAAAAACTTCGTAGCCACGTATTTTTTCAATGAAATTTGAATTTTTTTAATGAATTTCAAAAAATAATTAAATAAGGGTAAGTTTGAGGGCAAAATATTTCGTGATATAGGTTATTTAGATGGGATCAAACTACATCCGTTTCTGTAAAAAAACTTCGTAGCCACGTATTTTTTCAATGAAATTTGAATTTTTTTAATGAATTTCAAAAAATAATTAAATAAGGGTAAGTTTGAGGGCAAAATATTTCGTGATATAGGTTATTTAGATGGGATCAAACTACATCCGTTTCTGTAAAAAAACTTCGTAGCCACGTATTTTTTCAATGAAATTTGAATTTTTTTAATGAATTTCAAAAAATAATTAAATAAGGGTAAGTTTGAGGGCAAAATATTTCGTGATATAGGTTATTTAGATGGGATCAAACTACATCCGTTTCTGTAAAAAAACTTCGTAGCCACGTATTTTTTCAATGAAATTTGAATTTTTTTAATGAATTTCAAAAAATAATTAAATAAGGGTAAGTTTGAGGGCGGCAAAATATTTCGTGATATAGGTTATTTAGATGGGATCAAACTACATCCGTTTCTGTAAAAAAATTATCCAGTTACGTATTTATTTAACGAAATTTGAATAATATACTATTTTTATTTCGGTTAGTTATGTTTGGCGCACTGCTGGTGTTTCGGCCGCCAGACCTAAATTCGTGGCTGGAACTCATGGCTGTTGTCATTGTCACTCCGGTAATGTTTTGCAGTTAATGTTGACTCTGTACACTCGATATTAGCCATACCGAGCAATTAACTGTTGTATTTCGTTTTGTATTTTTAAATGAAGAGTCTAATAAGATAGACATTAGAGAACATTTTTGTCCGGTAACTGATACTACAGGTCAGGGCCTTTTCGAATTTTTAATGAAATTACTTTCTGAATTAAATTTAAACATACAGGATATACGAGGTCAAGGGTACGATAATGGGGCTAATATGAGAGGTAAACATAAGGGGTTGCCAAAAAAGGTGTTACATATTAACCCACGACCATTTTTTGTTCCTTGCACTGAACTTTATGTTTTTTGTTTTTGTTCCACGAAGAGATGGGATGCTTTAAAAACGAGTTTTGGTTTTGAAAATCTAAAACTTAAACCTCTTAGTTAAACTAGATGGTCTTCGCGAATAGATGCAATTAAAGCATTGCGTTATTGTTTAACAAATGTATTTGAGGCTTTAGAAAAAATATCTGATGGAAGACATGAATTTGATTTTAAGGCTGTTTTCGCGGTACACTATTTTATTTTATATCTTAGTTATTTTTCATCGGTAACATTTCATTTTTTGCTGAGAGATTCAAAATAAAAACCTTAACAATCTCTAGTTTTTAAATTTTTTTTTAACATCTTAGTTTTTTAAATAAAAATTAAAAATTAATAATAAATTTTATCAATTTGCAGATATCAAATTTTGGAAAACTAGAGATTGTAGCTAATTTTTTTTCTAATTGTTTTTTTATTTACAAGTTTTTGCTAAAATCAAAAATGAATGGAGTTTTGTGGGCAGGCGTTTTCCAAAAATATTTTTATTTGAAACTCGTGGAAATCGCTCGCTCTTTCTCTTCTACCTACAGCCACGAGCTACTTGGATGGGCAAATATATAGTGATTCGGTCAAGGTCTAACTCGCCCTTTTGATTCTAAAAGTTTAGTATTGTTTATTTCTATTATCTTTTACGTGTTGTGGAATTATTTATGAAAGAAAAATCGTGTAGTTGTTAGCATAAGGTAAGATTTTTATTAGACATTTTTTTAATGAAAAATAAATATAATTTAATGATACCTATACGAATATCATTTTTATTGATAAATTTCATCAGAGTCTAATTTATGTGTGAGCACATAAATATTTTGCTAATTGCTCGAGTCGAAGACCATGAACAATTTTCAAAATATTCCTCAAAGCGGATAATTTTAATTTAAATTTATATCCTTCTTGGAACGATGGTCACTTCAACCAGGATTATATCCTTATTAACCCAATAAAATTGTCGTTAACTACCATTGCTTCCTCTGTTCTAAAATTTGGGTTTTTCCTTCTACCATAATTTGAAAAATCCTTTGAATAAGTTAATTAACAACAAACCACCCTAATTGTTTTATTGAAATGCTTATCCCTCCCTAAATGTCACGCCCCTCCCTAAATGGGAAAAGGAAAATTATCGTATAAGAAAAAATCAGATTCTGTTTCAAGCAAACTCTAAGATTTAGTATACTTATTATATTATTAAATATTTCTATATTACCTATTTGTTTATATGACTATACCGGGTAGCCACAAGTCAATGTACGCCGCCAATATTTTGGTTGTTTTTTAATTTAAAAATTAGGTTTTTGGCGCACATCAATTAGACAATAATGGGCTACTTTTAGACTAAGAGGGATGAAAATATCACTTCCAATTTTTCTTAAATAAAATAACTATATTTTTTTGATGCTTTCCCATTAAGCATAAATTTCCAAGTAGGTACAACGGTTTTTTCAGATTAAAAAAATTCCAAAAAATAAGTGAGATAAGAACATTTTTTTAATTTATTCAAAATGGTATACCTACGAGTAATCCAAACAAATATTTTCTTCTCTGTAGACAAATCTACAACCGGAGTAATAAAATAGTGAGTCCAGGACTAAAAAAAAAATTGAGTGATAGGATTTTAAAATTACGAGTGGGAATTAAGTCAGCTGTAAATTACCACAGAAAAATACCAGTGAGATTGATGACAACGTGAAGCAGACATTAAAAACTCTCCTTACCACACATTTGGAAATCATTTAAACTGTGCACAATATTTTTGTAAAAGAGAACAAAATAACAGAGATTATGTGCCAGAAATGGATGAATGTGGACTAATGGATGACATTATATCTGCTGGTAATAGACTGGTTCAAAACAGTCACAGTTTATTGTTAAACATTACCAATAATGCTGCAGAGACATACAATTCAATCGTAGCCAAATTTGTTGGAGGAAAAAGAATCAAGTTTGCAGTAAAAGGAGGATATAATGTTCGGTGTACAGCTGCAGCCATTTCTTTTAATAAAAATGTGAACTATATTCCCAGTCTGTACAAAAAGCTAACAAAAAGTGTTCCTGGGATTCACACACAAAGATTTGTTAATCAAATGAGCAAACAGAAATGTATAGTAGAAAAGTCAGGTGCCCTCAATTAAAGAAACGCAAAATTAGCGCACCTAAAGATAAGGACTACGGACTGCAATTCGATGATAATGACGATGCGTTGGAACAAAAGAAAATGCAATTTTTGGACAGTTTGCCAAAATCAATAGAGAATATTGGTAAAATTGATGTATATACTAGAGGTCAAGCCAGTAATGATCTGTGGAAGGAACATCGAAATAATATGTTCACGGCTTCAAATTTTGGAACCGTTTGCAAATTACGCAAAACAACAGATCCAAAAAAGACTGTTGATAAAATATTATTTTCATCCTTTTATGGATCTGTTGCTACAAAATGGGGACAAGATCATGAATTTATTGCGATAGAAGAATTTCAAAATAAATATGGAAAAACGGTACAAGAATGTGGATTATTTATTTTTGAAAAATTAAATATCTAACCATTACAGAATTTAAATTAAGAAAAATGATAATTGTTATTATCAGATACAAGGGCAATTGGCTATAACAAAAGCCAAATATTGTTATTTTATCGTTTGGACCCCAATAGGAATGTTCGTTGAGAAAATTGAGAGAGGCGAGAATTTTTGGTTAAGTGTTGAACCAAAGTTAGTAGATTTTTATCTAAAATATTTATTAAAAGAAATTGTAAAACGTATCTAATTTAGTTTCTTTATGTGAAATAAAATGTTTTTTTTTTTCATTAAAAATAGTAAGGTTTTTTTTATTTAAAAGTATTTAATTTATTTCGACCTATTTTTATCTGCAGTGAACGAAGAAAAAATATTCCTGTAAAACCAATTTAATACCACAAAAACCCAAAAAATAAACAAATTACATTTACAAATAATTTACGCTTACTTCTTCCAAGCTACGACCTTAAATTTTATAAAATGTTTCAAAAGGAAGAAAACACAGCGAATCGATTTCTAATAATAGTTTCACGAGTTTCAAATAAAAATATTTTTGGAAAACGCCTGCCCACAAAACTCCATTCATTTTTGATTTTAGGAAAAAATTTGTAAATAAAAAAAAATTAGAAAAACAATTAGCTACCATCTCTAGCTGTCCAAAATTTGATATCTGCAAATTGATAAAATTTATTATTAATTTTTAATTTTTATTTAAAAAACTAGGATGTTAAAAAAAATTTGAAACTAGAGATTGTTAGGGTTTTTATTTTGAATCTCTCAGCAAAAAATGAAATGTTACTGATGATAAATAACTAAGATATAAGGGAAGAGCTAAAATAGTGTACCCCGCGCGAAAACAGCCTTTATAAAATGTTTCAAAAGGAAAAAAACAGCGAATCGATTTCTAATAATATTGAAATTGCAAAACGCATTTTATTCCATATATGAATTAAGGTATAGCACTGACAAATATTACAATTCGGCAACTCCGCTTCCCATTGGTTTGATGAGACACGACGATTGAGAGCTGCAACTTGGGGCCTGAGCTGAGAAGAAGGTACTTTTGTTGCCAAGTCGTATTTACAAAAATTTAAATGAAACATTCATTCAATGCAATATACAAATTTGGCCAGTCCGTATCGACCGTATCTTAAGGGTACATAAATAACGAGAGAGAAAGATGTTTCATTTGCACTTTGCGAAAAAAGAAGAGGGAATTACTATCACGTACAATCGTCGTTACAGGCAACAAGGAGAGATTACGTGCAGAGTTATTTTATGAAATGGATGAGGTACCTCTCAACTTTGATATAACGAAAAGCGGTAGAACAGCCTTAATACATGACATACAGTAATAATAATAATAATAAATGTCTTTATTTGTACATAAATACAATTATTGTACAATTTGCTTGGGCGAGATTTAGCCCGAGGCTACTCTTACATCTAACCCTTAAATATAGATAAGAACATTAACAACAAAAAAAAAACTATTCTAAGGCTATATAATATGAGTAAACTCAATAGAAATAAACATAGATGATATCAAATTACTGAGATAACAAAAGTTGTTGCTTTAGGGATGTTTTAAACTTTTTAAGAGTATGCAGCTGTTTAATATCGTTGTTAAGATTATTGTAGAGAGCAACTGCATTATAAGAGAAGCTACGCTGGAAACTTGCAGTAGAATGTTGTGGCATTGTTAATGTAAAATTATTTCTTATATTGACTTCGTGCGTCGAAGTACGGAATATTAATTTGCTACTTAAGTATGGTGGTATTACTCTTTAAAATTTTGAAAACTAGCGAAAGAAATACGTATTTAAATAAGTTGTTGACATTTAGCCAACCAGTTCTGGAAAAAGCCTGTGAAATATGATCAAATTTCCTGAGATTATTAACGAATCTACAACATGTATTTTGCATAATTTGAAGGCGATTTTTGTTTGTTGCTGTCAAACAAGGATAGTAAATAGTTAAACCATAAAGTATTTTAGAAATTACCAAACTGACAAATTTTAGCTTTTGTGTATTTGTTACGGAGAATATGTTTGTTAGAATATAGTAGTCGAAGTGCACAATAACATTTTTGTAAAACATCACTTAAGATGTTTATCAAACCTCATACATTCGTCAAAGTAGAGACCCAGATTTTTTGCTACGGATTCATGTGCGATCATCTCATTTGATATAGTCAATAATGTAGTATTTTTTATTAATTCATAATAATGTTTATTAGTACAATATATTAGCATCTTGGATTTAGCAGCATTGATGTGCAAGTTATGGGTTGAAGAGTAAGCATTAATTGCTTCCAAATCACCATTTATTAAACCTACAGCATTAACATAATTACTAGGATAAAAATCAAAATACAATTGTGTATCGTCAGCAAAAAATTGAGCAAAACAGTTACTAATTTTCGTATAGAGATCTGATGTATAAAGCAAAAATAAAAGTGGTCCCAGAACTGAACCCTGAGGTACACCGGACTTTATTGTAGCAGAAGTTGACATCTGATTGTTAATGATAACTTTTTGTGATCGGCCATGTAGATACGATTTTATGAATCCTAAAGAAATATCATCGAATCCATAATAAGAGCATTTGGCGCTAAGAAGCCTGTGATTTATTGTGTCGAACGCTTTGCTAAAATCCAAGAGTACTAGTATACTAGCCTTTCTTTTATCAATGTTGTTTAAAATTTTATCGGATAGATATGATAAAGCAGTTATGGTACTGTGTCCTGGTTGAAAACCCGCTTACAAGCACTTCGTGATAAAATTGGGACTTATACTTTTATTTGCTTAGTGATTATTTGGTATGATATTCTCTTTCAAATCAATATAGTCAATAAAATGATTCAAAATCCAAAAATGGACCTTAAAATGTGTGTAGACCAATTACAGAAACTTAAACAATTTTTTACGGACTTGCGCTCTGACAAGAAGTTTGGAGAAACTCTGGTATCGTCCAAGGAATTGGAATTGGAAAGTGTAGGGCTTGACGCAAAATTCCCTCAGGCTGGGTCACGGAAAAGAAAGAGAATGTTTGAATATGAGTGCCGGGACGAAACTATTGATGATGCAACTCTACTGTTTAAAATTAACTTTTTTTATTGTATTGTTGATCAAGCTTATAAATCAATCTCAGAGAGATTTGAAGGGCTTAGAAATTATAATGAACTGTTTAGATTTTTATACGACGCTTTTCAGCAAGTTATTAATGAAGAGCCTTTACTAGACAAATGTAGAAATTTGCAAGTTAAATTGTCAGAAAACGAAAATAAGGCAGATATAGAGGCGTTCGATTTATTTAATGAAATTAAAAGTTTTCAACACATTTTTCAGGCACAGCAATTAAATGTTGACCCACAATCTATTCTTCAATTTTTATTTGAAAAATCATTAGTATGTACATTTCCAAACATTTCAATGGCACTACGTATTTTGTTAACTCTCCCCATTTCTGTTGCTACCGGATAACGCTCATTTTCCAAATTAAAATTAATTAAAAATTATTTAAGAGCAAACATGGGACATGAAAGACTTTCTAATTTGTCTATTATTTCCATTGAATCGGAAATATTGGACAAATTGGATTTAAATAACCTTATCTCAGAATTTGCAGAAACAAAAGCACGAAGGGTCTGTTTCATTTAAAATATGTCTATCGTCTGTTTGTTCATTTTCATTTTAATGTTTTTTTTTAATTTTAATTATATCACTGTAGTTTTTGTCTAAATAAACCTTAATAACAGTATAGGTTGTATATTTTTATTTCTAAAAGGGCGGCCAGAAATATTTTGCACACAGGCAGCCAACGGATTAGGCGAGCCCCTGGTAGGTATCTTACATTACTATAATATGCATGCTGGTTAAATGAGCTAATCACTCAACTTTAAGTAGAAATAATTTAAAAAAGTATTGAGAAAATATAATATGTTACCTTAATGTGCTTCTTTACACTAATAGCAAATTTTGTTGGGGATCAAATCCATCCTAGTAGTATAATATCAAATTGGGATGTCTATAAAACAGGGATTAGATGGAATATTCATATTTGCTAATCACAGACGAATCCAGTTTATCACAAATGAAACTTAGAAGTATATGTACCGGGTGATGGATATCATATGAAAGTAGAAAGCTGTAACCCTAAAATAAACATTATATGTTTATAAACTAGGAAATCAATGAGTTCCGAAAACAATACAATTTCAATAACTTACCATTACTAGTTATTCCAGAAGCATTCAGACAAACAGAGCTGCAGAAAAAACGACAAAAACTAGCACATACAAGCATGGCTTCGGATGGGTTGTTATTAATTGTATTTTAATATCGTGTTTGTCCATATCATAAATGAAGGCTTCTGTTAGATTTTTGATACAATTTTCTGAACATTTTTCTATTATTTTCACGTAGTTTCAATTTCAATTTAATAGTTTATTAATCTTCGCCATCTTTACATAGAGAAAATCTTTACTTCTTGGTTCTTGACAAAGAGACTTCAGTAATATGTCACTTGTCATATCAGGAAAAATCAGGTGTGTTCTTTTATTCAGCGCTGTGTCCATCGCTTGCACCAAACTGTTCGTAAATTAAGCCATGAAAGACCGATTGAAGTGTGTCAAACGTTCTTTTTTCCACCGCTGAGTCCACCAATGAGCCAGCGCATCCATCGACTTTAGAAGCCGATGGATGTGATGGATGAAAGGAGGGGGTGGGAGAATAAACAACTTTTGAGCTTTTGTTTACAAGTTTACACACACGGTTTTTTTCTATTATACAATATGCTGCCTGCAGGAGAAATATTTAATATTAATTTAAATTATAATGGACTTTATTTTAATGCCCAGGTAGATAAAGAAACATACGAGGAAGTTAATAAAGGTAAATATATATTCCGAAGAAGATGAATGCAACAATGACTTTGAAAGTAATAAATACTCCATACTCAAATCACAGTACATATATTCTATGCTCAAATAAAATAAACACAAACAATTTAAATGTCAAACGTCAAATTACTTGGTTGCGTTCTTATTTTCAGCTCAAAATTCTTCCACCACAAATTAATCAGTGACGTCATTGACATCAATCACAGATGGAACTTTGTTTAATAAAAGAACACACCTATCGCCAAAAGCAAACGGCAAATTATCAGCAATGTTGCCAGACCGTAAACTTTTTCGCATCGGATTAACGAGCGACTAACTCAGAGTAAATATACATAGAGAGGGCATTCTATCCTTTTTTATTAAGCCAACATCTAGTTAACTTTTGTTGACATCGTCCTCTAGAGATTCCATAAGCGTACTTTCAAGCAGGATAATTTAAAATCATACATTAAATAGTTTATTTTTTAAATATTTTTGTAAACATTTTGAACTATTTTAAGCGATTTTCTTGAGAGGTTGTTAACCATGAGAAAGAAATGTGAAAAATGTGGTGCTTTTCTCAAGCCATTAGATAATCAATCACACTTCACAAGTAAGTTATGAAAGTAGTTTTTGAATAATTTAAAATATAATACAAGTTGATAAGATTTGATAATTTTTATTTTGCTTCCTTTCTTTTTTATGTTATATACCTACCATTCACATTTTTTTATGTTATTCGCATTTAGGTACTCCTTACTGTAACAAGGTTTTAGGAGCAATAAAAAATATTATTTATTTGATTCGATTATTAAATACGTACATTTAATATAAATTTACAAGCATTTGCTATGTTTTAATGTTAATATTTATCAGTATTACAGAAAATACAACTTTATCGAAATTATATAACTTCTCACGACATATTTAATTCAAATGTGATATATTAATAACATGTAAAATACCCAATTTTAATTTTCTTTTTTTGCTATAATAAATAAAAAGTTATAATTCTTCGCGTCGCCACTGTCTAATACATCACGTCATTTTTTATTGTTGATTTCGTCCTCTGCACGATATTTTTCTGCGCGTCTCACGTCCCTCGCCCACAAACTTTGCCGAGAGAGAGGGCTAGATGTTGGCTTAAATTTTGTAAATGACATTAGATATACAGGGCATATCCTCAGATAAAGGAACTACTAGATATGCCCTGTATATCTAATGTCATTTACAAAATTTAAGCCAACATCTAGCCCTCTCTCTCGGCAAAGTTTGTTGGCGAGGGACGTGAGACGCGCAGAAAAATCTCGTGCAGAGGACGAAATCAACAATAAAAATTGACGTGAAGTATTAGACAGTGGCGACGCGAAGAATTATAACTTTTTATTTATTATAGCAAAAAATAGAAAATTAAAATTGGGTATTTTACATGTTATTAATATATCACATTTGAATTAAATATGTCGTGAGAAGTTATATAATTTCGATAAAGTTGTATTTTCTTTAATACTGATAAATATATTAACATTAAAACATAGAAAATGCTTGTAAATTTATATTAAATGTACGTATTTAATAATGGAATCAAATAAATAATATTTTTTATTGTTTCTAAAACCTTGTTTACAGTAAGGAGTAAATGCGAATAACATAAAAAAATGTGAATGGTATATAACTACTTTCCTAACTTACTTGTGAAGTGTAAGATTGATTATCTAATGGCTTGAGAAAAGCACCACATTTTTCACATTTCTTTCTCATGGTTAGCAACCTCTCAAGAAAATCACTTAAAATAGTTCAAAATGTTTACAAAAATATTTAGTACAACCGTTGTCTGAATATACAGACAACGGTACAACCTATAACACTTAAATATAATACAAATCAATTCACAAACTGTAAACTATTTAATGTATGATTTTAAATTATCCTGCTTGAAAGTACGCCTATGGAATCTCTAGAGGACGATGTCAACAAAAGTTAACTAGATGTTGGCTTAATAAAAAAGGATAGAATGCCCTCTCTATATATATTTACTCTGAGTCATAGACTTCAGTAATATGTCACTTGTCATATCAGGAAAAATCGCCAAAAGCAAACGGCAAATAAAATAATATCAGCAATGTTGCCAGACCGTAAACTTTTTCGCATCGGATTACACTAGCGTCTAGCTCCAGCATCATAACTTTCCAGCTGTTATGGGAAACCTCTTATTTTAAAGTAAAGTATGAAAATGAATTTAAAAAAAATGTTAAATTTGGCTCTCGATTGTAAACCGTCAACATACAAACTGTTTGTACAAAACATAGATATTATATTATGTATTTTCGCGGTGCTAATCCCGACCTAGTTCAGAGCACATTCAGGATTACAAAGAGACAAGTTATTTGCGTATGTCTTATTCTGACAGGATTTTTTTGTACCACGAACGCATAAATTGGAATTTTTCCACGACCATTACTGAATGTATGAATTCTGAAATCATTTTTAATAATACAATGTAAACATTCACACTCTAGAGTCTGAATATTTATTCTATAATACTTGCCTCTTATGCACTTTGCATGTATTTTCATTCTTTATCAAGGTAAAGAATGGATTTTCTGTAATCGAAATAAGCAATATGGATTGCCCTGGATTTCAAAAGTGTCACTGTCAGGTATAAAATGGCGATGGTAATAATTATTTTCAAACAAGTTTTAATTTAAACAAAATAATGAGTGAAAAATCAAGTGAAGTAGATATAGAATTTAATAATATCTGAAATTGCAAATTATCAAAAAACACCAATGCACCTGATTTTAATATCGGTAAGTGTACCACAGCACTATAAATATTAATACAATGTAATACAAATATGTCAACAAATAACTTGTTTTCAGATTTAATTTAATTTTGATCTATACTTTTTGATCGTGGAGAAAATATAGTCTGTTACTCGGTCAGAATGAAAAAATTCGACACTCGTGGTTCCTCGCACTCGCTTTCGCTCGCGTTCGGAATTTTCCGCTCTTGTCGAATTTTTCATTCTAACCTTGTTACAGAATCTACTATTATATTATACCATTTACCATTAGACATCAATTTTCCATCCTTCTCTTGAAGTCAATATCTAAGCACAGCATGCGTTGTGATATGTAAGTTTGTTTGTATACAAACATGTAAATAAACAGTATCGCAACTCAAGTAACTCTTCGAGGGTTTAATAAATGGCCGAGCATTATTGAGTTATATAAATTGTAAACGATACTTGTGGTAAGTTCCATGGGCGTATGCCACTTCTATTGATGTTTGTAAACACTTTCCCGCACACACCGCATACCTCCTCACCATGAGAAAGAGACAAATATGTGTACAAAATTCTATTGAGCTTTCCAGAATATATCGTTAGCGAAATATAGAGCGTTTTTTCTTGTTTAATATGCTGAAAGTTCTGGTTTGAAACGCATTAACTTGTGACGTCATCATTAGAATAAATACGAAAATGTAATGTTTGCGTCAAAATGTCGTAGGTTATAAAGTTATATATTTTATGTTAGGAGTTATCACTGATAGTGGTACTACGACGGTAGTTATTAAGAAGTTTTTAGTTCTAATCAGCATCGTGAAACGAATCTTTTATTATCAATTTGATGTTAATTTTAAATAATGCGAATGTCTGGCTAGTTAAGGTGTTCTGTGTTAATATTATAAACAATTAATTTAAATTTTTAATGTTATAAGAATCATCTTTCTTATATTTGTCAGTATAAAAACGCTTCAAACCGTACTCCAAGGAAGCTACAAACCACATGTTAAGCGCTGTAAGCGTTTTTGATCATGACGTCATCAATTAGACACAAAAATGTTGAACCACTACGCAGCTAATTAAAAGCACTGCGACAAGAAAAACGCTCATAATGAGTTTAATAAAATCTTATTTCTCATTGGTTGAACTTTCGTTGTCAAATGTTTCATTTTCGGATTATAAAATTTTCCAAATACTCGCCAAATTCAGTTTAGTTCCACTAATGATCCAAGGCTTTAGGTCAATCGCTGAAAATGAAACATGTCGCTCTCTTATACTTACACTATGAGGAATGACATTTAACAACGAAATTTAAACCAATCAGAAGTAAGATTTTATTAAAATCATTATATTTCGCTTATGAAATATTCTGGAAAGCTCAATAGAATTTTGTACACGTATTTTATCATTGCGAAAATAATGAAGTAGATTTTGACCAAAAATAATCCTTCCATGTTGGTAGACCTTTTTCTAGCTTGGCAACATTGAGGGAACACCCCCATTGACAAACAACATATAAAAATCCAATTCTTTAGTTTGTTCACTTCAAAATATTAAAGAGGTAAGAGATAGCGAAAAACGCAATTGGTTCTCAATAACTCCGCCTCTATCGGTGCAATTTTTTATCTCTATTAGCGGTAAAAGCTTGAAGACACGTGGTCAGTACAAGGTGTGTGTGTCAGAACGAGAAACTTGCTTTTAGATAACTACGAATGTAATGAATTCGTCTGTTTTAATCAGATGTCCTTCCATAATTCGTATTAATCGTTTTCGTATTTATTTGTTTCAGATGACAATAATAATCAATATTGTTGATAACCCAACATTTTCTTAGAGTTAAATTTTGCACCCAAACCCAATGTTTGGTACAACAAAACAGGATTTTTGTTGCCTCAGAAATGAAGTAGAGCAACAAAACGCAGCTTTTTTATCACCTGTCATTATTATTACTGTCAGACGTCAATGTCACTGTCATATGTCACAATCAGTAAACTGATTTAATTTAACTATTAAAATAATATAACGTATTGTTTAATAATATAATAAACTTTATCCAAAAATGCCAGCAGCATTACATGAAAACGCAACAAAAGCATCCGAGCATTCGGAGCAAATGTGGAAAGTTCTTAAAGCTCACATTCTCAGAGAAAGGGCCCGCAAAAAACAAGAACGAGAACAAGAAGTCGAGGAAGAAAGACTTCGAAAAGAACGCGAAGCTAGGGAACAACAAGATGTAATGACTTTAGGAGAAACTAGAGAACAAATATCACAACTCGAACAAAAGTTGACACAGTTAAAAGAAGAGAAGCACCAATTATTTTTACAGCTCAAGAAAGTATTAAATGAGGACGATAATAGACGAAGACAAAAAGAAAATACGTAAGTTGCTTTTATAGTTATATTTTATTATTTGGGAAGTACTTATTCATTTTCATATTGATCGATTTATTTAATGGTCATTATTATATTTTATAAAAATATCATGTGTGAGATATATACCACAAAATATTGGTTAGAAATATAAATTTTGAATGAGTTAAGTTGCACTCGATTTGAATGTGTAAATAAATATTTCTGTAATGTGGTTACGTTATTTCATACTGCATAAGTTAAGAAGACCATTTAATAAGGCAATTAATTTATTCATGTTTAACGAAATCTACATTTCATTAAGTGACTACTCTTAAATGTTTGGACAAATAATTTGTCTTTAATAGTATTTCAGCAATAAAAGTATGAACCTGAAATTTACTTTTGACATACAATTAATAAACTTTGACCACAAATTTACTACTTTAACGTTCATTTATTTATTTAAACATTGATGTACATATATTTTATAAAGATCTGCGAGTTCCGGACCTTTAGTTTTAGTTAGTTTATTTTTTGAATATCCACTAGTTCACAGATTTTGATTAGAAAAGAAAATTTGTTACTGGATATTGATGAATTAAAGGCAAAGAGAAAAAAATGTACAATGTTTAAACAAAAATACCCGTTGTTAGTGAGTAAGAGATAATAATTAAGATGTCTGCCATTACAAAAACGTTTACTACAATTTAACTGCAAATCATGCCGTAATAATAACCTCGTAAATTTATTAAAAAGTAAAATTGAAGATAAAGAAACTATTATCAAGGATAAAGAAGATATTATAAACAATAAAAACGAAATAATAAGAATGCTGCAGGAAAAAATTGAAGAATATGAGCAAAAAGAAAAAAATCAAACTATTCTAAATGAGAAAACCACGTGTCAAAATAGCAAGCTTTAAACAGGAATTAAATAAAGAAGAAATTGAGAACTCTATATTGCGACAAAATGAAACGCTAAAAGATTTTAATGTAACATTTATTAAAAAAAGGAAAAACGGGGAAAACACAATATATGGAGAATGCTCAGCAGGAACTTTTAGCCAATTAATGCAAACAAAAAAGGTATTTATTGGTTGGGAACGTTATCCTGTGTTTATGAAGATTTGACAATTCCTCGCTGTTTCCATTGTCAGGGGTTTTATCATAAAAAAGAAAATTGTACCAATAAATTATCATGTCCGCTATGCAGTGAAGAGCATGAACAAAAAGACTGTCCTAAACAAAAAAAAGTTTGTGTTAACTGTATTTCTTCAAATAATAAATACCTACAAAATGAAGAACACCATTAACCATCATTCAACAGACATTGAGTGTCCCACATTACAATATCACATCAATCTGCTAAAATCCAAAATCGATTATTCATCTTAATGGTACAAATCGACCAAAATATTATCTTAGATAATTTAGGTCTACTAGAACAAGATCATCGTGGGACCTACATAGACCCAGACAAATATGCATCTCTAACAGCAAATAAAAAGTTTAATATTATGCACATTAACATACGAAGTGCAAACAAGAATTTTGATGACTTCCTGGCATTGGTTAAAACATACAAATTTTCTAGTTGTGACATCTTTGTGTTAAGTGAATGTTTTCAAACCGCTGTGGTTAATAACCTTAATATTCCCGGCTACACCACTGTACATAATGGAGGAGACTTCAACAAAAATGATGGTATTTTAACACTAATTAAATCTGAACTTAATTATAACATAACTAATCACAAATTTAATATATGCGGAGTTTCTCTTTCTATCATAAATCTAACAATTTCTAATGTATCATACAGAATAATAGCGTTATACAGACCTAACCCAAGTAACTTGACTTCTTTCATTGATGAACTTGATACATATTTAGACCAGACTCAACAAAATGCTAAAATTGAATTATTAATCGGCGACATCAACATTAACTTAATAAATGAAAATGACTCTCATGTAAACAAATATTTCTGTGTACTTGCCAAATATGGTTTTGTGCCCTACATTTTGAATCCTACCCGTGTTACACAGGAAAGTGAATCTTGTTTAGATCATATTTTTGTAAAAAAATCACTTAATAACCTACAAAATTTAACGTTTGACTCATATATCCTTAATTGCCACATCACAGACCATTATCCGGTTCTTTTACAGGTAAATTATAAATTAAATACAAAAAATACCCTACATTCTAATGAAAAAATAATAACCAAAATAGACAAACAAAAACTACAAAACGTAATAAAAATTTCAAACTGAAGCGATATTCTAAATGCACATGATCCACAAATCGCCGCTGATTGTTTTTTGAGCAAGTTAAGTAACCACATTGAGAATTCAAAAATTTGCATAAAAAGCAGGACAAAGTATTTGAAAATAAAACCATGGATAACAGAAGGTTTAATTGTATCTATAAAACATAGAGACAAATTAAAAACAAGACTAAAACTTCACTTCACACCAGAACTAGAACATGAATACAAAACGTATAGAAACAGTCTGAATGTCTTGTTAAAAAAAATCCAAAAATGGCTATTATTTCAGGCAAATTGAGGAAAACAAAAATAATATAAAAAAAGTTTATCAACTAATCTCTGATGCTACCAACGAAAATACCAATAAAAAACCTACACTTCAAATTGTTAATGATAATGAACTTACATTTAAAGACAACACACAAATGGCAAATTATTGTAATGACTACTTCATCAATATTGGCCTTAATATGGTAACAAATATAAAAAAAACTACTTTCACAGAAATGACATCAAAAAATTATAACACCATGTTTCTTAATCTTGTTACTGACAAAGAACTAATTGAACATATATCCTCGTTAAAAAGTAATGTTTCTCCAGGAATTGATGGAACAACAGCTGACATTATAAAAAACAATCATCAATATATTCTAAAACCACTTAAACATATAATTAATTTAATATTTCTGAATGGCGTTGTCCCTAGACAATTTAAATCTTCTATAATTACTCCCATTCGTAAATCTGGAGATAAATCAATAATATCAAATTATAGACCAATAAGTGTGATCAATAATTTTGGTAAAATATTTGAAAAGTGCTTGAAAACTCGATTAGTGGATTTTCTTGATAACAATAATATATTACATAAACAACAGTTTGGTTTTCGAGCTAGCAAAACAACAAGTGATGCTATGTGCTCACTTATTAAGGACATCACAGAAGGTCTAGATAATAATAAGAAATGTATAGCAGTCTTTCTGGATCTTGCTAAGGCGTTCGACACCGTTGACCGTGAAAGGCTCCTATGCATTCTAGAACGTTATGGTATTCGTGGCGTAGTCTTGGATGTTTTCAAGAGTTACCTCACAAATCGGGAGCAATGCGTTAAAGTTAATGATGTGGTAAGTGAGCCCGGAATTGTAAAAATAGGTGTGCCTCAAGGTACTGTCCTTGGCCCAGTACTATTTGTGATATATATCAACTCTCTCTTGTCACTAGTAAAACGGGCAACAATCGTATCATACGCGGACGATACAGTTGTAATATTTCGTGAAAAGTCCTGGACAGAAACTAAAATGGCTGTCCAACTGGGTATTGAAGAAATTACAAAGTGGCTAAATATGAGCCAACTTTCATTAAATGTTAGCAAGACAAATTATATCGCGTTTACCTTAACAGAATCAAATAGACCAGATTTTTCTAGGATAAAAATCGCAGGTATGGAAAATGAAATTCAAGAGACGAACGAAATCAAATATTTGGGTATAATTATAGATAAAAATCTAAAATGGTGTAATCATGTAGATTATCTAACGAAAAAGGTGAGAAAGCTTATCTACAAATTTTACCAATTAAGAGAGTTTCTTTCAAGAAAACTGTTATTACTAATATACAAGTCCATAATTGAATCACTTTTCTGCTATGGTATCTTTATTTGGGGAGGAATGTATAGGAACTCACTGCAGAAACTAAATACTCTGCAAAACTACATATTAAAAATTGTATTAAAGAAACAAAAAAGATTTCACACAAGTCTTCTATACACTGAAAATATATGCAATATCCGAACATTATATTTTCACAGCCTATGTATGTATGCCTTCAAGAATAAATTATTTATTAACAGCATACGTCCTGTATATCAAACTCGTAATACTACTAATGAGCTTCTGTCAATACAAAGATTTCAGAAGAATATTTGCCACAGATTTTTTATTCATACATTGCCCAAGGCGTGCAATCTATTACCACTAGAGATTAGGCTTATCACTAAACATAAACGCTTTTCTACTGAAAGAAGAAAATTTATTTTCCGAAATTACACTGAATTCGCAAAAATTCTAGAATAACGAAAATAAAGACCGGAAGAAAGATAGGGAGGGGAGGGACGAGAGAAAGGGGGAAATTGAAATTAATGAATACAGAAAATGCTACTATAATTCTATGCTCTTACAATTTTAAATTTTACTTTGATTTTTGCTTTGATCTTTTGTTTTTTTTTTTGTTTTTTTTTTCTTAAGCTTCTCTTACTATTATTTTTTGTTTATTAAATTCGTAGATTTTGCACAACACAAGTGTTCAATCACTTAGGTGCACACTGCATGTATAATTTTATTATTATTATTAGTATTATTATTTTATTTTTATTATTTTGTTTAGATAATATTAAATCACATGATGTTTATTATTTATTTAAAAGAAAAGTGTAAACTTATTATGTTATATATTTTACAAAAAATATGTACCAATTATATGTTATATATGTTAGTTGTTAATAATAAATAATAATAATAGTTACTTAATGTTCACGTAAAGTTAGCTAATCTCATGAGAATGAAATTTGCAACAGACGCTGCTCGGACACAAATTCGTTTGTCGACCTTTAGTTACATAGGTCAGTGAAGTTGGCACCCACTTTTGCGAATTTTCCAAAGATTTTGTGTGCATTCGTTTGTCCATCGATTGTCCATTATTGTCCACTAATTATTTTCGTTTGTCCGCCCTTCGTTTCAAAATGGTGGCCTAAATACTTTTTTTTGCAAATTTTGCTCTCGGCACCCACAAATTGCAAAAAAAAAAATTTTTTGTTTGTCCACGTTTGTCCACCAATTAGTTTTGTTTGTCAACTATATAAATTTTAAAAAATTGTGATATTGTGAAGTTGGCACACCCTTTTTTGAATTTTGTAATTTTTTTTCGTGCATTCATTTGTTGATCGTTAGTCCAAGATTGTCCACCTAAAATTTTTGTTTGTCCAAACACCATTTCAAAATCGCCGATTTTGGTTTTATTTAATAAACACCTTAATTTTTAAAGATAGAAAAAAGGTTTTTTAATTCAAGGTCAAACATATAATATATCCATTTTTTTTAAAACAACGTTTCGTCTTTGAAGAGCCAACATCAACTATTTTTTTTAATACGGACCTGTACATTTTATTTCACTTTTGTAATCCCCATTTTTTCATTATTCAACAATGTAGAATATTTAATTTTTGTATGTACTTTGGAAATTTTTCTTTTTTCTCTTTCTATCTACACTTAGTACGTTTTAATAGCATTAATAGTTTTTCTGTTACAGGGGTTAAACAAAAAATTATTTATTAAAATCTACAATTACCAATGTTATTTTCTTTAATTAAAAAATATATTAAAATCATTTTAATAACAGTGAAAAGAGAATGAAAAATTCTATAAGTGGGAGTTTTTCCAAATTTTTGAGCTAGAATTGTGAAAGGAGAGAGACCAAAAATGAGGAAAATTAAAAAAATCCTTATAGTGTAGTTTCTCTCTTTTCTCACAACCACAATTTTCATCTACATTTTTGAAAAAATTCACACATAGAATATTTTTTTCTCTCTCTATCTGCACTTAGTAAGTTTTAATAGCTTCTATAGTTTTGTTGTTACAGGATTTAAACAAAAAATTATTAAGTATAATCTACAACTACCTATGTTATTTTTTTTTGATAAAAAATACCATTAACAAGAGAGTAAAGAATTCTATAAATGGGAATTTTTTCAAACTCTTTAAGCAAAAATTGTGACCTTGAGAAAAGGGAGAGACCAAAATGAGAAAAAATATAGATATGGTCTCTCCCCATTTTCACAAGCACAATATTTCATATAAAATTTTGATAAAATTCACTTATATAGAACATTTTTTTCTCTTTCTATCAACATTTAACACGATTTAATAGTGTCGATAGTTTTTTTGTTACAGGGGTTAAACAAAAAATTATTTATTAAAATCTACAATTATTGATGTTATTTTGTTTAATTAAAAAATGTATTAAAACTTATTTAATGCCATTAAAAAAAGAATAAAAAATTCTATAAATGGGAATTTTTTCAAAATTTTTAGGCAAAAATTGTGACCTTGAGAAAAGGGAGAGACCAAAATGAGAAAAAATATAGTTATTGTCCTTTCCCTATTTTCACAACCACAATTTTTTATCTAAAATTTTGATAAAATTCACTTATATAGAATATTTTGTTCTCTTTCTATCGACATTTAACATGATTTATTAGTATCGACAGTTTTTTTGTTACAGGGGTAAACAAAAAATTATTTATTAAAATCTACAATTATCTAAGTTATTTTGTTTAATTAAAAAATATATTAAAATCTATTTAATACTATTAAAAAGAGAATAGATAATTCTATAAATGGGAATTTTTTCAAACTCTTTACGCAAAAATTGTGACCTTGAGAAAAGGGAGAGACCAAAATGAGAAAAAATATAGTTACGGTCTCTCCCTATTTTCACAACCACAATATTTTATATAAAATTTTAATAAAATTCGCTTATATAGAATATGTTTTTCTTTCTATCAACATTTAACACGTTTTAATAGTATCGAAAGTTTTTTTGTTACAGGGTTTAAACAAAAAATTATTTATTAAAATCTACTATTATTTAAGTTATTTTGTTTAATTAAAAAATATATTAAAATCTATTTAATACCATTAAAAAGATAATAAAAAATTCTATAAATGGGAATTTTTTCAAAATTTTTAAGCAAAAATTGTGACCTTGGGAAAAGGAAGAGGCCAAAATGAGAAAAAATATAGATATGGTCTCTCCCTATTTTCACAACCACAATTTTTTATCTAAAATTTTGATAAAATTCACTTATATAGAGTAATTTTTTCTCTTTCTATCAACATTTAACATGATTTATTAGTATCGACAGTTTTTTTGTTACAGGGGTAAACAAAAAATTATTTATTAAAATCTACAATTATCAAAGTTATTTTGTTTAATTAAAAAATATATTAAAATCTATTTAATACTATTAAAAAGAGAATAGATAATTCTATAAATGGGAATTTTTTCAAACTCTTTACGCAAAAATTGTGACCTTGAGAAAAGGGAGAGACCAAAATGAGAAAAAATATAGTTATGGTCTCTCCCTATTTTCACAACCACAATATTTTATATAAAATTTTGATAAAATTCACTTATATAGAATATTTTGTTCTCTTTCTATCGACATTTAACACGATTTAATAGTATCGATAGTTTTTTTTGTTACAGGGGTTAAACAAAAAATTATTTATTAAAATCTACAATTATCTAAGTTATTTTGTTTAATTAAAAAATATATTAAAATCTATTTAATACTATTAAAAAGAGAATAGATAATTCTATAAATGGGAATTTTTTCAAACTCTTTAAGCAAAAATTGCGACCTTGAGGAAAGGGAGAGACCAAAATGAGAAAAAAAATAGATATGGTCTGTTCCTATTTTCACAACCACAATATTTTATGTAAAATTTTGATAAAATTCACTTATATAGAATATTTTTTTCTCTTTCTATCGACATTTAACACGTTTTAATAGTATCGATAGTTTTTTTGTTCCAGGGGTTAAACAAAAAATTATTTATTAAAATCTACAATTATCTAAGTTATTTTGTTTAATTAAAAAATATAATAAAATCTGTGTAATATCAATAAAAAGAGAATAAAAAATTCTATAAATGGGAGAAAAGGGGGAGACCAAAGTGAGAAAAAATATAGTTATGGTCTCTCCCTATTTTCATTCCATTTTCAATGAAAATATTTATCAACCATTTTAAATAAAATTAATTAAAAGTTGAGTCTACTTTGGTCTTAATTTCTATTAAATATTTGAATGTAATTTTTCTTAAATAACTACAATAATTACAAACAAAAAATAATAGTTATGTATGTAACATAGGTATAAACATCTGTTTATACCCGCGGTGCATAGACACTTTTATATCATACTAGTTATTGCATTCAAAATATAAATATTAAAAAAACCTGTTTTGTCTTTATGCGCGTGCGGGCTCCATAAACTGCATTTTGCGGGTCATATAATGAACAGGACCGTACATAGAAAAATTCTGTAAGTTTAGTTTATTGTTAAAACCTTAGTGTTCTACATGGTTGAATAGAGAAAAAAATTAGGGTTTCACAGATGAAATAAAAAGTACAAGTACAGGTATTTAAAAAAAATAGTTAGGGGTCAAAGACGAAACGGTGTTTTACAAAATTGGATACGCTGTGTGTGTTTTACGATTTTCTTTTTTTTTTGGTTCATTTACAAATTTCTCCTCAGAGTCTGACCCTTTACTACTTTCTAATCTAGAACTAAACCTATTATCACTATTTTAGCTTAAGCTCGATTCACTCCGCGTTTCAGTAACTTCAGCATTTTGGTCGTTATTTACTTATTTTTTTTTAACACGATGAATCTCTTCATTTCTTACACTCCTTTCACTATTATTATTAATCTCTAAATAATACTTAGTTTCTACAGTTCCTTCCTTTCCACTAACTGCTGTTGGAGATGGATTAATTTTATTATTTGAATTTGTGAAATTTTGTATTTTTAAATGTTTTATAAATCGTCTATTTCTTATAAGAATTAATCCATTATCCAAGTAAACTTTATAAGTACGTTTTCTTATTTTTTCTAGAATTTTTCCAGGAGACCAGGTGCTCTTAGGCTTGATTTAAAGGTTTTAATTCTTTAATTCCTTTGTTATAATATTTTTCTTGTCGTTTCTGTTCTGTGTTCAAAGTTTGAATATGATTTTTAACGACTTTTTGTTTATATGAATTAGAGGTACAAGGTAAGATAGATCTTAATTTTCTCCACATAAGAATCTCTGCTGGAGTTGTATTATTCTCAGAAATAGGCGTGTTTCGATAAATTAATAATGCAAGATGTATGTCTTTATTTTAATCTAGTATTTTTTTTAAACATTTTTTTTATTGTTTGAACATTTCTCTCAGCCATTCCATTGGATTGGGCATAAGTTGGAGAAGAGCAAATATGTTCAAATTGCCAATCTTAATTTTTTTAAAATGTAAGATTTAAATTGAGGTCCTCCATCTGTAATTAGAGTTAACGGAATTCCTAACATTGAAAATCTATCTTTTAAAATTTGAATAATTTTTTCACTTGTTGTGTTAGTATTTTTTAATAGGGACAGTATTGCTATCTCGTAAACGGTAGACGCTAGAAAGACGGTTAAATGGGGAAAAATGTGCGAAATATAAAAATAGACAAAACGATTTTTTGAAAACTAAAATATTCCTATTGGTTCCGGAGTTAAACGACATAATCCGAATTTGTGGAAAATCGTTTTTTTGCCAAAGCTCTGTTATTATACAAAATTTGGGATAACTTTATTAAAAGTTTTTGTTGTATTCTAACATCGTCATAAACTGCCATAGTTAAATTTGAAATCTGACGTTTCGTCTCTTCGGGGCCATAATCAACTTTATTTTTTAAATACGGACCTGCCTATTTTATTTAAATTCATTGCTGTGATTTGAAGTATACTACATTTAGATATCAGGAAATTCTATTTCATTATTTATTTATTAAATATTGCAATAACAAATTCTATTGTATCTTAGTAATGCTTTAGGTCCAGTACCACTAGCAGGTGTATTGTTGTCTCTCCCTCAGAAAATACGTAAAACCACGTATGTCATTGATCAGGAAAAACTTCACAGAATAATTAAGTGTTATTATCGTTGAATGTAGTAGTCAAAGCGATTTAGTACTATTAAATATAATAGACAAGTCCGTATTTAAAATGATAAATTTGATGGTGGCTCCGAAGAGACAAACCGTCACGGAATAATCAAGTGTGATATATCGTTGAATTTAGTATTCGAAGCGATTTAATAATATGAAATAAAATAGACAGGTCCGTATTTAAATAGATAAAGTTGATGGTGGCCCCGAAGAGACGAAACGTCAGATTTAAAATTTAACTGTGGCAGTTTATAAAGATGTTATCCCAAATTTTGTATAATAACAGAGCTTTGTGTGAGGCCAGAATATGGAAGCTTGTGCCAACTGTATACATTTGTTAATTCCTGGGTGGTTATAGTGCACTCGATTCAACATTTCAGCCCTCATACTCTCTGGTATAACAATACAATTACCTATAAAAATGATATTATCACTGACCCATAAGTCACTATTAAATTGAGCATATCTTTTGATTTTATCATTGATGTTTTTATTATTGTTTGGCCAGCTTTCTAAAATTACTTTCTTTAAGGCTTGCAGCTCCTCATCTTTTTCTTTTTTCTGTTTAAATTCCTCCAGTTTTCCTGGGGTAACGTTAATTTCCGCTTTGACCATGCATATCTGTGCATGAATTTCTTCATCATAACCATTTTTGGATTATTCGCGGGTCTAAATGCCCTTGAAAGTGCATCTGCTAACAGCAGTTCTTTGTCTGGTTTATACTTTAAATTAACATCAAATTTCTGAATTTGTACCATCATCCTTTGAAGACGAGCTGGACACTTATTAAGAGGTTTTTTGAATATTGATATTAAGGGTTGATGATCAGTTTCAACTGTCACTTTTTTCATAAAAATAAATTGGTAGAACCGTTCTAACCCAAAACAAATAGCTAATAGTTCTTTTTCGATTTGGGCAGAGCGCATTTGCGTTTCAGTCATAGCTTTAGACGCGTAAGCACACGGTAATTTATTTTGCATCAGTACTGCCCCTAATCCAGACTTTGATGCATCAACTGATATCACAGTTTCCTGTGATATATCGAAAAACTGTAAAACTTGTTCGTTTATTAATTTTAATTTTAAATTTTGGAAAGATTTCTCCTGCTGCTCATGCCAAAAGAAATCATTATCTTTTTTAAGCGGTTATTTTAAGGGTTGAGATTCCGATGAGAAATTTGGCAAAAATTTACTTACGTATGTCAACACCCCCAACAATCTCTGAACGTCATTTTTATTTTTTGGTTGAGGAATATCAGAAATGGCTTGCATTTTAGAAGGACTTTGTGACTTGCCATCTTTTGAAATGATATGTCAAATATATTCTACTTTATCCAAACCAAATTTGCATTTATCTTTATTAAATTTGACCCCGTTCTCTTGTGCTATTTTTAAAACTCTCCAGGTTATAATCATGTTCAGCTTTTGTTTTTATCCATACCAGGACATCATCTATGTATACTTCAGTTCCTATTCCTGAGAACAGACTTCTGAACCTCTCTTGAAACACCTCTGGAGCTTATTTGATACCGTACGGTAATCTTACGAATTTGTATCTACCAAATGGTGTTCCAAAGGTACAAAGGTCTATGCTCTCTTTATCTAAAATGATTTGGTAAAACACATTATTTGCATCAAGAGTACTAAACATGGTTGCACCTGCTAAATTACTTGCAATTTCGTCTAAAGTAGGAATTTGACAGTATTCACGTTTAATCACTTCATTTAAATATTTTGGGTCTAAACATATTCGCAACTTACCATTGGGTTTCTTTACTAATACCATGGCATTAACCTAGTCCGATGGTCCAATTACTTTTTCAATTATTTTCATTTTTTCTAGCTCTGCTAAGCTTTCTTTTAATTTATCCTTTAAAGGCAATGCTACTTTCCTAGTGGGTTGCACCACTGGTTGAGCATTTGTTATTAGAGGAATTTTGTATGGTTTATTTTCAATGCAGCCTATTCCTGAAAATAGATCTCCGATTTTTTTTATTAAATCTTTATAATCAGCTTCAACACTGTTTACAGATTGAACCTTTTTAATTAACTTTAATTCACAGGATATTTTTAAACTTAATATACATTCTGTGTCTGAATCAACAACAAAGAAATCAATTTTGTAGAAATTATTGTTTGATTTACACATCAAACTACATTTACCTATAACCTTTAACACCTGGCCTGTATATGATATTAATTTAACATAACTATTCTCTAGTGTTTTTTCACCTAAGTTTTTATAAATTTTTATAGGTATTACATTAGCCATTAAGCCTGTATCTATTTTAAATTTAATTTCCAAATTATGAATTTTTAAATAGGTAAACCACTGTTCTGACAAGCTATTAGATATCATATTTATGCTACCAACAAAAAGAAATTCATCATTTCGATTTAGATTGTTTTCAGCTTCAGCTGAACTTATAGAGTCTATACTATTTTCAATTACATTAATTTTTTTATTTTTCTTAAAACACATTTTGGAAAAATGATTATCCATTTTACAAAAGTTGCACTTTTTCCCATAAGCCGGACAGGAATTAACTTGGTGTGACTTACCACATTTTGTACAGTTTTTAATACTTCTCTGTTGATGGTATTTTGCTGACCCTGTTTCTTGACGTCCCTGTCTTTGGAGTGCATTCACTTCAACCGATGCTGAATTTTCTATGGCTTGACATTCCTTTCTTGATTTGTCCATAACATGGCAAAGGACCACGCACTTTTCTTATGGAAACAGGAGCACCGTCAAATTGTCTGAATTTTTAATATGTTGTAGTATTTGATGTCCTGATCAAAAGTCTCCATGGGCCCAATTCAATCATATGGCTAGTTTTCGATATACAGGGCGTTGAAGTTCAATATCCCAAATTTTTTAAAATGCGTACCAAAATGTCCCTTTTGAATATTTTTGAAAGTTTTTTTCTGATATATGGAGCGAAAATACGTACTTAATGATCAAAATTAAAATATTGCTAGTTACATGGTGATTCAAGATGTCACAGGCCTCTTTTGGATAAAATATGTATTTTTACATTACAAATATAGGGCAAAATAACATTAAAAAAGAATATCCGTCAAAGTTTCCGAATATTTGATATAGGATACATCTTGATCTTCTCTTTCAAAATTCCTAATGGTAAACTTATATCCTATGGCTACTTTTCGAAATATTAGACGTTTAGTCTATAAAATATCAATTTTTATAGTAACAAAAAATAATTACGAAGTAAGGGGAATCTTCATCCAAGAAGAACCTTTTTATAGATTCTGTAATTAGGCGGACGAATCAGCCTCTTACGTGATATTCGAATGTGAAGGACAGAGATGGTGGAGATACAGACACATAAGAGCCTCAGAGTGACCATCCCGCTGTTTCGAATCAAACCAACCAACCAACGAAGGGGAATATTATAAATTAATTATTTCCACATACTGCCCAATATTATGGTACTATTTTTGTATTTAAATGTAGCCTAAAAAAAGTCATACTTACAGGGTGATCCCACTTGTAAGATGATTAAATCCACAACAGTTGCCAAATAACAGAAACTAGGTACATAATTACCTACTTAATTATTCTATATTATTACAAACCACTGCAAATGACACTTCTTAAAAAACTTAATGGCAAATGCCTTCATTTATTGTGAATGATAAAGTAATTCAGGGACAAAAAATCAACAAGGTATAACATTTAAGTCTTAAACTGTATGCTAGTTTAGCGGTTTTTTAAATCACTGTTTCATTTCTTAAACAACGAAGATTTTATATTATTATTTGAACAACCTATGGCCTGGTATTATGAAAACCCAATTAATAGACCATATCGAAACGTAGGATTTTTCTTTATTATAAAAAAAGTAAATAGGTAATTATGTACCTAGTTTCTATTATTTGGCATTTGTTGTGGATTTGTCGATTTAGTCATCTTACAAGTGGGAGCACCCTGTAAGTATGACTTTTTTTAGTCTACATTTAAATACAAAAATAGTACCATAATATTGCGCAGTATGTGGAAATAATTAATTTATAACATTCCCCTTGGTTGGTTGGTTGGTTTGATTCGAAACAGTGGGATGGTCACTCTAAGGCTCTTATGTGTCTGTATCTCCACCATCTGGTCCTTCACATTCGAATATCACGTAAGAGGCTGATTCGACCGCCTCGTTACAGAATATACAAAAAGGTTCTTCTTGGATGAAGATTCCCCTTACTTCGTAATTATTTTTTGTTACTATAAAAATTGATATTTTATAGACTAAACGTCTAATATTTCGAAAAGTAGCCATAGGATATAAGTTTACCATTAGGAATTTTGAAAGAGAAGATCAAGATGTATCCTATATCAAATATTCGGAAACTTTGACGGATATTCTTTTTTAATGTTATTTTGCCCTATATTTGTAATGTAAAAATACATATTTTATCCAAAAGAGGTCTGTGACATCTTGAATCACCATGTAACTAGCAATATTTTAATTTTGATCATTAAGTACGTATTTTCGCTCCATATATCAGAAAAAAACTTTCAAAAATAATCAAAAGGGACTTTTTGGTACGCATTTTAAAAATTTTGGGATATTGAACTTAACGCCCTGTATATCGAAAACTAGCCATAGGATGGGATTGGGCCCATGGAGACTTTTGATCAGGACATCAAATACTACAACATATTAAAAATTCAGACAATTTGACGGTGCTCCCGTTTCCATAAGAAAAGTTTCCCTTATTTGAATGTTAAATACTCCACAAATAATCATCGATTTGATTAGATCATTTTGTAAATCTCCTAATTTACATTTCATGCCTCTTTCTTTAACCTGCGCGATGAACTGCTCCACTGTTTGCCCAAATTGTTGGCGGTAAGAAAAAAACTCATACCTCTATTAATCGATGTTTTCTTTGGGGAGAAAATGTTCTTCGAACAACTGTAATAATTTTTGAAATTTATTTTTATCTGCATCAGCTATGGTAAATGTTCTATAAATTCTAAACGCCTCTTCACCAATGTAGTGTAACAATTGTGCGCATTGAGTGGTTTCATCTTTTTTTACCACTTCACTAGCCACGAGGTAGTTCTCAAATCTTGCCCTCCATGACCTCCAATTCTCGGCGACATTACCGATCATATTCAAAGGAGCGATGCCTCTATTATCAGACATTTCTGCTATAATTTTAATTATCACTGGCTTTCAGGTTCTCTTTATCTTCGTTTTAATTATGCGTCATGTAATGTTATGTCTGTAACAATATATTGTTTATTCTTCAGGATCGGTATTAAATTAGAACGCCATGTTTAGTTTGACAGAACTTTACTGCTCTCTTTATTTTACCTTCTCTACCAGGATCTACATGCCAAGCAACTATTAATACATATATAACAATATTGTGTTGCTTATCCTACAATTATGCTCTTCTTTGTACTTAGATATTTCAAGATTTTTGCCATCGTCATAAAGTTTTATATAAATTTTCATTGGACAATCTTCTCGAAATGTACTGGAAAAAAGGTATATGAGATAAACGTTTTACAAAAAAAAATCTAACAAAAAAAAAATGAAATTACTGGTAGTAATAGTCGTCAGAAAATGTGTGGCCCATATCCTAATGGTAAACTAAAAAACACATATTGCGGACAATAATAATCTACTAAGTATAAGTAAGGTAAATTATTTACCTATATTGACGAATGCCTTGTCTTCTTTATTTAAATCTCTTCCCTCTGTTGGTACAAGTATATGTAATTGTGGAATACTTAAGATGTTTAACAGCATTTTGAAACGTATTCGGACATCGCTTTCTCTGACTATTTGAGTTAATTGTTTTTGAGTCACTTTTATACAATCTTATAAAATGTGTTTGTTCAAATTCTTTTATAAAGAACTCCGCACAAACCTTATGGGAATTGGCTCCCGGTCAAATTGGCTGAAATTTGGATATGTTGTTCGTTTCGGCATCTTTAACAAAAGTCTCACTGGGTATAAAGCTCAATTTCGCTTATTTTGGCTACAACGCTCCACGGATTCACCTTTATGTACTACTTAAACGGGTAATCTCTTCGAAAGTTTAGTATTTGCCGCGTTAACAAAAAGTACCCTCTTACGTTTTCGTGGTCACTGCATCCGAATCCAATGCCAATATAATAATATTGACAGCTGTCAACTAGCTGTCAAATAACAAGCAATAATCAAAATTGATAAAATCTACATGTAAATATATGTTTTTGATGTTGCTGAGTTCAAAATTGATGTCAAAAGACGATATTGACAGTTGACAGCTGTCAATTAACTGTCAAACAACAAGCAATTATCTATATTGACTCATTATCATGCACAGTCAAATATTTAATTAACGATAGTACTCAACTGTCAATATCGTCTTTTTGGCATAAGATTAGAATTAGGCAACCTTAAAGACATATACTTACATGTCAATTTTATCAATTTTGAGTGTTACATGCAGTTTGACAGTTAGTTGACAGCTGTCAACTGTCAATATCGTCTTTTTAATATCAGTTTTGAACTCAGCAACCTTAAAAACAAATACTAAACTTTCGAAGAGATTACCCTTTTAAGTAGTAAATCATGGTAAATCCGTGGACCTTTGGTAGGAGCCAAAATAAGCAAAATTGAGCTTTGTACCCATTGAGACTTTTGTTCAAGATGCCGAAACGTTAAACAAACTTTATCAACAGTTTATACTATCTAGAAAAAAATAACATCTCCCAATCCAAACTTACCTTATTATTTATAGACTTATAGTTAATACACAGCATCTACACAGTATACAACAGAAGAAACAAAACACTACATTAATCTAATCTCTTATAGGGCATAAGTATTTATAAGAGATCTGGGATAAAATAAAGAGGTTATGATATCAATCCACAAATCTATTTTCAATATATATTTCATTTTTAGAGAAAACATGATTTCTATACAAAATCTTCCAACGAATATGGTACAGCAACAATTATACATCCAACAACAACATCCACAACAGCAACAAGTATCTCAGCCTGCTAGATTGGCCCCGATGCCTCAACAACCCCAACCGCCACCCCAAACTGTTTTTAAACAGACGAAGCGACCCAGGAGCCCTAGTCCTCCTCCTCAGGTACCTGTTTCGATGTATCACAGCTATGGATATAAACCTCCTGGTGTGAATGCTTCCTATCAGGGATCACCACAAAGTAAGTGCCACTCTCTAGATATAATCTATTTTCCTTCTTTTATATATAAATACATAACAAGTTATTGTTCATTCAAAGTAATTTTTTCCTTTTTTGACCGAAACTATCATCAGTTTTTGAAATTTTTAGAATTTTTAAATTCCACCTTAAAAATCTCTTTTTCCATATTACAAGAAATTTTAGAGACTGTTGGATCATATTCCTTTACATAATTTTAATTATGGCAAGTATTTGCTTAATTTAACATATTATGAATTAGCAATTAATTATAAATTACTTGCTATCTTTTATAAATCGGGTTAACAAAACATGTAGGAAAATTAATAAATATTTAATAAAATGAATCTTAAAAAATTTGATGTAATGTATTTTTATTTGCAGAGGATGACAATAGACGTAATGAGTTAGTACGAGCAGTGCTGTGGAACAGTGAGTGTTATGTCATCACACTTTCTGGTTTTCAGCTTTCATTCATCTTTATTTTGGTTGGGTTTCACACATTGCATTTATAAAAATGATCATATTGTTTAGTACTGCCAGGAAATTTTTACATTAATTAACTAATTTCGATTTACATTAAGATTCATGCGCTTTTTCGTTATCACTCAGTTGTGTGAAGACATTGTTGGAAGTTGTGAATTTTTTAATTTCCAAACAAGGAAAAATTAAAGTGTGTATTATTTTCTTATCACTTAATTAGGTCTAGAATGATCACCTCAATTTTCATTCATTCGTTCATTCTTTCATCCAAGTATATTAAGCAGGACAGTAATAATATTTTTTTACTGGCAGTACTGTAATCATATTTATACACCCTCTGTTTATTTAAAATTAACGTTACTTTTGTTTTTTTTTTATATACAGGATGAGTCATGAGGAACTGTACATACTCCTACCTCGTATTGAGGTCCCCTATGGGGAATATCAAATGGCCATTAAAAAGTGTCTGCTCCCATTGTTTAATAATATACAGGGGGAGTTGTGAATTTTGACTAAAATTTCTTAAAACATCGCCCTGTATAATTTTTCTTTAGTGATTTATTGGTATTGTCATTTTATCAAATTCTCAGAATTTTGTTTCTAAAGAAAAAATACAGTTTGATCTTTTTAAAATTAAAGAAAAGAAAATAGAACATTAAAAATGAACAAATGTATTTACATTTTTAAGAAAATTTAGTGAACCAAATTGGGTTAACAAAGTTTCTTGTTTAATTTCGTTCCATTTATGTTTGGAACCTTTTTGCAATTTCTCAAATTTAAAAACGAAATGTAAGTTTGCAGATTGTTTTAAAGGAAAAGGCAGTCGGCTTATGGAGAAATGGGTCCCGGTTAATTTGCCTAAATTTTTGATATGTTGAAGATTTCGACTTCCTGAACAATAGTGTCCATGGGCACAACTCAATCCTATGGCCAGTTTTCAACTTACAGGGTGATGAAGTTGAAAAATGGCCATTTTTAAAACGTATTAAAATGTAATTTTCCTAATGTATTAATGATTTTTTGCTGTAATAGTATTCTAATAACATCAAATAATACTGATTTGTATAGAAAAAGTATTATTTGATACAGGGTGATTCAAAAATTAACAAAAAAAAATGTTGATGCTGTGTATTCTACTTTACAGTGGGAATATGAAAATATTAATATTTGGCCTGAATTTACTTTCGTTAGACTTATTATATCAAGATATAAAAACATTTTATACAGGGTGAGTCATAAAGTTAATCGACTCTGCAGGTTATTTTTAATACAATTTTATATATTTTCTAATATAAGTCAGTAGTCGACATTGAACCATTTTCAAAAATAATATAATTTATAAATAAAATACAGGGTGATTCAAAAGATATTTAAGGTAGAAAGTGACGAAAATTGATTTTTTTGCAAATCACCCTGTAATTTAATATTTTCTCCGTTAATTTCTGTAATTTTTTATTATTATCTTTAATTTGAGTTTGTTAATCCCCTATAGAAGTTTTGCGAAGTTACTATGATCAGTTTTTTTATATCGACTTTGTGATGACAAGCCTGTCATAATGTATAGGCTTATACCTGTGCTCATAAATGTGTTTTTATTTTATTTAATCATTCATGATTTATGTCATTCTAACGTTATTTGTTTAAGGAAACATATAATTTATAACATATATAATATCAACAAATAATGTATTAATAGTGAGCTAAAATATTATTAATGAGCCAAATATCCAAAGACGTAAATATTATTATTTATATACATACGTATTCTGTAATTAGTTCGAATAATTTACTTATATAGGTGTAATGGGTGTATGTAGATTATAAGTAATAAACATTTAACAAATAAATGATCTACTTTAATTTTTACAGAGTCTAACAGCTGCTAGTAGTAATCACAATCAAAGTCGAAACTGTGAAACTATAGATAATTTTACAGAAAAGGAATTTAAAAAATTATCATCGAATTCAAAAAATAATTTCAACGAATTGTATGAGACCTGCAATTTTTTGAACAAGATGGAAATCGTATAAATATAGCAAGAAAATACTTGACAAGCTTTTTCCTAAAAAATAAACATGATGTATTAAATAATTATATATTATATTTCAATATCCTTCTTGACAAGCAACTACTTTGGTTATGGATAAGATCCCGTTATGTCAACTGCAACGATTTGTACTTATATTTGGTTTTGTTAGTATTTATTTTATATATTTGTTTGTTTCATTACAAATAGAACTGCATTTCCCGGGTAAAAATGCATCAGGCTATTGGGGATACCACTTAAAAAAGAGCGCACCGGGAAACTCTACCTCTATGGTGTTGAGGAAACGGGTTGGTTTGTTAATATGTTTATTACATACATTACACCCATTACACCTATATAAGTAAATTATTCGAACTGATTGCAGAATATGTATGTATATGTATAAATAACATAATAATATTTACGTCTTCGGATATTTGGATCACTAATAATATTTTAGCTCACTAATACATTATTTGGTGATACATAATGTTACATAATATTTGTTTCCTTAAACAAATAACGTTAGAATGACATAAATCATGAATGATTAAATAAAATAAAAACGCATTTATAAGCACAGGTATAAGCATATACATTATGATATTAGTCGATATAAAAAAACTGATCATAGTAACTTCGCAAAACTTCTATAGGGGATTAACAAACTCAAATTAAAGATAGTAAGAAAAAATTACAGAAATTAACGGAGGAAATATTAAATTACAGGGTGATTCGCAAAAAAATCAATTTTCGTCATTTTCTATATTCTATATATTTTTGAAAATGGTTCAATGTCGACTACTGACTTGTATTAGAAAATATATAAAATTGTATTAAAAATAACCTGCAGAGTCGATTAACTTTATGACTCACCCTGTATAAAATGTTTTTATATCTTGATATAATAAGTCTAACGAAAGTAAATTCAGGCCAAATATTAATATTTTCATATTCCCACTGTAAAGTAGAATACACAGCATCAACAATTTTTTTTGTAAATTTTTGAATCACCCTGTATCAAATAATACTTTTTCTATACAAATCAATATTATTTGATGTTATTAGAATACTATTACAGCAAAAAATCATTAATACATTAAGAAAATTACATTTTAATACGTTTTAAAAATGGCCATTTTTCAACTTCATCACCCTGTAAGTTGAAAACTGGCCATAGGATTGAGTTGTGCCCATGGACACTATTGTTCAGGAAGTCGATATCTTCAACATACCAGAAATTCAGGCAAATTAACCTGAACCCATTTCTCCATAAGCCGGCTGCCTGGTCCTTTTAACTTTATTTTTCATTAACTCCAAAATAGAAGTGATTATTACTGTAGTTTTTCAGAGATAGAGGACGAAGAGACGCCATTTGACTATTCGTTTAAATCTTGGAAAATATCAACCATCAATCAATAATTAAAGTTGTTGCACTGGTATAAGAACTGGAAACACATGGTTAGTGCAATATATATATAATATTTGTGATAGCCTGCACGTAATATATTTTGACCTAAAAGTGTAAAGAAAAACTAACCAATATAAGAATAAGACCACATGGGAGACCAAAAGGGCGGGCAGGGCCCGCCCGAGATCTATCCGGAGATAGATCACAACAAAGTTAAAAACAATGTGAATAAAATGGAAGACCAAGAAAGTCCGAAACAAGTAAAAAGACAATCTGTCTTAGATAATATTGAGTATTCTATATACAGTCTGGGGTATCCTATAGGTGAAAAATATTTAAATTTTAGTTTTAGCGAAAAATGCCATTCTTGTTCTGAAACTCCATAAAATGAAATAAAATTCAAGTTTTTTAAAGAATTATAATCACTATCAAAAATAACAATACAGAGTAATAACGTAAGAAAAACTAACAGTAAAGAAAAAACATATATTAAAAATATGCTCCTCCAACTTCAAAATATCTCTCAATTCTCCTTCTAAATTCTTTATAAGTGTTTCGTAGCATTTCGGGGGTAGTTTCATTTACGGCATCAATGATTGCTCGTTTCAAATCTTTTATGCGTAAACTTTATGTTTTAAGTAGGCCCATAAAAAAAATAAAATTGTTAAATCAGGGGATCAAACTTAGTGCAAAAATTCATACGGTTTTCACAAAACTGACTATGAAATGAGGACAGATTTTGAAAAACTTCAATTTCATTTCATTTTATAGATTTTCAGCACAAGCAAAACTTTTTATCAAGAATGACATTTTTCGCTAAAACTGAAATTTAAAAATTTTTCACCTATAGGATACCCCATCCGTGGACGTATGATAGCGAACCATCTGAAGTAGTGATGGAACATGCCGACAAAAATATAGGCAACCTACATCCAGTATAAGTGGGAAAAATCCTACACACCAAGCAAATAACAGGAATTAAAAGTATAGGCAGAAAGGGCGGAAACAGAATTCGCGTGACATCGGTACTGAAATAGTTGCAGTGCCATTCACAGAGGTTTGAAATATGGATCTGGAAGAGTGTATTATATTGTGGTATATATTAAGAAAAAGGAAAAAAGAAAACAGTTAAAAGGCGTACTTTGTGGGTTCATCCGATTAAGAGAAACCAAAAGATATAATATTCTATGTAATAATTTCATTAAAAGAGCGACTGTCCATGACTTTAAGGTACGAAATAATTAGACGATCGTTTAGAATTCATTATTTTTAATGAATGTAGTTTTAGTACAAATATAAAAAATATATTCACCTTGATAGTTAGAAGATCCACAATGGATCCATCTGTTGAAGTGGCAGCTGATTCTATAGAATGAGGTGAGAGGACAGGATTTGTCTCTATTCTCTGACTGAATGGCATTTGTGATGCATTAAGTGAAGTAGTAGATGAACGAAAGTAACTTTGTGAATGAATGGATGAAGAATGACTGATAGAGGATGAATCAATAGACTGGGATGAGAATGTAGGGTTGGGGATAACGTCTATTCTTTGACTGGATGTGTACCGTGAAGAATTGAAGGGAGTGGTGTCAAAAATTTTATGCTCCATAGCTATTATTATAGCGCTAAGTAATAACCTAAGCAGTTAAATTTATACTGAAAAATTTTCGACGTCTATAATATCGTCTCTGTTGCAAAAGTATTCGTGTCTGAATGAGTTCATATATCACAATGGTAATTCTTTATGTGGCATACGCATTCAGCCTCCGGTGGCTAAAGGTGCCGGGATACACAAATTCGGTATCGAAATACTGTATGCGTCGAGCTTACCGTGTGAATAGTTCTATTTGACTGTACGTTTAACCTGTATCTCGGATTCGCGTATCTCGCATACAGTATCTTCGTGTGAAAGAGCTCTTAGGCTCCCAGGAGACGCAAATAATTGTAGAAAAAACACTACAATAAAGAACTTGGGATATGAAACTTATAAGAAGTGATAAGAGGAGTAAGCTGCAGGTATGTTTCAGGTCTTAGAGATCAAGAGATTAAATAGAAGAGTAATGGACAATGAAACAAAGACAGTATCTTATATTCCGACTGGGACATACATTTTTACCTTTAAAGGCAAACTATTCCCAAGGTATGTATCAATAAACTCCAATAAATTAGATGTAACATCCTATATTAGACACAACCATTTTATGTTTTAACTGCTATAGATTTAATCACAGGGCAAAACAATGTCGAAGTAAAGAAAGATATATTAAAAATGTGAGCAAACAGACCATAATGCAGAGAAGTGTGAAAAATATGAAAATAAAAAGTATTGTGTTGAGAGAAATATTGGTAAAAATCTGGTCTAATGTGTTTTGACCCGTGGAAGTTATATAAGTGGGTTCATCTATTCTAGGACTAAGATTATAAGATGCTAGTAAATCTAAAAGACGGCTTGATTCATTATTCTTAAGGGAGCTCAAATTGAAATCTCCGTTGAGTAGTGCAGGAGTTTTATGATCATACACATCAAATAGTAATGAGTTTAGGTTGTTAAAAAATGTTTCGAAATTCCCAGAGGGTGAACGATAACAAGTCAAAATTAATACACTATTTTAATATCCACTTTAAACGTACTATTTCGATACATTTTTCAATACAGTATTTTAACAGGTCAATAGGTTTTACATGTAAGCCAGTTTTGGCCCAAATGCCAACCCCTCCACCTTTTGACAACGATCTACAGAAATGGTTAATTAAAGTGAAACCCGGAAAAACAAAACTGTTTATACTATCTGTGACACCATGTTTCAGTCAAACAAATAAATTTAAAATTATTTACACTTATAAACGCCTGAGTAATTTCGTCAACTTTAAAAAGATTTAAACAATCCGTATTCAAGAGGAGAAGGTCATAATTGACCTTTTGCTGAGTATGAGCTATTTGTTCATCTGATTGTACTTCCGAAGATATGAAAAACGTTGCACATGTACTCCATGAGGCCATTTTGATGGGTCCATGGCATCTTCAAAATTATTTTCAAATATACTGACCTTAAAAGAAGCATACATATTTGGATACTCGTGTCCATTGACTTTTAGAGTATTAAACCCACCCACAATTAGTTTTCTTTTGGGTTTTTTCCTGGATACATCTTTCCACTGATATTTTTCATGATTTTCAGTAAAATTATTGGAGTCTTTTAAATGGATAAGTTCGTTGCATTTATGGTTAGTCTGAGCTTCAAGTAACGCAAGAGATAATTGTTTTGTGGATACTTGCGAATGTTTAACATTTTCAGATATTTTAGAGGACGTGGTAACACTGTTTGTTTCGGGAGATCGTCTGTTTACATTTATAGGTGATTTAAGTGTACTAGCAAATGTTTTTTGTTTATGAACATTTTAGTTTTTGTTTTTGTCGTCCATTTCACTATTAGTTTTAGGCAAACAACATTCAATTTGATCGTCATCGATAAATTTCACAAAGGTTCATTTAGCTGCACAACTAGGGTGGAAATAGTTTTCACAGTTTAAACACTTTATACCTTTGATCACATTATTTTTATACTTTACACGATTTATTCTTGAAAGCACTTTCATGTACGTCTCGTCTGCCCTCTGGCTCGCCATGTTGCCAATCGTGTGGAGGAAAAAATAAATACGCCATTTTTGTTGTCTCTTTGTGTACTTTGTAAAATACTTATTACAGTTTTCAAAAACCATATACATGGTGAAATTTTTTATATGAAAAAAAAAAATGAACTATTCAGTTAAATAAGTGGTAGTGGTGTAACGTTTTACTAAAATATGAGACAAATCGTACTTACTGTTCAAAAGTTATGACCAAAAGAAATATTAGTCAAAATTCACAACTCCCCCTGTATATTATTAAACAATGGGAGCAGAGACATTTTAATGGCCATTGGATATTCCCCATAGGGACCTCAATACAAGGTAAGAATATGTACAGTTCCTCATGACTCACCCTGTATAATATCATAAACATAGTATTTTCTATTTCATAAGAAGAAAACCAACGTGAAATAAAAGTAAGTAATAATGGTTTAAATTTTTAAATATTAGTGGCGTCTGGTGAAAAGAAATTGCAGATTTTTACTTAAAGTATTTATTTACTATATTTTTGAAGAAAAGAACTGAGTATTTTATTGATTAGGTTTAGTAGATAAGAAATGGGATTTCAAAGAAAAAATAGACCAAGAATGTAGGAAATCGATTAAGCTTTGATTTCGTTATTTTCTGTACTAGTTGCTATTTTTTTAAAATATTTAAGATGACACAACTAAACTATTTATTTAAACTAATTTTATATCCCCGTTATTTCGATACAATTAAAAAATTTGTATTTCATTCTTAAAAAACTTGCTTAAATTTTCCAAAAAAAAAGCATTTATTTTATTAAATGTATTTGTTTTTAGAAACTCCCCAATATGGCAACCAACCCAGTGCTTTTTACCCTGTTGCTCCACAAGAATTGCCTCCAATGTACTACCCGTTAAATCGCGAACCTGCTAGAAGCGTCTACGAAACACAAAGATTACAATCATTTCATCTGGAACCGAAATTGCCGGAACACTATACGTTAAGGACTTCCGGACCACATCCTGGACATAGTATTCATCCGGGAACCATACCAATTGCTCAACAGACCCCTCCAAAAGGCAAGTATTAATAATATCAAAATAAAATAAATTGTCATAATTTACTCAACAAAAAATTTAGATTTTATTAGGGCTACATGAAGCAAAAATCTTTAGTAATACTCAAAAATTGTTTCAATTCTTTTATAATTGTCTTTGAATCGTCAGTAATGTTCAAAAATTTGTTTTAATTATAAAAGGACAACGTACCGATGACGTGGGAAAAATGGTCCTGGTTAAAGTTGATGATGTTTTGATATATTATGTTTTTAGGTATTATGAATAAATTCTGAAAGTTTTAGGGTGATTGTATGTCTACGGCCAGAGATACGGTGTCTCAAAAAATATACACCACATATTTTAGGTATTACAAAAATAATTGATCTAATTGATAATTTTTTTATGAAAGTTGTGCCAAGTATTATAATACAGAATTTTCAAAATTTTAAACGATATAATAATGATTATTTTATTGTACAAGGCGTCCCAAAAATAATACTAAACTAGAAATTTTAATAAAAATCTATAATATGCCATCTATAATATAACGCTAATAAGTCTGTAAATAATAATATATTAATAGTAATTGATTGTACTAAAAGTATTCAAATGTTAACTAACGCTTTATTTATGAAACATAGAAAATGCTGGTGATTAGTAAGAAGTGTAAAACGTTTTGAGAATCAATTACTACTCGAGTATATAGGCCGTTTGGTCTTCATCGGCTGATAATCAGCTCATCAAAGGCCCGAATAGGGGTATGGAAATATTTAAATCCAGAATTTGACTAAGAATTGTTTAGATTTGACATCGATTATTTAAAAGAATTAACTGTTGGAATATACTAGATAAAACTCGCAAAATGAGTAAATTCGAGTACAAAACAATCTCCGCCAGCGGTCATAAGATTTAATGTACCAATTGTATCATGTACTTCTGTGATACTTTTTTGGTATTTATGAGGTTTGTACCTTTCGAATCGAGAAAGGATTAAATTCAAATTACAGTTACGAATTAACCGGTGGTCGAAGGGTCTTAAGCAAAATTACCTGAGTAGAGTCGTTACTAGTTTTGTTGTAATTAGGATTGGCTATTTAAAAAGTTACGAATTCACCGGAACCAGCTTCAGAATACCCTTCAGCTTGGTGATAATCTTTTCGAAGTGAACATAGCAAATAATGAACTCGAAGATAGACAAAATTCAGAAATAAAAAAACAAAAAGAACTTTTAAAAGTGTTAGTTAATTGGCAGAAAGCGTTAAGTTAGAAAAAAGCGTTATGCCTTCTCCAGGCGACTTTTGATCTCTTTCTACAATATAAATTTGTTCTTATTTTTTTTATATCATTTGTAATTATTTTATAGAGAGAAAGAGAGAATTTTTTTTTCATTGTTCTATTTTTTTCTCATTTTTGTGTTTTTTTCTCATTGTTCGATTTTTTTCTATTTCTTTCTTTTGCTTTCTAATTTTTTCTTATTCTTCTGATTTTATTTGCGAATTTTTTGCCATTTTTTTGGGATTTTGTTTCGATTTGTTGACATTTTGTTGCGTTTTTTTTTTGTGATTTCTGAAGGTACAAATTTGATTAAACAAAAATAAGTTTAGAATTGCAAAATAAGATAACGTAAATGAATTGTGGGAAAGTATTTACATAAACTGAATTTAAATATAAAGTTTGGGAGATAAATTAAACATAATAAAGTGGGATAATAAGAAGGAATAATAGGTAGGGACGAGATCGTATAAGTGAACAAAAGTAAGGGCTGAAATAGGTATAAGGAGGAAGAAAATGAGTAAAATATCAATTATAAAGATTAATTACGGGATAAAGAAAAATGATTGCTGAAAAAATAGAGATATTAATGGAATTAAAATAAGAAAAATAGAAATTTTAGAAATGCGATATACAAAGTTAAATTAGGTTAGAACCAGACAAAAGTTATATCAAAAGAATGGTAATTTTTCGTAGGATTCAACTATTCAATTAGTTTTGAGAGAAAATATGAATTAAGAAAATATTTCAAATTTTAAAATAATTTATTTTTGAAGTTTATAAAAAAATTCAAGAATATTCTTGTTACATTCTTGTTGCCGTGGGAAAGTTTATAGATAAATTATAAGAAAAATTTACGAAAATATAAAAATTAACCAAGTTTATGGACATAACCTAGAAGAAACATCTCTAAGCAATGAATCAGCCTATAAAAATCAATAAAAGGCACTAAAAAAAAATACATTTATGATAAATAATTAATTATAACTAGAAGAATTATATTATAAAGAAGTAAGAAAAATTAAACATACCTGAATTATATTTAGAAGAAATTGTACACAATCACGTAACACAAGCCATGGTAATTGAGATTCACCTAAAGAAAAATATTCATAATCACAAGAGGTAATTCAGGAACAGCTGCATAAACCATTTAAATTAAACAACTAACTAAGAAGACATTAGAATACGAAGAGAAGTATACCATTACCACAGTACAAGCAAAGACCACCATTATTGGTACCGGCCAGCCAAGGGTCGTCGGCCTGATGTGGCTCCATCTACGAGTGGACGGTGGAAGGTGAGGTTTCCGAGAAACAGTACCGTCCCACGAACATTACAAGAGGCAACGTAAGACAAATTTAATAATAAACAAATTTAATAAAAGATCAAAGTAATTTGGACTAAATTTTATAGGGAAAATTAATAATAAAAGGGAGTAATAATTTTATAGGGAACTTGTAAGGGGAATTCCAAATCTTATTGAACAACATTAGCGGGGAATCAAAATTAAAGGGTAAATATTTTAATAAAATATAACTGATGGTATCAGTGTTGCCAATGGATGAAATGAAAAGATCCTCCTTTTTACTTAAAATTATCTGATTTTGCCTGTAATTATGCGATTTTGTAACTTTATAAAATTGTTAATACATCTTATTTTTAGTTGGTCCAAGGACGTAGATATGGGGAGGGTAAATGGGTTACTTACCCCCTTCAGGATATTAAAAAATAGCACGAAAAGAAAAAATAAAATATATGAAATGTAGAAACTGACAAACATATTTGTCTAAAAGTTTGATTATCCCGCATCCAGGAAATAATTACCCTTCCCCAGGAAAAAAAGTTATCTACGCTCTTGTATACAGCGTGTTTCACAAGAGCGTTTCATCGCGAGGGTTAGGAGAAAATAATCAATCAGATAATCATTGTCGCAAATGAAGGTTTAGATACAATTATAGAATCACAGATCCGGAAAAAAGTGAAAAAAAATTCACGGATAACTCCAGAAAATCAAAGAAATAGCCAAAAAGTATTTTTCCGCATAAAATCAAAGAAAAATGATATAGAAATGCCCACAATGGTGAAAAAATTTTACTAAAATTCTTCCAATGAAAACGAAGGTAAGGAAAAAACACATATAAAGCGCAAATTTTTACAAAAATAAATTTTTTCACAAAAGTTCAGAGAAAACTCTAAAAGGCCTTGAAAAAATCACACATAAATTGGAAAAACAGCATGAAAACATTCGTCCACAGTTCAAATTAAATAAAAAAAAGAAAGAATGCGCATATTTACACAGTTAAATTTGAGAAAAAAAGGGCAAGAATGCATTTTTCCACAATTAAATTTGAAAAAAAGAAGCAATAATACATTTTTCCACTGTTAGTTTGCAAAAAAAAGGAGCTAAAATACATTTTTCTACACTGAAATTTAAAAAAAATGAAAGAATGTATTTTTCCACACTTGAATTTGAAAAAAATAAGCAAGAATTGCATTTTCCACGCCGAATTTGACAAAAAGAAACAGGAATGCATTTTTCCACTGTTCATTTTGAAAAAAAGAAGCAGGAGTGCATTTTTCTACACTCGAATTTGAAAAAAGACTTTTCACAGTTAAATTTCGCAGATTAAAATTTATAATTACTAATTTTTCGGTAAATTGTAGAGTTGCTGTAGTTCACTTCACAGAAAAACAGCAAAAATGCAGTTTTGAAATATGAATTGAAGAAAAAACAAGAATCCATTTTTCCTTACAAAAAATTGGAAAAAACAGCAAAAATGCATTTTTCACACACAAATTTGAAAAAAAAACTGAAGCAACAATGCATTTTTCCCCACAGGAAACTGAAAAACAGAACAAAAAATATTTTTTCGCATAAAAATTTGAAATGTATTGAAGTGTATTTTTCCTTAAAAAAAAATCGAAAAACAAAACAAAAATGCATTTATTTATATAGAAATTTGAAATTCAAAGAACGAATGCATTTTTCACTCGCAACCAATTTCATCTGTAAAGGGGTGAAGGGGGTAATTAGCCACCCCAGGGTACCAAAAAATAGCACGAAAAGAAGAAATTAAATATATGAAATGTAGAAACGGACAAACATATTGGTCTAAAAGATTGATTATTCCGTCCTCAGGGAAAAAAAGTTTTCTACACCCTTGAGTTGGTCTGGACTTTAGATTTTAGAAGGCAATTAAGTATTTTATGGTAATGAATAAAAGCAAAGGTTAAACGTTTTTTCTTATCAAAAAAAGGGAACACATATATTAAATGGTATAAATAACATTTGATACGCATTATTAGAAACCCAAAAGTGCATTGAAAAAATATATTTAAAAACAATCACAGCAATTATCTACTTGTGAAACTTTATCTTAAAGTAAAACTTTATGCACTCTATTCCAGGAATTATCACAGGTGTTTTGATTATTAAATATTAATTGATCGGCAACATAGCAATAACACTCGAGATATTATAGAAAACCATTGGGCATGTTTTTGTACTGACGTGAATTGAGTATCACGATAATAAGCGACAAAATGATCTAAATTTAAAGCTGAGAACTAGAAAGCGCCATGTTGTCTAATCCAAACTAATAAATGTCAAAATCCTGTCATTTTTGCCTTCAAGAATCTACAACATTGTTGCCAAATTCAAAATAATACTTTGCCTTGTAAAATCCCATATTTACCATTTTCAACTGAAAATATTGATGTTAATTTTACAGTATCATGTCAGATTTAAAATTATCCGTTTGTGGGTGTTTGTGAATTAAAACTGGGAACTTGGATTTCTAACTATATTTTTTACCGCAACACACAAAATATCTGACTATCTGTCAAATCTCTCTCTAACTACTATCGATTCTCTTGTCAATCGAAACTAAATATAAATATATGATATAAGAAATGTCTTTCGTGGCCGACCAGGGCCGGCGTCAGAATAATTCGGAAGGGGTGATACAAAACATGACTAAGGAATTAGTTCAGTACTAATCGTTAAATGATTCAATAAAAAATAAAAAAAGTAACCAAGTACTGATCGTTCAACAAAATAAAAAATAGTAAAGTATTAATCGTTAAATTACACAAATTCGCTTCCATCACGGAAACGAGGAGGTGGTTGTCGAGAACGACTAGGTCTCGTCACTGGACTTCTTTTTCTGCTGGTTGAAGGTCCTTGACATGCAGAAGGCATGTCAGTAGTTGGATTGAGAGGAGGTCGTCCTCTTTTTCTTATCGGCAGCAGAGGTACTGAGTGTGCTTCGTTGTCACCTTCTACGTAGGGGTGCAGGGCCGAAAGATGATATTTACCCAATGAAACAGTAGGGTTCTTGGGTGAAGCAACCTCATAGATAGTTGCAGAAATTTGGTTTAAGATCAGATACGGACCGTCGCGACGCGGCGCGAATTTTGCAGCATACCCGGCACTTGCTTTACTAATCGCGTGTGTGTTCACGAGCACTTTGTCACCTTTTGCGTAAGGCTTGGTTTAGCGCAATCTGACTTTTCTCTGAGAAGAATCTACATCTTCAAGTTTAATGGACTGAGTTTTCCGGGACCGATTACCATCGTTAGTCGATACAGCTTCTTGAATTGAAGCTTCGATACTTCGTGTTTCTTCTAATAACTCTATAAAAGTAGTAAATTTATTTCTTAATAATCTCTTTCTAACTCTACGGTCGAGTAAGCCGTATAGCATGTCTAGTTAGACATCCTCGTTCAAAGCATAAAGCACTTGTGCAAAAAGAGCACGAATGTGACACACAAAAAGTTCAGTAGTTTCATTGACTTTTTGTTCACGCGAGAAAATTTCTCGAAAAATTAAGTGTGGTGGGAGTTTCTTAGAATAGACTTCCGTTAAAGCTTTAACGGCTTTATCCCACGTTGTAATATTTTTAATTCCTTGCCATCAGGTAGCAGCAGTACCGTAAAGAAGCATTGCAAGGCCTCGCAGGGCATTATCATCTGAGACTTATCGAGTTATCATATCCATCAAAGCGTGCAGTACATTTTACGAAACTACCTGACAACGGAACTATATTGGGTGTAGTAGGACGATCTAAAACACGTTGTAGTATTTTTTCATTAGCATGTTAATTAGAGGTGCATATTTCACTAATCAAAGCCTTGAATTGCTAATGAGACATATATAATGTTACGTCTGTAACAATATATTATTTATTCTTCAGGGCCGAAATAACGTAGTGATCCACCTTCATACAAAGTTGATGATTATAAACTTTAAAAGTCTCTCTAATATAAATAAGTAAACAATTAATCACTTACTTGTCAAAGTTCTAGACGGGCGTTGAAAAAATCGGCAACACCGCGACTGTCATTTATGCACCATCTATGATCGTGAACGTTAGTTGACGAAAGATCGAAAAATCTAATGGAAATGGAATGATCGATGATAATTCAAATCAGCATAGGCGCCAACGTATCGAAAGTTAGTTTATGTGTAGCGAAAGTTATTACCGAATAGTAAAAACACTGAAAATATACACTAGCATACACAATATTATTTGTAATAAATATAAAACAAATCGAAAAGTTAACTTTGCGGGTTGTCGCGAACGAAATAACACTTTAAGGTTTTAAGGAAAAAAACTGCAGGATCACGTACAGAAGCACTCAGAGTTATCACGGCCACTGGTTGGGCGCCAGTTGTAGGGGGGTTTGTGAATTAAAACCGAGAACTTGGATTTGTAACTATATTTTCTTACCATAACACACAAGAATATCTGACTATCGGTCAACTCTCTCTCTAACTACCACAGTAAATATATTCTATCAGTATGGCGACTCTCAGGCGGTCCGTTTGATCTTCTTAGGCACAGAAATTTAACCTTGACGCCATTTTGTCCGTACTGTTTTTCAGTGTTGTCAAATGTAGCGCAATTATGCCAACAATGGCACCAGCGCTTGCACAATTGAAAAATAGATAAAACGAGTACCATTTAGTCATAACATTTTGTTTTGTTATTGATTATATTAAAAGGAGAGTAAATAATAATAAATAATAAATTTTTTTTAATGTCTCCTCACCATGTCATTTTTATTATAGGCCTGATGATGTTCGTGTAGACCGAAACATGTCGCCTTTTTAGACGTTTCGTCATTATTAAATATTTTTGTGGTATGACTTCGGGTTGTTTCTTTCTTTATTGAATACTTTACTACATTTCAATATGGATAATATTTTGTTTTTAAATAATAAATATTGATTGTCATTTAGTGGTTAAACAGTTGTATATTGATACGGACCACCCGGTATACTTCAGATGTCCTATCTAAGAATCTCAATCCGGGTTGGGTTCATATTAATAGGTCTTATCTCTTCACTTTCTTCAGTCTTGCTCTTCTGTTTATGTTTCTTCTATCGCTCCTATCTCACTCTGTTTTTGTTTCACCTTCTAGTCTTTTTCTATTTTCTTAATATTGTCCGTCCCTGTTTCTTCCTGTCTACCGTCTTATCTAATCGTTCTTCCCTTCTTCACCTTGCTCTAACTTCTCGGTTTCACCTTCTCTTATTACTCTTGTATTATACTATTTTATTTTTATCCTTTGTCTAATCTAATTTTTCATTTTGTAATAATAAAATATTCTCACCTTGAAAATCAACTATTTTATTTTTCTTGTAATATTTTTTTTTTATAAACAAATATTTATTTACAACATTTTATATCTGACAATTTTAATTTTTTTTTGATTCCCAAAATTGACAAAAATTCCAAAATTTCTATATATCTCACTTGATTATTTTTTTTTTAAATAATTTCCCGATAATAAGTCAACCAGGATTGATCATCTTAGATATGACATCTGAAATGACCTGGCATCATATTTTAAATTTTCATATCAATGTGTTATCATATATTTGTAAATATATTGGCTACTAAGGTTTGTAATTAAAAAGAAGTACAAATTTATATCTAGTATTTCTTCAACATTTAAAACAAAAATAAATACGCTTACTAGATATATCTGGTTTGGTGCTCAGAAATTAAACGGGGAAAAAACCAGCAAGAAAACCCCAAAATTGAAATTTAAAAAGTATAAAAACAATTAAATACCTGCAAAATATGGAATACCTAAAAATAAAAAAAGCTGAAAACAATCAAATACCTAAAATAAAAATAAAAAAAGGCCTAAAAACAATCAAAAACCTAAACAAAAAACATAAAAATAATGAAATAAATAAAAAATTAAAAAAAACATCAAAAACAACAAATACCTGCAAAAAATGAATTATAAAAATTACATAAAAACCATCAAATACCTACAAACAAAAAAATTCATAAAACAATTAAATACCTGCATAACAAACGGCCAAAAAGGAAATATAAAATTACATGAAAACAAGAAAATAATGCATACAACAATTAAATACCAGCGAAATATGGAATACTCCAAAAATGAAATATAAAAATTACCTAAAAACAAAATAAAAATAATTAATTATCGGCAAAAAAAGGAGGGGATGAATAAATATAATTTTTGAATAACGTTAGAAGCATAGAAAAAATACAACACAAAAATATTAAAAAACTTATTGATGATTCCACACAATCAATTTATTCTTATCTTTTTTCCAACATAAAATTCCTATTTATAAATTTTAAAGTATAATACAAACGTACTCTACTATATATAAATGTAAAAAATAATTTAGGGGAAATTTAGGACAAGGGTGTTCAAAAGTTACTATAAGATATAGATTAACAATTTTTTGTATTACATTTTTTTCTATTAATATATTTTCAAAATTTTCAAAAAACAATGATTCTAATTTAGATATAAAATATACAAACTCATTATTGGGCATTTGAAGATTTCCACAAGTATCACAAGCGGCATTTTGATAAGCTCTGAAATAGCAATATAAGGTTGAATCATCTAACTCTGTAACACTTTTTGAATACCCTTCACAAATGTCACAAGTATGCTGTTCCAAACATTTTTTAATAAGGTAGCCACACACATACCTTAAAAAATTTTGTTCTAACACATCGAAATTTTGATAATTAGTAACACTTACGACCGTTTATAATGATGCATTAGTTAAAACCTCAAGATTAGTGGGAATAATTTTCAACAAAGTTTTATCACTATCTCCTAAACAATTTTTGACCCTGAATTAAGTATATCAATACACATTAACTTTCTAAAAGCACATCGAAACTGCATGCTCGTTGGATTAATGCAATTTCCGTTTTGCTGTCTTATTTTGCCAAAAAAATTTTCGAAAGCATCCTGATTTGATCTCCTAGATAATAAATTTTCTTTAACCCGATCCCAAATTAACCGAAAAGCCTCTATCGATATCATATCACCTTTTAGGTATCTTATTTGACTTGTTATATTATGATTCTTTTTGTTAAAAAAAGTCATCACATTCTTCTAAAAATGTTTTTTGATAAGCTAAATTTTGAAAAGGTCTATTAAATTCCTTATAATTGGTAGTAGATGAGTTAAAAATATCAAATAATTTATCAAACCTTTCTATAAATTCTGTAGTTCCTACAGCGTCTGCTGGAAGTACTCCAAAACGTATATATAAATTCATGCTGGCTGCAACTTTTGCACTTAAAACTTGTGTAGCATACTTAACTTTCATTTTTTCAAAAGGTCTTGGCCTAATATGAGAATCGATTAATTTGGGAGCAGCTCTTGTATTATATTGTATGTCATGTTGGTAAAAGGTTTCTACATGTTGCCATGATGTAATTTTGTTATAGTAGGTTGCAAATTATATTAGAATACCTTCCAGGAATTGTCAAGGGTAGGCGGCATACAGGGTTGGAACTAGGTGAACGTGATTCTAACAATTTCACAATCACAAAAATAGATTTTTACATGATTACAATATGAAATAAAGTAATTAATAAAAAACATGAAAATAGATTTTTCTTTTGTTTCTTGCAATATCAAATGAAATAATTAATAAAATAAAATACGAAAATATATTTTTAATTTTTGTACTTAACTTTACAACATGAAATAAAGTAAAAAAAAAAACATGAAAATAGATTTTTAATTGTGTACGTAGAAAATAAAATAACTAATAATTTGATTTTTGGTACACGAATATCTTACTTTCCCGGTCCTATCAAAGGGAAATCATAGTGAACGAGCAAAAAAAAATTCCAGATGTGATTCTAATAATTTTACAGATTTTATAGATTTTTAATTTCTTTTTCTACAAGCGTGCGGAAAGTTATACTTTTATAAATGCTAAAATGATTAAAATAGTATATTACATATCGAGTGAGGAAAGTGGCATTTTTCGTGCGAGTGGTAGTTCAGCACGAGCCGCGTAGCGGCGAGTACGGAACGTAACGAGTGCATGAAATCCACTTTCCCACGAGTTTTGTACACTATTTTTCCTACGACCAACAATATTTTAAGAGTAGTCTATTTGGTTTTCTCATATGACACGATTATTTTTGGTGGTGTACATTCACATTCGCTATCACTATCAACTTCCGTTTTTTATGTAAGAAATCGAAATTTAAATTTTTTGTTTATTTGCTATAAAGTAGAATAATTTAAACTTTAACAATATCTATTATAAAAGTACCAAATTATTCTGTTCAGAATTCACAAAACATAGAAACAGTAATTTCTTTAAAATTTTGACATAAGCCTACTTTATTATATTTCACTTTTATAAAAAAATAACCTTGGCACCACAAGCCAATTAAAAAATACATTTTAAATAATTTTTATACATTTTTTACTCTAATAACTTGTAAAATTTGCAATTTTAAACCTAAAATTAATTTTGAATTACAAACTATTAATAAATTTAAGAATCGGATAACAAGATGTATGCAACACACAATACCCAAACGTCTTGCATACATTCGTTTACACTGAAGTTGTTTCATAATTAATATGGACAGTTATAACCTTAAAATAATATTTCAAAACATTTTAGTTATTAGGTGGTCGTATGAAAATAACAAGCAACTATTAGATCAGTTTTAAAATGGTGAGTAATAGTAGATTCTGTAACAAGGTTAGAATGAAAAATTCGACACGAGTGGAAAATTCCGAACGCGAGTGTGAGGGACCACGAGTGTCGAATTTTTTCATTCTAAACGAGTAACAGACTATATTTTCTCCACGATCAAAAAGTATAAATCAAAATTAAATTAAATCTGAACACAAGTTATTTGTTGACATATTTGTATTACATTGTATATTTTTTCATAACTTGCAATTTTAGATATTATTAAATTCTATATCTACTTCACTTGATTTTTCACTCATTATTTTGTTTAAATTAAAATAATTATTATCGTCGCCATTTTGTATCTGACACTGACACTTTTGAAATCCATGGCAATCCCATATCGTTTATTTCGATTACAGAAAATCCATTCTTTACCTTGATAAAGAATGAAAATACATGCAAAATACATAAGAAGCAAGTGTTTTAGAATAAATATTCAGACTCTAGAGGGTGAATGTTTACATTCTATTATTAAAAATGATTTCGGAATTCATACATTCAATAATGGTCGTGGAGAAATTTTATTATGTATGTACATAAGTAGCATATTTCGTCCTGTTTTTAATAATTTAATAATTCATTCAACCGTGCGTTATAATAACACGCAGCGCGGTATTATAACACACGGCTGGTATGCGTGCATGTTGATATGAGACACTTTAGAAATATCAAAACAGTTGTGCTATTTGTAGTTTTCATAGGTGGTCCTAGGAAAAATGGTTTATAATAATTAAATAGATAAAACCACAACATATTATATATTTACTGGTTAATTTAAATAAATGATCTGAATCATCCACATGTTCATTGATTACAATTGACTGCGTGTTTATCCTAAAATGGATTTCAAGAGTTCCTTCAGTAATTCTCTAATTATATATAATTGAATAATTAACATCAACATAAATATTTTAACATAACCTAACAAATCGATAAGAAATTTATGACACTCGCCCTCAAGGCCAAATGCACAATCCATTGACACTGCACGTCACAAATAGCAACCGCTGTCGAATTTAATCAGTACCGCTGTCATTTATCTGTCAACCGCAATCGCTCGCGCAGTCTAAGGGCCGGTTTTACAATCGTAGTATATACGACAGATAACACTATTCTAAGAATAACTAGGATGAGAGCGTTTTACAAGTACGGTATAAGTTTGGTATAGGATAAACTATAGTATAAATAGTGGAATAGTTTATCTGGCGTTTGAGCACCAGATAGCTTACTTATTCCAAGAATAACCTCGAAATATTCCTACTTAATTTACGAATGTCGTTAAGTTCATGGTTTTAAATAATTTTTAAATGGAGTTAATTGATGTTGCGGTTTTTGAATCCTTATCTGATGAAGAATTACCAAGAGTGAGAAATCCAAAGAAAATAAAAACGAGGTAAAAAAATATTTTTAATTAACTTTACACAGTCAATAATAAATTAATTTTTATTGCAGAGTTAACTACTTTGAAGAATACGATGATGCAGAATTTTTTACTCGATTTAGATTAAAAAAACACACTTGTGAGAGATTGTTGGGAAACATACATAATCGCATTGCTTCACAATCAGAGAGAAATGCAGCAAGTCAGCCTGTAATAAAATTATTGTTGACATTGAGATTTTTCGCCTCGGGTTCAATGCTTCTTGCAGTAGGTGATTTTGTAGGTATTAGCAAGGCTTCGGCTTGTGTAGCAGCACAGCATGTGAATCAGGCAATAGCCAGTCTAGCAAACCACTACATTAAAATGCCAATATCACCAGAAGAAAAACACTTGGTTCAAGAAAAATTTTACAATATTGCACGTTTTCCATGTGTTATTGGAGCAGTTGATTGCACACATGTTAGAATACAATCACGTGGAGGAAATACCGCAGGATATTATAGAAACCGTAAAGGTTATTTTTCATGGAATGTCCAGGTTGTGAGCGATGCTGATTTACGTATACGTGATATTGTAGCAAGGTGGCCAGGAAGTACACATGACCAACATATATTTAACACTAGCTATCTAAAAGCAAGATTTGAAAATGGTGATATGGGTGATGGGATTTTATTGGGAGATAGTGGGTATGCTAACACAAATTATTTGTTAGTTCCTCTGGAAGAGATCAACCCAGATCAACCACAAGAACGTTTATATAACGAAAGTCAGATACGGAGCAGAAATGTTGTTGAACGCTGTTTTGGTGTGTGGAAAAGAAGATTTCCCATATTATCATATGGAATGCGTATCTCATTAGAAAATTCCAAAACTGTTATTGTAGCAGCTGCCGTTCTGCACAATATAGCAATTGAAGAAAATAATGATGTCCCACCAAATGAGATACAAATAATTGTTGAAGATGAAGAACCGCAAAGAATTCAGGAAACATTAGAAATAGATGTTGGATGTGTACATATTATTGGGTAGATTTAATAATAAAATATCAGTTGAGCAATTAATTTTTATTTGAACACTTACAATTAAATTTTGATTGTAAAACCTTAATCTCTAGGTCGTGTTTTTCGTTATTCCTTCTTTCCCTCTCCTCATGTTCTTTTTTTAATAATTGTATTTCTAACTGTACTAGATCGAGTTTACGTTCCAATAGTACATCATAGATTTTTTTCTTGGGCTGTTTCTTTTCTGAAATGTTTAAATATAAATTTTTTGGGTAATCCTTATATGTTATAATCAAAAAAAAATTAATATATATGGGCAAAAACAAATTAAAGTTTAATTTCCACTTTTAAGGATGACAATTTAGCATGTGGATTTTATAATTTATTAAAAAAAAAACATACTTTTATTTAATGGTAATGCTGCAGATGACCCAATAGGTTGCAAGACATTCTTTTCAACTGTAAATAAAGCGTAACATCAGTTTTTTCCTCAGCGGGGTATAGTAATAGAATTATGAATTCAAGTATAATATTAAGACATTTATTTTTACCTAATGGTAATGCTGTAGATGGCCTTGTTAATGTTGAGGACCGTAAATCAATCTTCTCTCCATCTGCAATTAGAATGTGACATCATTTTTTTCTCAAGCAGTACATTCACAAAATTATCAATTAATCTATGTCAAAGTTTAATTGTTTGATAGTAGGTATAAAATATTAACTTACATTTTTGTGACAGAGCAGGATGTAATTTTGATCTTAGTGCAGCAGGACTCCAATGTTTCCAGTCAAATTCCTGTATAAATAAACTCGTATAAATATCATTACAGTAAAACCTCTTAATAGCGGACAGCTAGGGGGAATTTTTTTTTGTCCGTTATTGGGAGGGGTCCGTTATTAAGAGGTTTCACAATTTTAATATAAAGGAAGTTCGAATAATGCCTTGCAAATTAAAGTTATCCAAAATTCCTTAAATCGTTTTAGTAATATAAAACTTTAAATTATTTGATTTTTGAGATACAAATTGAAAAACAAAAATGTTTTGTACAGTAAATTCAAAAATGTAAAATTAATAAAAATGATCGGCATTTTTATTTATCCTTTCTGTACAAATTTTTAGCAATAAGCATTTTCACACTATATAAGAATAAAAAATTGCCACTTATTGTAATATTTATTTGAAAAAATTATAAAATATAATTATGCATACATGTGTGATGTGAATTATCTTTTAAAAAAATCTAATATTGTCGTCTGCTTCATATTCATTAGTTTGTTTTCGAAAAATTCATGTTCACAATTAATCAAAATCTCTGATATTTTTGTATAAGCATTCACATTGTTATTTACAAAAAAAAAAATTCTAGATCCCTTAAATTATCACATGCTTCACTAAGGCTGGAAATTTTAGGAACTTGTTGTTCTTCACTTATTTCTTCAATATCCGATTGTTCATCACTGTTTGCCACGAAGTCCTCAACACATTTAGAAATGGAAAAATCGGAATCTTCAGTGGTTAGTACTTCATCTATAGAAGAATATCCGTTGAAATCCAAATCTATTTCAGTTGGTATTAAAGTGGATCTTGGGTATCGTCAGTTGTGTATCCAGCTTTTTTAAATCCAGCCTTTGAAAAACAGTTTACTATCGTTTTTGCCGTAACTTTTCTCCAATCTGCCACTATCCATATTAAAGCATTTGCAACTGTTATGCTTTTTTCTATTTTCTCTAGCGATGGCTCGGATTCCATAAGCATAATTAATATTTTGACTAAAAATCTTCGATATGTAATTTTAAAATTTTGTATAATTCCCTGATCTAGAGGCTGGCTGACACATGTGGTATTTGACGGTAAATAAATCAGTTTAATATTTTTAAGGACTATATTCTTAGGATGGGAAGATGCATTATCTAAAAACAACAGTCAATTTCTCTTTTGTTTTTCCATTTTCTTGTCAAACTTATGTAACCATGAACTCATTATGTTTTCGTTCATCCAAGCTTTTTTACTAGACGTCCATTCCAAAGCTAACTTATTGATATGTTCTCCTTTGAAACATCTCGGATTTTTTGCTTTACCTATTACTAAAGGTTCTTCTTTTCCACCAGCCATATTAGTACAAAATAAAATTGTTAATCGGTCTTTAGCAGCTTTTTCTCCAGCACAGTTGTCATTTTTTAGAGCAAATGTTTTTGTAGGTAATGCTCTATAAAATAATCCCGTTTCATCAGTATTGTAAATATCTTATGCAGAATAATCTTCCAAGATATTATTTAATTTGATTTTCCAGTTTTCAACCTCTTGTAAATTGATGTGTGCAGATTCACCACAAACAGACTTAAACGTGATATTGTGTCTATTGCAAAATTTTTCCAACCATCCATTTGATGCTTTGAAAATGTCAAACTTTAATTCTTTTGCAGCTTCTAGTGCCTTTTCCTTAATTAATGGCCCAGACAAAGGAACCTTTTTATTTCTTACTTTGGAAAACCACTCAAAAACAATTTGATCCACAGCAAGGCCCTCAGTTTTAGGAAATTTCCGTTTAACTTCGTCATTACTAGAGCCATCAACAAAAGACTTTAAAAGTTCATTTTTGTTTTTTAAAATTTCACTAACCTGTGTTTTTCCAACACCATATTTTTCTGCTAGTTTTCTAACACTTAATTTAAATTTATCACTCGTATGGATAATTTCTACCTTATCCTTTAAAGATAAACGTTTTCTTTTTTCGTTTGGCATGTTGTGTTAACAATAACTAAACTTCAACTAAATAGACTAACCAAAATATTTAAGAAGCAATAAAACTATTTAAGAAGCAATAAAATTTGTAAATAATATCCAGTAACAAATACACACTTTCATAAATACCTTACCTATCATAAAGGGGATTAGTGGAAAAACCAAACCCACCCTATCTTAGGTATCCGTACACGAAGGTAGATTAAAAATTCTTAACTTTCGTTGAAATTTGGAAAGATGTCCGTACATGGAGGTAATTTTTAAAGAAATAATATCTTTTGGTAACTAATTTGTATGTCCGCGTCCGTAATATAGAGGGTCCGCTATTGAGAGGGTCGTTTATACACAAATGGTCATTGCAGCATTCCGAACATGTGTTTTTGTCCGTTACGTAGAGGAGTCCGCTATATAGAGGTGTCCAAAAATAGAGGTTTTACTGTACTAATCTAAATACATTTAATAGCAATTATTACCTCTGTTTTTGAAGAATCACCTTCTGGTTTCTCATAATTAAACTCTTTATTTTCATTATCCGTATTTATCTAGAATTAAGTCAATAATATTAGTTTTATGTGTAAATTTAAACTCATACACTACCGTGGTGCCATTTTCTTCGGTGTCAAAGACCATTTCCACACTCGACAAATCCATAAAGGAGTTGAATTGACCTGTAAAAACAGCATATGTATAGTATCATTCACAAAACATTAAACATTGTATTAAAATTAATGCGAGCTTCTGTACAGTCACCTTTACAAATGTTATATAACAGAGAGAATTGACAAACTACTTTTTGACTAAAACACACTACTCACCTTCACCACTATTAGTTTCACCTAAGCTATTCGAATCATGGCGATTTTCAGTGCCAGTCGCTGCTACACCTAAAATTCCTAGAATTCGGTCTCCCTGACTTCCCAGCTTTACATCGGTGTACGGTCCACCACCAGTCTGATATAAATTCGCCCTTTTAGCAGCATATTCTTTTTTTTGGTGCATTTCTTCCAAGAATTCCATTTATTTCTGAGGTGTTTACTTTGTCCTTCCAGTTCCTGTTGCAGCATTAAATTGAGTTGCAATTTTCTCTCAACCTTTTTCTTTCTGCTCATTTGTAACAGAATCCGTCTTCTTACAATCTGTAACAAATACATTTCTTTCTGTATGGCACAAACATGTATACAATAATGCAAACATTTTATTTCGACTTACCTACTACTTCTTTGTATGTTTCCACCAACATTAACAATACTTCCTTCTCATTTACCGTAAAATTTGAGCAGCGGGTGCGTTGTTTTTTTGTTGCCATTTTAATTTACAAGCTTATAATGAAAAATAAAACGAACTTTATTTACGCAAACCACACTTATATAAAAACCACGAAAACGAAAATCAGAAAAAAAAACCAACTTTATTCACATAAACCACACTTATAGAAAAACCGCGAAAACGAAAATCAGAAAGAATGCATAATTGTCATGCGTACACTACACTTTTTACTACCAACCGAAAAATATTTTTGTGACGTCAGTGGTTAATCTTGGAATAGTTATCCGAGGCAAATATGTATGTTGTAAAACAGTTTCCGCTTATACAAAGTATAAAAGTCGGTATAAATTTATTCTTGGAATAGTTATTCTCAGTATTATTCCGCAATTGTAAAACTGGCCCTAAATGGAAAAAGGCTTTAGTTGTACTATGTAACTACTATCGATTCTCTTGTCAATCGAAACTAAATATAAACATATGATATAAGAAATGTCTTTCGTGGCCGACCAGGGTCGGCGTCAGAATAATTCGCGTTACATTAGCGTTATATTCTAGATGATGTGGATCATTATGTTGGCATATTATAGATTTTTATTAAAATTTCCAGTTTAATATTACTTTTGGGACGCCTTGTACAATAAAATAATCATTGGTATATTATTTAAAATTTTGATAATCCTGTATTATAATACAACTTTCATAAAAAAAATTATCAATAGGCATGATGACAGTCACTAAGAATCAATGAAATTATGATTTTAAATAATTATGTAGGATACAGAGATTCTACAGAAATCATTTATTTTTAAATTACAAGTGGGATTATATTTATTTTAGTAAAAATAAAAATTCAAAATATAACAATCCGCCATATTAGATCGAACACCAATCAGAAGCGCGTGACGTCACGGTTTTGTAAACATCATTTTGATATTTTGTATATCGTTGTCGAACTTGCATTGTATTTGATCATTTCGACCGTTTATTTTATATTTCGCTGTTATAAACTATTAAGTATCTCAGTTTTGTTCTACCAAAAGTACATGGAAATTGTTTAGATATGGAACAAGGATTCATCAAGGCAAATAGCTCAAATTTGCCAAGAATAGACATGTTGATGCTGGGAGGATTTTTTGCATCAAACAATGGCTTTTGCTCAGCGGAATTTCGAAATGTTAAAACTTCTATGTAAGTATTGCATATATTAATAATTAAAACACAATATAAAATTACATATTTTATCTTTTGATTTATATTAAGGTTATGTTATGAAAACATTACCACTAATATTTTTTTGTTTATTTTAGATCCTCACGACCGTCATATGGTGATGACGCTGTGAGCTATGTACAGCTCAAACGTGATGGGAAAATGTGCACAGTGAAGGGTAACATTTGCCCAGAACATAAGGTACATGCAAAGTTGTATGCTGTTACATTAGTAGTGGACGAAGAAGAAGAAGCTGTTATATCTGTACAATGTCACGATTGTGTCGCTTCTAAAGGAGGCTGCAAGCATTCTGTAGCATTTATCATGTGGATCCACCGGAGGAGTGAAGAGCCATCCTGTACAGCGGTAGCATGTTACTGGAAGAAATCAAAATTATTAAGAGTTGGACAGCGAAGGACTTGTCAAATGGTGCACCTAGCTTACCATTAAATAGTAATGTTCTTGATAAGTTTTTGGACATTGGGAGAAAAAGAAAACTTGATAACTGTGAACTATTAAAATATCAACCAGGTCATATTTGTAATACTACTCAAAGTTTATCTATGCACCAGCTTGTGCTGAAATATAAGGAGAAATCATGCGAGACATTTTTAGAAAAGATAGTGCTGTCTAATGAAACTATTGGTAAAATAGAGGAAGCAACTAGAGAACAGCACGAAAAGAGCCTTTGGTTTGAACTACGTTATGGCAGAATCACAGCATCTCGAGCATTTGAATTCAGTCGGTGTAAAAAGAATGATGGAACTCTTATAGCCTTAATAATGGGAGGGAGTATACCAGACACACCAGCCATGAAACGTGGTAGAATATTAGAAAATGAAGTGCGAAAAACTGTCAGTATTAATCTTGGCAAGAAAATAAGGAAGTGTGGGCTTATCATATCTAAAGAGTACCCAATGATAGCAGGATCGCCAGACGGAATTTGTGAGGATAGTATTATTGAGATCAAGTGTCCCACAAGTGGAAAGACATATCGGTATTATGTCAACAATGGCAAACCTACTGAAAAGTTTAATGCACAGTTGCAAATGCAAATGTATTTGACGGGTCTAAAAAAGGGTTACTTTTGTGTAGCCGATAGTAACTACAGCATAAATAAGAAAGTTGAAATTATAAGTGTGACATTTGATGATACGTATATATCTAATTTTGTTAAACTTTTAGTGGGTCTGTGGAAAGAAAATGTGTATCCAGTGTTGTACCACAGTACATTGTAATTTCTATGTCAATAAAATGCAAAAATGATAATTTTGTAGTTTTATTTCGTATCATATATTTTTAAAAAATCTGCAAAGTGATATCAAAAGGAATAGTATTTTTATTGTATTTGAAAATTATATATCCAATCATGGAGCAATTACTGCGGAGGGCTGCTCACTAGATTCGAATATATTCATACTAATACTACAAAACGAGAAATACATTACATTAATTACTAAAATTAAAAGTTCGAATTATTAAATATGAAATGGGTAACTACTATAAATATGCAAATTGATATAAACAGTTTAACTAAACAAATAATAGATATTTTAAAAAACGCTATCCTAAAACATACTTCAATTAAATCAATGAAAAGATCTAATATTAAACATAAACAGAACTAAAAAAAGAAAACTATGATAAATATAAAAAATAGACAAATTAATAAAACAAGCAAAGTACAAATAAAAATCAAATCAACAATAAATAAGATAAACAGCATTTGTAGCAATATGAATGAAATTGTAGAAGAGATTAATAATCTATTTATAAATGTGGGCGAATCTTATGCAAATATTGTAAAATCTGTATATGATTATTGAACAACATGAACGAAAATTCCTTCTTTCTACAATCAGTAACTGAACTGGAAATATTAACAATAATCATCTCTTTAAAACATCAGTAGGTTTGATGGTATGAAAACAGCAGTTTTTAAACAAACGTCAGCCATTATAGCAAAATCCACCTAATAAAAAATTTTGAATTGGGCAACATTCCTTCAGCTTTTAAAATTGCCAGTGGTTATAAATAACTACAGACCAATTTCGCTTATTTCATAATTAGGCAAAATTTTCGGAACAGCAATCAAAAATAGACTAGTTACCTTCTTAAATAAACATGACGTAATTTCTGAAAAACAAATACTTTACATTAAATTTTGAAAAATCTTTGTTCTCTTTGAGATTAGAAAAGGAAATATTCCCGAATATGAGTCATTTAGTAATAGCTTGACAACCTCTGGTTAATAGCTGCAAATATTTGGGAATAACTATACTCATTTTTACAGTGGCATGTCTACATTAGTAAAGTAACAAAAACATTAAGACAACTTTTTATCGATTCAAATATTTAAAGAACATCTTTTATATTCCTCGTTATTGAAATCACGACTGAATTATGCTATATTAAGCTAGGGTGGAGCTGCATAATGTCATTTAAAACAATTAGATATTTTACAAAAAAACAATTAAAAAAATAATTTACAATTTAAAAAATTACATTTCCCCCCAGTTTATTATATTCATAAATTGGTATCATGAATTTAAGACAGCTTTTTATGAATCAAATTATAATTTACATATATAAAAACAAAAATATTTTAAACAAAATCTGTCATAATCACTTCACAAGATATAAAAAAAACGAATTTAGTCCCAGACTTGTACAAAAAAAATATTAGCCTCGGATATTATACTTACCTAGCTTTTACAATATATAATAATCTATCAGAAATTTACACAACATATTTACAAACAATCAACTAAATTAATATGATTAAGTCTATATTTAAAAAGTATATTATAATAACAGGTAGACAAGAAACTAGAACTTTAGAAAACACTCGATGTATTTTTCCTCGTTTCAATTTAAATTACTTTCATTAAAACTGTGTAGTAAGAAAAAGCAGTGCGATATTACAACATCATGTCCATGTTCATACATGTGGTTTCAATGGACATATTATTAGAACTTTATTTTTATCCTGTCTTAATTGTATTTTAATTTTAATCTTAGTTTCAAAGACTCTGTATTATTATTTTTATTTAATTAGAGAGTCTTGCAAATTTATTAAACCACATGCAATTACAATAACATCATCAAGTACTTTTATAAAATTTGTGTTCAGGCATGCATGAGGCTTTAACATGTTGAATTCTCTTAAACGTCTAATTACCCTCTCAACATGAATCCTTAAACTAGCTATTTGCTTCGTTTCCTTTACTTCACTTTTAGATAACTTGGCTCCAGTGACAACACTTGGGGGCCGTACAAGTTGCACTTTCTTCCTAAGTAAATATTGTTGAACATGTTTGAACCCTCTATCTGCCATCACACACATACCTGGCTCTAAACACTTGATAAAATCACATGATTCAACCAAACATGTATCGGTTATTCTACCTCCGTATCCTGGTGAAACATAATTCACCAAACCGTTTAGTGTACAAGACACTATATATTTAATGGTGTTACTTTTTTTGTATTCCGACCATGATAGAGCTTGATTGACACTTTTTGAGGGCTTTTGCACCTCAATTTCTAAACAGTCTATTATGCAAGTTGTGTGATGAAATTTGTGCCTAAAAGCCATGGGCAAAGTACGTTTTATCAAATCTTTATCTAATGTTACAATAAATGGCCGCATTACACTGGCTATCACTGGTATATTTTTAAAAAATATTTTGCTCGCATATGTAGTGGTTATGGAAAAATCATCAGCAAGCTCTCTAAATGGACTATTTAATCTTATTTTTTTTAAACAAAGCAGTATATGGTTAGTAGGCATGGTTGAAGTATATCAGGTTAGACATTGCGCAGGATATGTGACGTCACCTGGTGCCCATCAAAAATTTTTAATGTGTCATTATATGAGGTTATTGTCTTTTTTGATATATTTTTATTTAATTTCACCTATCAACTGATTAAAAATATATTGCTCTATGTTTGGTGTAAAAATACTCGCCCTAAAAACAGTAGGTACAAACTTTTTTCGATTTCCGAAGTGCCCTTTATTACAAAAACAGTAGGTTATTATATGAATAAACACGTTTAACATTTTTAGACTTTATTTATAATACAAAAAAAGTTCTGTAAGATGTATTGTGTAATAGCTTTAATTGGTTACGTATTAATTTATAAGTTCGCATTTTATTCAATAATAACAATAAAGCACTGCACAACTTATGAAGAAGTTTATAACATTTATTTTACATACCAACTTGTCATCCTTATCTTAAATGTGGTCAAATTATTCAGAAGAAATAAAACTCCAAGACATGTACCACAATATAATTGAAACAAACAAAGGTTTAGTGGGCAACTAGTTTCGGCTTATGAGCCATCATCAGGCCTAGAAACAAATTACCCGGTTTGTAACATACAATATTAAACAATACAAATTTAAAAAAAAACTTACCATATTTAGTAAAAACAATTAGTTATAATAAAAACATTTTATAAACAATTTAAATGTTAATGAGGGTGAAGGGAGGCTGGGCAGTAGAGTAGGTACATGAAGAAAAATTATTTGGGAACGAAAAATTTTAAATTAATGATAAATAAAAATTGGGACAGTTGTCCTGCGGCCCCTCACAGTACTTTTATCCGCTACTTTTTTGGGACGGACACGTTGATTATACGGAATTTCCACCACGTTTTATCAAACCCAGTGGTGTTTTCCTACCTTTGGGATTCCTATCAGCAGGAGGAACACCATGTGGTTTCCTCATACACACCATCCTTTATTCCAAAATAAAAATTTATTCCTTTACTATGGTCCAGGAAATTTTGGACTCACTATTACCGGTCCGCAGGACAACTGTCCTAATTTTTATTTATCATTAATTTAAAATTTTTCGTTCCTAAATAATTTTTTTTATGTACTTTATTTGTTACATATTTGACAATTAGTTTAACATAATTGAGCATGTTCTGGTTTTTACATCTAGCAATTAAATAGTTTTTATAATATATAGAACATCGGAATCCTAAAAAAAGTTTATACCTTTAATAAAGTAGTTATCACTTTTTGGTATACAATACTTTACAATACATTTTTATTAAATATATAGCCGTAAAAAAAATAAAAACTACGCGAAAGACACAATAACCCTATGCAATCCAATGTTAAATTATTTCGTTTGGACTCCAGCTGACGTCATGCGCAAACTTGGACGAATTTGGGACGTCTGAGTGTCTAACCTGTGTAATTTTTAAATCATGGTTAGTAGGTATTCTTGTCTGTTCTTCAATTAAATCTAATAAATAATAACAGCTGTTAGGTAGACCTATATAAGAATGTGGGTTCTTCATTATTTTAAGCAATGTGTATTTCAGAATGTTAGATGCCTCTTCTTTCTTTGTCTCTTCGGTTAATTCGCTACAGTCTGAAGAGGATTTCATTTGAAAAGATTTTGTTGATGGTGATGTTTCTATTTGAGTTACAGATGGTGAATATGAAATATCACTTTCAAATTGATTTTCTATGGTAAATATGTTTTTTGAATCTTTAAATAGGCTTGATGTACCTAGTTTTGTAGTATCACAACTTGTAATTTTAAATGAAGATGTAGATATTGAACAGGTATCAGGTTTCATTGGTGATGTTGACTGACTCACTAAATTAGTTTCGGTCTGGACAGCTTTACTTCTAAATTTGTGGGTTATATGTACTTGTACTGATTTATCAGCCAATTTTGGGTAGGTAGTAGGTACTTCTTGATGTTCTTCAATTGTGTGCAAAACTAAAAATTAAAAACAAATACTTAACAACAACGGTTGGAATACACACATTATAGTAAAAAAAAAAATTGGTAAGTACCTGAACTTTCTGGTGAAGTACCTGCTGGTTCGAAATGGTTTGTAGGTGTACTTTTCTCTGCTAAATCTTTTTCACTATCTTCAATTAGTATCTTTCTTTGTTTTTTGAGAATATACGGCCGTTCTATAAGTTTAGAAGTTCGTTTTCTTCTATCTGGTTGGCATACAAATATTGTGGGAATACACCCTGACTTCATGCGCACTTGTGAAACTGAACCCATCACACGATACTGAATATAATTTTCCATGTCATTTGGTAACTGGAATAAGAATAAAGTTTTTAGGCAGGTACATAGGTATTGATGATAACAAATAAATGAAACCCAACCTCAAACGTGATCACAGTGTTATTGACAATTTTATTTATTAATCTCGATATTATGTTTACTACTTAATTATAATATAGTTAATAAAGAAAATACTTACATCAAAATGGTCTTCGCAGAAATAAATTACCGAATTTCTTGGTTTCGCCTTGCAAGATTTACTGTCAGTAGATAGAACGTCCTTTAACTTTAAAGACTCAATAAGTAAAGGCAATGACGTTTAGAATAAAACTTTAAAAGTTGATTTCTTATACAATTGTCACAATCTAAACGTCATTGTCATTAGTTACAGAACCGTTAAAGTTAAAGAACGTTCTATCTACTGACAGTTAGCCATATATTTCTAACATTTTTCTTCTTAGGAACGTTAACAAATAACTTGTTAGGAGTTTTTATCGATGTATTATTACATTGAGGAACTGCACACCACCGATACACATTAGAATTCATGATTGTCGCACAAAATAATTAAAATTATGTTAGAAAATAAACATTTAACATGCAAACCATATATCATAGACAGACGCCATTACTATTCTAGCGTTTTGGTGCGAAATTTAAAACGTATTTTTAAAACGTAAATTTGTCCTTCAAAACCTTTATTTTTTGCAGAAATAAGTTTTATTTTGTATAAAGTAGATGCCAATGAACATTGTGGACTAGTTTTTCAAAATCAGTCATCATGCCTATTAGATCAATTATTTTTGTAATACCTAAAATATGTGGTGTATATTTTTTGAGACACCGTATCTCTGGTCGTAGACATACAATCACCCTAAAACGTTCAGAATTTATTCATAATACCTAAAAATATAATATATCAAAAAATCATCAACTTTAATCAGAACCACTTTTCCCATGTTACCGGTACGTTTTCCTTTATTACTTATTGCTTAATATATTTTTATAGGTGGCAGTATCACAGCTGGTTATCCTGTGAGAAGTCAGCCACAATATCAGCAAAACCCGACTCCAACTTCATTATATACTGGACAAACTAGACCATTATATCAGTCACCAGTAAATTATCCTCCTAGAGATTAGAACAAAAAAAATTCGGTTTTGTATGTTGTAAAATGCATTTATTAGGTGTTTTATTTAGTTTTATGGTGGATTTAACAGGTATAATGTATACAAAAAGAGATAAATGTATATAAAACAAATTTTTGTTTATATTTTATCCGCTTTAAGTAAAATTATTGTTTTTGGGTTTCATATAGGAAATAATTAAATAAAAATTTTCCAATTTCTTTATTAATAGAAGAAATTACGAATGTTTTACATAAAAATATTATTCAATAAATTTTCTGATGTGAAACTACTATTAAGATATAAAAAAAATATCTTACCTATAATTATTTTTCAAATTTCTTTGAAAAGAAACACGCGTATAACATTACTCTTTTATTTAATTGACATTTTAAGCCAATAAACATTACACAATTACATTTTTCTCTTATCAAATGAGTCTACCATGTTTTGTTTGTTTTATAACAAATCTGTCAGTAGTAAATATTAATGAGAAATAATTATAGATCGGGAGCTTGTATAACAAAGTTTTTAATATTATGGGCATGGTTATTAAAAACAAAACAACATTAATAGAAATAATGATATTGACAGATTTAAAATTATGGTACGAAATGGACTGTTTTCTTCCTCCTGGTTCTTATTTTCAAGAAAGCAAATTGAAACATTTGTGGGTGCTACAAGATAGCAATAATCTACATAATTGTGAGAAAAGTCCATTGAATCATTATTTAACCGTGATTTTACTTTCCCGACCCACCTCCGAGAAGGTAAAGTATTGTGAACGAACTAAAAAATATTTTCGAAATAATTCAATTTTTTTCTAATTCTTCTAATTTTTTCTTAATTGGCACAATTTTTCACTATTTTTCCATGTTTTTCCCCATTTTTAATATCTTCCACAAAATTTTCCCACTTTTTAACCTCTTTCCAAATTTTGTCATATTTTTCCTGTTTTTAATTGTTTTTTCCTATTTTTCTGTATGTATACCTAGACGACCGAGCTATGCTTATTTTTTTTCTATTTTTTACTGTTTTTTCCCATTTTTTTTTCTCTATTTTTCATATTTTTTCGTATTCCTTCTTATTTTTTCTTATTTGTCAAAATTTTTCCCCAGTTTTAATATTTTTCACAAATTTTCCTAGTTTTATTTATTTTACCCTATTTTTCCCAGTTTTTTATTCTTTCCATTTTTTTCATGTTTTTCATTATTTTTTCCTGTTTTTCACTATTTATACCTGGACGACCGAGCTATGCTTGTTTTTTCCTACCAGTCCCTATTTTTCCTATTTTTTTCTTTCTATTTTTCAGATTTTTTTCCCATTTCTTCCCATTTTTTTTTGTATTTTTTGCAATTTTTCCATATTTTTTCATGTTTTTCCCTATTTTGCCTTATTTTTCCCAATTTTTGACAATTTTTGTGTATTTTTCCTGTTTTTCATTATTTTTCCTCTTTTTCTCCATGTATACCTAGACGACCGAGCTATGCTCGGAAAAAAAATGGAAAAACAAAAAGAAATCGAAAAAAAATTGAGAAAAACGACAAAAATCAAAAGATATCGAAAGAGATGGAGAGGAATCAAAAGAAATCGAAAAGAAATATAAAAAAAGGAAAAAACCAAAAGAAATAATAAAAAAAACGAAAGAAAACGACAAAAATCGAAAGAAATGGAAAGGAATCAAAATAAATTGAAAAAAATCAAAAGAAATTGAAAAAAAAACGACAAAAATCAAAAAAGATTAACAACAGTCGAAAGAGATCGAAAAAAATTGAACGAGAAGAAATCGACAAAATCTAATAAATCAGAAAAATATTTAGAAAAAAAAAGTAATTTGAAAAAAATCAAAAATCAATTGAAAAAATTCAAAAAAATACGAAAAAAACCGAAAAATCCAAAAATATCGGAGGATACTAAAAAATTAGAATAGAAAAGAAATGAAAAAAAAAAAAATAGAATTAGAAAAAAAAATCAAAAAAATTAGAAAATATTGAAAAAAAATTAGTGAAAAACGAGAAAAAATTAGAAGAATCGAAAAAATCGGACTTAATCGAAAAGAAACAAAAATTATTGGAAACAAATAAAGAATAAAATTGGAAAATTTTTTTTTAAAAAATCAAAAAAACCGGAAATAGTTGAAAAAATCATAAAGATCAACCAAAAACCGAAACAATTGTAAACAAAAGAAAGAAATAAAAAAAATCGAAAGAATTGAAATCAATCGCAACAAAATCCCAAAAAAACTGGCAAAAAAATCGGAAAAAATCAAAGGAATAAGAAAAAATGAGAAAAAAACTAGAAAACATGAAAAAGTAATTGAAAAGAAAAAGAAATAAAAGAAACGAAACAATGACATAAAAGAGGAAAAAAAACAAAAAACAGAAAAATGAGAAAAAATCAGTCTCTTTCTATAAAATAATTATAAAATTATAAAACAATGAGAAAAGATTAGAAAAAATCGAAAAAAAAACAGTAAAAACCAGAAAAAAAAACAAAACATAAGAATAATGAGAAAGTGGAAAAAAGTGAAAGAAAAAAAAATGAAAAACAATCCGTAAAAAACGAAAATAATCAAAAAAATTATAAAAAAGCCAAAAAAAAATTGCTAAAATCAAACATCCCCATCCCGAGCACAAAATTGCTTAGAGTGCTTAGCAAAGCACTAAGCACAGTGCTTAGGAACAGCTATTGTATGTAACACATATTTAATTTCAATTTTGTGCACATATTTTAATTTTATTTGTGTGTACCTACCCATGTATAAATTTTTACTAAAAAGGGGATAATGGGCGTAAAATTATATTTTGCACACAGGCGGCCGCATGGCTTGGCACGTCCCTGAGTATACGTAAGACATATATTTTGGTCCTTTAGATATAAATTTGGACATAGGTACAATATATTTTAATTAGTAGAAAAATATGAGAAAATAGTAACTTACTTTTTTGTCTCCTGTTTTACAGCACCTTTTTGGTAATAAAACGGGATCATTGTAAGTCGGTTCTGGACATTTATTTTTAATATTACGGCACTGAACTCTCGCTACTATCCTTCGTTATCTTTGGAACTGAAACATAAAAAAAATTCATGTAATTTCAGTTTCAGTTAATAATAATTTTCCTAAATTTTAATATTTTAGAAAGCAAATAATTTTGATCGAGATCATGTCGGTTATTTAGCAAAAGAAATAATTAAAAGATGGAATTGATTATTACAAAGAAATGGTATATACAGGGTGTTTCATTAATAACATGGTCCCAAAAAAAAATAGGATAACAGATGGATCAATTTGGGTCTCTGATTCCCAATTTATGATTGGAATTCTGCCATCATCTTCAGGTTTTTTATCGTTGATAAATTAACTTCTATGTAAAATGTGTCATTTAATGATGAGAATTTTGTCAGTTTGACAGCGATAAAAAAGGTGCATCCATTTTTATCGCGATAAAAATGCATGTTCCTCATAATCAGACTATATCTAGTAAGGTAAACCCGTCGAAGTGTGACCTAGTTTTTAAATAGTTGAGTTTTATGGTATATTTTATATTGTATTGGAGATTATTTAGGTCCTGATATTTTTTACCTATAGTCTTTAAGAACTTTATTACCTATTACTGAATTAGGTTATCTTTAGAACAACTGTTATAGAAGTTACAAAATTTTTTTTTTTAAAATACCCATGGGTCACACTTTCCCGTTAATTTGGGGTAAGTGTGACAATGAATTTTAGCTTAGAAACATTTGTTTATTTTTGGGGCAAATGTGAATAATTTAGAAACTTAAAAAAAAAAATAAACTTTTCTGTATTTGAAAAAATTTAATAACTTTATTATTGAAAAATTTACAAACTTTTAAAGATTAAAGGTTTAATCTTTCAAAATTTGATTTGAAAATGAAATGATTTCTTCTGTCTCTAATAGGTTCCGGAAACATTTTTACAATATCTCCTTCGACTATCATATCCGTGTCCTCTATTTCAGGCCAAAAAAAGTAGTTACTACTCTGCTTGTATCGCAAAAAACGAATTTTCCATTCATTTTCATTTCTGCTTTCAAGTTTTCCGATAAAATGTTTGACATTTTTTTTAGACGTATACTCAACAGCAGCCCAACTTCCCACTGCCATTTGAAACTTCCCTAACTCTGCTTCATACTCGACGACTTGCTCTTCTTCTTCTTCAACTGCTACCCCTTCTTCCTCCCACTGTTCTGGGTCAATATCATCTTCTGAATCCACATATGAGGGTTCCTCCATCTCTTCTTCAGAGTTGGAACTACTAAAACTCTCTTGTATTTTTCTAACCTTTTTACGTTTCTGAATTTCTCGTTTTGCCTTTGCTTTTTCGTGTCTCTTCTGTTTTTCTTTTTGTTTCAATTCCTTTGCTATATTTTCTTCTGCGAGTCTATTCAGTACTACTTCCGAGGTAACGACTTCCGCACCTGTGGCTACCCTTTTCCTTTTTGTGGCCGATGGGCTTTCTTTGTTGGTCTGTTTTACAGTGCTCAATAATAGCTCCTCAAAACTCAATTTTGAGGTACTTGGAACTGCGTCAAAGATGTTAGTTGCTTGGTTTTGTATGGATTGGTCATCATCTGTGACCTGTGCATTCTCGCTAGTAATTGCGTCAATATTAGGAGTTCTGTTTTCATCTACAACTATACTGTGGTTCTTTAAAGCCTGTTGTTCTTTAAATCTTCTTAAACTTTCGGGATGGTATTTTTCCTCTGGTATAACATGACGATTGAAAGGATGAATACCAGCTTTTTTAAATCCGCTTTTGATAATTTCTGCGTTTACATTTTTCCAGGTAGCACCAATCATCTGAGAGAACTCTTTTTTCGGAATTCTGATGCCAGTATTATGTCTCTGCCAAGTCACGAGTTTTGGTCCCAAATATCTTTTACAGACTTGAATACAGCCAAATCTAAAGGCGGCAAGATATGACTTGTATGAGGAGGAAGTTTGATTATTGTGATGTCATTTGCACGTGCCAATTCAACAAGTGCAATACTAATATGCGTACTATGGCCGTCATATACCAATAAGACGGGTCTGTTTGGTCCCAATACAGGAATGAAGGTTTTTTGAAAATAATTATGAAATATATCACTTTCCATCCATCCATTGGGGCTAGCTGCATAGGCAGTTCCTGGAAACGAATTTTGGTTGTCAGGTAGCCAGGAATCCCAAATATTCTTCCCCTTGAATATAATTAGTGGTGGCGCCTTCGTTCCTGATGCAGAAACTGCCGAAAGAACCGTGGTATTTTCTCGCCCTGGTCCGGAAGTGGTTCTGGAACTCGGCTTTCCCCTGGCCCCCACGACTTTGGTTTTTTTAGGATCGTGTGTAATGGATGTTTCATCCATATTCCATATTAGGTCTGGCTTTTCCTCTAACTTTAGCTCTACTAATGTGTCTTTAAGGATATCAAAATATTCTTGGACAAAAAATGGATCTGTCATCTTTTTTCTCGCATATTCCACAGCCTGTGGTTTCTTTACGCTAAGATTATGGCGTTTTTTAAAACTAGCAAACCACTCGTCACCAGGAATGTTGTTCTTGAATGGCGTTTTTATTTCATTTGTAATAACAAACTCGCGAACAATCTCTAATACTTCTAATCTGGATATTCCAAATCCCCACCGCTAAATAGTCTTTAGACCCTCAGCCAATCTGGTCTCCTGTTCGAGTGGAATCGCAGGGGCCCTACCTTGTGACTTGCTCTTCACTCCTCGAGCACCAGTTACATGGTAAAATAGTGTGGTTTTAGGAATATTAAATAATTTATGTGCCCGATATATCGAAAAAACCCCTCTTTTTATCTCTGCTACTGCGTGATTTAAATCATCTTGGGTATATTTGGTTGCTCGATCAGACTTTTTTTTATAATTTCAAACCATATTTTAATCTGCAATTAAATGACATATTTAAGTATTTATTGTTATTCGAAACAAATACCAGTTCACATTTGCCCCTGTCCACGTGGTCACATTTACCTCACTCTACAAAATGAACGAGGTAAGTGTGACCTAAGACATAATTCGGTTAAAAATTGAAATAACATAATTTCTTTGAACACACAATATAATCTAACTTTTAATACTGCACTATAAACCATAAAATATTTACTTACCCTTTATTAACAGCTTCTTAAAAAATTTTTCCACAACAACAACACACTTCATCAACAAGTGTTTGAGTACTAACAAAAACAAAATGTCAAATTTCAGTTCTCGCCGTGTAAGGTGAACTGTATTTATGCAGATCGCTGCTCAATGGACTTAGGCACCTGCTCACGAGATGTCATTAGCGTTACTATATCGTAGAATATTTAATAAACCATAGTCACACTTGCCCCACATTCACACTTCCCCGGGTTTACCTTAGCTGTGAATCGCGTCGGCACGCCACTTTAACCTTAGTTCTGTCAGTTAAAATTATTTGTTTGGTTGATATTGAAATATGGAAGATGAATAATAAAATAATAAAAAATAGTAATAATTAAATAATTTAATTGTATCAATATTGTTCATTCTGTATTTTGTCGTTAATTTATCTTGCCAAAAAACACTCAAGCTTTTTTTTTAAAGATAAATTTCTTTTAAAATCGAAAAACTAACATTTGGCAAAATCGCTCGACCTCCGGTCTCGCGATTTTCCCATGTCAGTTTTTCTCGTAAAATTACTGATTGGCAAAATTTTTCGTTACAAAGAGAAATTTATAAGATAAAAAAAGCTCTTGTGTTTTTACTGTTGATAAAAATTATTGATAAACAATCATGTAATTTCAGTTTCAATTAATAATAATTTTCCTAAATTTCAATATTTTAGAAATCAAACAATTTGATTGAAATCATGTCGGTTATTTAGCAAAATAAATAATTTAAAGATAAAATTGATTATTACAAAGTTTGTCCTACTTTTCCCTATATTTTTCTGTTTTTCATATTTTTCATATTTTTTCCTATTTCTTCCTATTTTTCGCAGTTTTTCTGTTTTTTCCCTATTTTACTATTTTTCACAAATTTTCCTGTTTTTAGTAATTTTTTATTATTTTTCTAATTTTTTCATATTCTTGTTTTTCATTAATTTTTCCTGTTTTTCCCTATGCCTACCATAACCTTTTAGCTGCTCTAGACGTATATATACGCGAATTAAATAACTGCTCCAGACGTATATAAACGCAGTACATTTTAATGTGCGTCAAGTAATACTAGGGTCTAGTATATTGTTAATATTACATTTTTAGCATCGGAAATGTCGACTGACAGCCATATTTTGTAAAAAAAACAGTTTACTTCTCGACTGCTCCAGACGTACATATACGCGGAGGATTCCCCACCATCGCATCTGAACCGTATTAGGTTTTTTTTGGCGCTAGACCGGTGACCGCACCGCAGTATGAATTCAGCAATTATTGTGTTCGTTCTTGGCTCTCCGTGCTTTATTTAGTTGTTTATTTTCGTAATGGTGATTTATAAAAAAATTCATTATTACACTGAAATAGAACTTGAGGACATTTTAGCAGAGAGTGGCAGTGAACCGGAGGACCCCTTTTAGCAAATAGTGACAATGAATCGGTTGCAGATGTATCTGATAATTTAGATGAATGCGTCGAAGATGAAATGGCCACACCAGAACCTTCGTATGTACCTCCTGGATCGTCAAATAGTTCCGACGATTCGGACAGTAATGATTCCGTTGAACAAAGTCCACTTAATTTTGGAAAAAGGCTTAGAGGAAACCCAAAGAAAAATACGAATGATTTTAGCTGGCGTGAAGAAGATCTAAGGCTGAATATACACCAATTTGATTCCAGGGATTCGGGTTGTTCTTCGGAAAGTGGCCTAGATGCAAATAGCTCTGAATTAGATTGTTTTCAAACATTTTTCGGTGAAGACATTGTTCAGTATATCACCGAGCAAAGTAACAAATACTTTGTGTTTTTAACCTCTCAAGGTATTCCTCCCAAGTCTAGGTTATAGTCCAGTCTGTAGGGAGAAAAATGGGTCTTTTACGACGTAAATTTTGCTACAGGATGAAAAGTATACTAAGTTGTAGGCAGAGATAAAACTAGCATGCCTATATACTTTTACACACGAAAAAAACTTGCATAAACAAATTAGGAAGGTCCAAAGTTAGTGAAAACTTGTTTTTCGCTTCTACAAGCAACAATACTGATTTTAGCGAAATAAGTATTCAATACTTTTTTTTCGGCATTAACAATACCTTTAATTTGATCCATTCCGCGATTTATTTCGTCAGTTAGTTTATTAAAAAATAGCGAAAAACCGTCAAAAATGTCGTTTTTTGCAATGATAATAATTATTACAAAAAAAGTTTTTTTCATATTATTATTAATTTAAAAGCAAGACTGAATTGGTTAATTTGTTAATTTGTTGCTGAGATATTTGATATTGTTTATCCCAACACCGTAAATGTTTATTGCTCTAACTTTTTTTGCTATGAACATTTTAACTTCTATAAGGGCTCATTCTCCTCACTGACACTTATATTTTTAAGTTTTTTTTGAACCTATTAAAAAAAGTAACATTTAACCCTTTCTTTATTGCTTTAAAAAGAGGGTACTTTTTTTGTTATAAACAATTAGAGCTGGTGCGCGCCCTGTACATCGTATCATTTTTTAACTTACAAATACCAAAAGCTGATTTAAAAACGAAAAATTTGAAAACAAAAAGAATACCCCACGACCAATAGGGACCGAGTTAACAATTTTTTGAAAAAAAATCAGTTACATTGTTTATAACTATTAAGAAATAAATTTTACTGCATTCGATAGTCAAGTACTTATATTTTTGGAAGTGTATATTTAAAATTTAAAAAAATTGTTTTTAATTACTTAAAACATTGTGTAAATTCGTCGATTTTCTCGGGCGGTAGTCAAAAACTGATCTCGAGAATTTAAATCGGCGAAGTGCGGAGAAAATAGCTATATCTCGGAACCTTTATATCGGATTTTGGTCTTTTTTTAATCTGGGGTAACACGGAAAGTTATGAACAATGGTATTATGTTTGTAAATGATAATAAAAAGTCATAAGAATTATAAAAAAATTATTAAGTGCGAATTTTACAATTTTTAATCTCAGTAAATAAGCATTTTAAGGGAAATTCGCAGGAGTAAAAAAAGTTCTATTTTTTATCGAAAAATAACTGATTTTTTTAAATCGATCGAAAGAAATTTTTTTCATTTTTTTTATAAAATACTATTTTATAATTTTATATGCATTTTGAAATTGCAGGTCATCCAATATTCTCCGTTGCGATTTTTTTCCTGTCGAATTAGTGCGCTTGCAGCTTGACCAAAAATAACTCAATTTTTTCAAATCGATCGGAGAAAATTTTTTTCATTTTTTGGCCAGTTTTTGTCTATCTGCAGTTTTACTTCATGAACAATAACAAAATAAATCTTCGACGTTCGTTTGAAGAGCGGTAAAAGGGCACAAAAAGATTTTAGGCAAGCGCACTAATCGGATAGTGAAAAAAATCGCAACGGAGAATATTGGATAACTTGCAATTTCAAAATGCATATAAAATTAAAAGATATTATTTTATCAAAAAAAAATCGGCTGTGTCGCCCCAAAACTTTCCCGACGAGTATTCAGAGACGAATACTTTTTCATATAATTAATGTTAAAGCTTAAAATTTTGCTATTTTTTTTATTTTTGACAGGTGACAGTTGAAGAAAAAATTTTGACTATTCTGAATAGAGTTTTTCAAATGACATATTGCAAGTTAAATTCCGTGACATATTGCTTCTGTCATTTTTTGCCAGTGACACTTCCGTTTGACAGATGTCGTACAAAAACTAATGGGTTCTTCCGATGGATAAAGGAAACCCATATTTTAGCTGAATTAAATTAAGCGTGTGGCTTCTATCGTGGAAGAATACACACAGACAGACAGACAGGCAGATAGACAGGCAGACTTCTGGAAATGGTCTTAATCGTCTAAGGGGACCTGAAAATGGATATTTCCATTTTCATCTCGAAATTTTTTTTGCACGTTCACTTTTCCCTACTCGGAGGTGGGTCGGGAAAGTAAAATGAAAAAAATTTCTTCCGATCGATTTGAAAAAATTCACAGTTATTTTTCGACCAAAAGTAGGACTTTTTGGACTCTTGTCAATTTCCACTAAAATGCTTATTTACTGAGATAAAAAATAGTAAATTTCAAACTTAATAATTTTTTATATTTTTTATTATCATTACAAAAAATAATGCCATTGTCGATAACTTTCCGTGTTACCCCAGATTAAAAAAAAAAGACCAAAATCCGATATAAAGGTTCCGAGATATAGCTTTTTTCTCCGCACTTCGCCGATTTAAATTCTCGAGATCAGTTTTTGACTACCGCGCGAGAAAATCGACGAATTTACACAATGTTTTAAGTAATTAAAAACAATTTTTTTAAATTTTAAATATACACTTCCAAAAATATAAGTACTTGACTATCGAATGCCGTAAAATTTATTTCTTAATAGTTATAAACAATGTAACTGATTTTTTTTCAAAAAATTGTTAACTCGGTCCCTATTGGTCGTGGGGTATTCTTTTTGTTTTCAAATTTTTCGTTTTGAAATCAGCTTTTGGTATTTGTAAGTTAAAGAATGATACGATGTACAGGGCGCGCACCAGCTCCAATTGTTTATAACAAAAAAAGTACCCTCTTTTTAAAGCAATAAAGAAAGGGTTAAATGTTACTTTTTTTATTTGGTTCAAAAAAAATCTTAAAAATATAAGTCTCAATGAAGAGAATGAGCCCTTATAGAAGTTAAAATGTTCATAGAAAAAAAAGTTAGAGCAATAAACATTTACGGTGTTGGGATAAACAATATCAAATATCTCAGCAACAAATTAACCAATTCAGTCTTGCAATAGCTTGTTTGATTCAGAATCAAAAAACCTTGCTTTTAAAGCAATAATAATTATTATCATTGCAAAAAAACGACATTTTTGACGGTTTTTCGCTATTTTTTAATAAACTAATTGACGAAATAAATCGCGGAATGGATCAAATTAAAGGTATTGTTAATACCGAAAAAAAAGTATTGAATACTTATTTCGCTAAAATCAGTATTGTTGCTTGTAGAAGCGAAAAACAAGTTTTCACTAACTTTAGACCTTCCTAATTTGTTTATGCAAGTTTTTTTCGTGTGTAAAAGTATATAGGCATGCTAGTTTTATCTCTGCCTACAACTTAGTATACTTTTCATCCTGTAGCTAATTTACGTCATGAAATTTCCCTACATCCTGGACTAGTTACTTCGATTTCATAATACAGATTATAGAGAAATCTACTGCTTTTTTGCAATAAACTTACTAATGGCACGAATAAAGAAACACTCCATTAACGCCTATTGGACAAAAAACAGCCATATTTCACCCATATTTCACCAAATTATGACCAGGGATCGGTTTCTTCTTTTGCTACGGACGCTTCATTTTGTTAACAATACAGAAGAGGCTTAGTCTTATTCAAGGGTAGAATTTTCTTCAAACAATATATACCATCAAAAAGACACAGATTTGGAATCAAATTCTTTGTTTTATGCGACTGTGAAACGGGTTATATATTAGATTTCATCATTTATACCGGAAAGTATACTAACCTGGACGCAATAGATGAAGAGCTTCTCAAAAAGTTGGGAATGTCTGGTAATGTTGTTCTAACTTTAATGAAACCTTATCTTGGAAATGGCCATTCTTTGTTTATAGACAACTGGTATTTAAGCGCTAATATTTACACGCAGTTAGGTTAGGTTAGGTTCAATGTGAGTGGAGCGTTTGCTCGCCCCTCCACTGCGGCCAACAGAGGCCTATTGTGGCTCACCCCTATGGGCTATAATTCACCATACAATCCACACCTTCTTACGAAGTCTATGGTATATTTAGGTGAAGCTTCCTTGAAGTCGGTAGGCACCAGCTGTACAAAACCAAACGTACGAAGCCTATACATTTCCAGGGCAGGGCAGGAGCATAAAATATGCTCCGCCGTTTCGTCTTCCACACTGCAGAAGCGACAGTCCGATGTTTGACTCAGACCTAGCTTCTTCAGATGGTACTGCAGACGACAGTGCCCTCTCAGCAGTCCAATTAGGATGCGTAGATCACTTCTACTCCATTCTAGGATCTGCGATAGGGTGCTACCTGAGGGTTTAACTATAAACGCCTTAGAGTGAGCTAACCCAGGAATATCTTTCCAGTGCTGGAGAGTTTTCGTCTCGGCCCATTTCCAGATAGTGTCTTTGGCACTGGTTTTGGCTATGCCGAAAAATGGTTCCGGTCCAATGAACTCGGATTCTGCACCTCTTTTCGCAAGGGTGTCGGCTTTCTCATTGCCCTCCACCCCTTCATGCCCAGGTACCCAGAGTAGGGTTACTCTGTTACTGGTAGCAATGCGATCCAGGGATTCGATGCAGTTCCATACCAGCTTCGAGTCCAGCCGGCTGGAGCTCAGTGCTTTTAAAGCTGCCTGTCTGATAAAATATAAATACTTTTGTTGACAAGATGATGGTTTACCAACTCTCTTGCACACAATTCTATAGCGAAAACCTCCGCCTGAAAGATGGTAGCATACTTGCCGAGGCTTACTGTGATGTCAAATCTAGGTTTTCTGCTGTACACTCCGGGTCCAACACCACTTGGGGTCTTTGAACCATCTGTGTACAGTACATAAGCCGTCCATGGAAAGAGGATCTCCCCCCTTTCCCATTCGTCTCTTCTCGGAAGAAGGACGTTGAAGGACTTCTGTATGTGAGTTCTGGGAGAGAGCACATCCGAAACCATTCCGATAGTGTGGTGACTACTCATCTCTCGCAGCAGTGCAGAGTGGTCCCAAAGCCTCTCCCCCTCAATTTGACCTGCCACCGACATGGCTCTATAGGAGGTCATTCTGGCCTCCTGCTCCAGTAATATATGGAGAGGAGTAAGACCCAGAAATATTTCCATTGCCGCTGTCGGGGTAGATGACATAGCGCCTGTAATAGCCACACATGCTAATCTCTGTAGTCCAGATAATTTAGCCGCCGCAATAGACTGGAGCCCCTTCGTCCACCAGGCCATTGCGCCATATGTGACCATTGGTTTTATCACCGTTTGATAAATCCAGTAAATCTGTTTAGGGTTCATTCCCCACGACTTGTCGCATACCCTTCTGATATTCCAGAGGGATGCCCTGGCTTTATTGATTGTTCTTTCCAGATGGGAGTTCCAGGTAAGTTTTCTATCAAAGATAATCCCTAGATATTTTACCTCCTCCGCAAACGGAATGGTTACGCCTTCCAAAATTGGATGACGTAGCTTATCAAGCTTCCTCCTTTTTGTAAAAGGAACTACTACCGTTTTGTGGGGGTTCACAGACATCTGTTCCTCCTCACACCATCTGTATACGATGTTAAGAGCTTCCTGAAGGATATTGGAAATAATCTCTTCAAATAAGCCTCTAACCATTATTAAAAGGTCATCGGCATAGCATTGAAAATCCACCCCCAGCTGGGAGAGCCTGTCCAGTAGGGGGTCGACCAAGAGTGACCAAAGAAGTGGAGAAAGCAGCGTAAAGGGATTGAGGCAGGGCATTGTTGAACGCCCCTTCAATGTCGAGGAAAGCTGTCAGCGCAATCTCTTTATGCTGTAAAGAGTGGCCTATCTTTCCTACGAGGTTATTTAGCGCCAAATCTGTAGATTTGCCAACCTACCTGGTAGGCATATTGTCTGGGGTTGAGGGGAATTTCCCTGCAGTTCCCGTCTCTAATATGCCTATCTAGAATTCTCTCTAGAGTTTTTAGTACGAACGAGGTATTTAAGCGCTAATCTTTACACGCAGTTACACGAGCAAAAAACCAACGCATGTGGAACCGTAAAAAAGAATCGAAAAGGAATGCCAACCTTAGAAAAAGTTTTGGAACGTGGAGAGACGCAATACAAATCTACAACAAAACTTTTAGCTTTAAAATGGAAAGATAAACGTGAAGTATTCATGCCAAGTACAATGCATGATAGCAAAGTTGTCGGTACTCAAAAAATTGACAAACAGACTGGTAATGAAACCAAGAAACCTTTGTGTATTCTGGACTACAACGCAAATATGGGGGCTGTGGATCGTTCCGATATGTACCGAATGTGTAAGGCGCACAGTAAAGTGGTACAAAAAAGTATTCTTTCACTTATTGGATATTTCCCTTTTAAACGCCCATGCTTTATTTCTCACTGCCACGGGTACGAAAATAAGTCTGGAAGCATTTCAACTTGCTTGCTAGTAATTTTAACGTCTCTTTTCTGCTACTAAGGCTAATCTGGACGGGACCTACAGCTTATCGTGGACTCCGAACCACGGTCCTCAATCACCCTAAACCCAGGACTATGCCTTTGTCATTCAGGTGATCTACCGACTAGCAAGTGTGTAATTGTGCCACCAACCCCTATCAGTTCCACGAGATGTCCGATCTCATCCGGCCTGGTTACCGGCGTGAATGAAGCTGCGCATGACACAAATACCTTTTTGCACTTGCCAAAAGTCTTATCTGACTTTAATTCCACTTGAGATTCATGGGACTCGAACCCACGACCCGAACAATGACCAGTATAAAGGCCAGTGCCCTAACCAACCTGGCCACCGTGTCCGGTAAGCATTTCAACTGAAGGTTGTAGATCAAATCCTGGAAAAATACCATACACCTATAGACGTCTATAAAACAGGAAGAAGAGGTTTAGACCAAGACAATCCCCTACGAAGGAAGCCCAAAAGCGGTGTGTTGTGTGTGCTAAAAGAGGACATAGGAAAGACACGCGTTACATGTGTAGCGAATGCAATGTGCCGCTTTGTATAATTAATTGTTTTGAACGATACCATACGGTAAAAAACTATTGATAGTTATTTCAAAAAATCTTTTTTCGTTACCTACATTTATTGAAGTTTATTTTAGTTTTTTTTTTTTATTTTGTTTGTTTATTTTGAAAGTGATTTATTTTATTAGATACCTACATTTAATGTAGTTAACAAATAACCACTCATTGTTTTATTCTACCTTTGCGAAAAGTAAACGAATCCGGCCCTGAACATTATCGTAAAATCGGCTTGTTTTACGGTTAACTGCTCCGGACGTATATATATACGCTATGGAACTACGCTGCTCCAGACGTATAAAAAAGCAGCGCCTAATTTATGCGCACACGAGAGAGGACCAAAAACTCAGGCTTAGCAGTGAAAGGGTTAACGACCGAGTTATGCTTGTTACTTTCCCGACCCATCTCCGAGAAGGGAAAGTATTGTGAACCAGCTAAAAAAAAAATTTCGAGATAAAGATGGAAATATCCATTTTGAGATCACCTGAGATGATTAAGACCATTTCCAGATGGAAGTCTGCATATCTGTCTGTCTGTCTGTATGTTTGTGTGGATTCTTCCGCGATAGAGGCCACACCTTTAATTCGATTGAGCTGAAATTTGGTATATGGTTTAGCCAGGGAATTTGAGTTGAAAAATGTCAAAATTTGAAACATTATTAACATTAAATTTCTTAAAAAGTATTCGTGAATACTGGTCGCGAAAGTTTTGGAGCGACACAACCGATTTTTTTCTATCGTATTTGGCTTTTTTTCAGTTTTTTTTTTCGGTTTTTTCAAATTTTGTTCTTTCGATTTATGTTGTTTCGGTTTTATAAACATTTTTTTTCAATTTCTGTCGATTTTTCAGATCTTTTGTCTTTTTTTCGATTTTATACTATTTTTTGGGAACGTAGTTGATTTTCGATGATTTTTAATTCCATCCCATTTTTTTTCAATTTGTTCTAATTTTATTCGATATTTTCGATTAATTTTTTTCATTTTTTTTCTGTTTTTTTTTCTATGTTTTAATTTTATCCAATTTTTTTTTGAATTTGCTCCGATTTTTTTTCAACTTTTTCTTCCAGACCCACCTCCGAGAAGGGAAAGTATTGTGAACGGGCTAAAAAAAATTTTCGAGATATAGATCGAAATATCCATTTTGAAGTAATCTGAGATAATTAAAACCATTTCCAGATGGAAATCTGTTTGCCTGTCTGTCTGTCTGTCTGTCTGTGTGTATTCTTCCACGATGAAGGCCACACGTTTAATCCGATTGGGCTGAAATTTGGTATAGGGATTTGGGTTACCCGTCGGAAGAACCCATTAGTTTTTGAAAGCCCTTGAAAAACTCTATTTAGAACAGTCAAAATTATTTCTCCAACTGTCACCTGTCAAAAATAAAAAAATGTCAAAATTTTAAACTTTAATATTAAATATCTGGAAAAGTGTTCAAGGGCGACACAACTAATAACCCATTTTTCATATCTTTTCCTTTCTTATTTTTTTATATTTTTTCCCATTTTTTCCCTATTTTACTATTTTTCACAAATTTTCCTGTTTTTCTCCTTTTTACTTATTTTTTTCTTTTCATATTTTTTCCTCTTCTTATTTTTTCCTATTTTTCGCAATTTTCATTATTGTTTTTTATTTTTCATATTTTTTCCTATTTCTTATCATTTCCTATTTTTTGCAATGTTTCCCAATTTTTTCATATTTGTCCTTATTTTTACCATTTCTCTCAAATTTTCCTGGTTTTCCCGATTTGCCTTATTTTTCCCAATTTTTGATAATTTTTCCAGTTTCGTTCAGGTTATTTTTTTTATTTTTCCCTATTTTTTCGCTGAAAAATGTATTCGTGGATAGTCGTCGGAAAAGTTTTGGGGCGACACAACCGATTTTTTAACGAAGTAAAACGCATGTTTTAATGTTTTAATATTATAATTAAAAAAAAAACGGTGTGGGTGGAAGCTCTTTATAGTATTTTTTTATGATTTTAGAAACTAGTAAACATGCAATAAATGCAAATAGGAACAATTAAAAATATTTACTTATGTAAATAATAAATCGTTTGTATACTTGTTGATAGAATACAATTAAGAAAAAATAAACATTTAAATAATAGCTCTACACATTACAGTGTTGCCTATTGCCGGATAATTATCCGATTTGCAGAAAATCTGATAAAAACGGATAATTTTAAATCTGACGTAAAATTAACATCAATATTTTCAGTTAAAAATTATAAGGCAAAATATTATTTTGAATTTGGCAACAATGTTGTATATTCTTGAAGGCAAAAATGACAAGATTTGCTTTGATTTTCAAATTATTATGCGAAAAAATATTTTTTGTTTCGTTTTTCAGTTTCTGTGGGGAAAAATGCATTGTTGCTTTGTTTTATAAATTTCTGTGGGAAATTCTTGAAATTACCCCGTTTTCCCCTTTATTGTCAGTTTTTGTCAAATTTCCACTGTTTTTACGAAAAATTCACTTTTTTGAGTAATTATTTTTTCCCCATTCCTTCCCCCCTTACCACTCCATTGATAATGATAGAATGGGGGAAAAAGTTTAAAAATAAAAAAGTAGGCGAAAAGTGGAAAAAAAGTAGGGGAAAAATTGGTCAACTTTTAAATTATAAAAAAATTAGTGAAAAAGTGGAAAAAAGTTTGACACAAAGAAATAAGAAATTAGTAAAAAATGTAGGAGAAAAAGTGGAAAAAAGTAGGGGAAACGGTGGAATAAAAAAGTAGGGGAAAATGAAAGAAAGTTAGAGAAAAGTGAAAAAAGACTAGGGAAAGAAGTGAAAAAAAAAGTGGAACAAAAAAAATTTTTTATGCAAAAAAATTAGTAAAAAATTTATAAGAGTGGAAAAAAGTAGGGAAAAGATAGAATAAAAAAATAGGGGAAAGGATAGAATAAAAAAGTAGAAAAAATAGGGGAAGAAATTTAAGGGGAAAAAGTTGAACAAAAAACATTTGACACAAAGAAATTAGTAAAAAATGTGTGAGAAAAAGTAGAAAAAAGTAGAGGAAAGAGTGGAATAAAAAAACACGGAAAAAAGTAGAAAAAAAGTGAAAAAAAAATGGAAAAAAGTGGAAAAAGTTTTAAGGAGAAAAAGTGGAACACAAAGAAATTATTAAAAAATTCGGGGAAAGAGGACCAGGAAACAATGGGAAACATAAAATAATTACTGAAAAAACAGGAAAAAAAATGAGGATAAAGAGGAAAAAAGTTTGAAACTAAAAATTACTAAAAAATGTAGGGGAAAAAGTATAAAAAAAATGTCTAAAACAAAAAGGGAGGAAAAAATTGGAAAAAAATTTGAAATATAAAAAAATTGGTAAAAAAGTACAGGAAAAAAGAATGGTGGAAAAATTGCGGAAAAAAATTGAAATTAAAAAAATGGGAGAAAAATTAGCCGGGGAAAAAGTGGAAAAAAGTTTGAAAAAAAAATTGTGAAAAAGTCCCCTACTTTTTCACAATTTTTTTTTTCAAAATTTTTTCCATTTTTTCCCCGGCTAATTTTTCTCCTATTTTATATAAAGGAAACGACATAAAATCGGATAAAACGGCTTACGTGTCCCTATCTTAACTCTTTGAGTTCTACTTGATGGCGTAAGAGCAAAATGTATACAGGGTTATCAAAATTTGCGTACTTTTGATGACCCTATATACATTTTGTTCTTATGCCATCAAGTAGAACTCAAAAACTTAAGATAGGGACATGTAAGCCGTTTTATCCGATTTTATGTCGTTTATTGAAAAAATGCGATTTTCAATTGTCTATAACTTCAAAACTATTTATCTTATAATATAAGTGTAATAGGTTTTTGAAATGAGCTTCACGGGACGAGTCTAGAAATATAAAAAAATATAGAGTGTTTCATTTAAAAAAAATGACGGTGACTTCATTACTCGAAAGTAATTCACCCTGTATATTAGATTATTATTTTAAAATACGGTAAATTAAAATCAAAAATCGACGTGTTTCAGGATTATTTCTTAAAATGGCCTGTTTAGCTAAAAATGAATTTGTTCCATACTTTACGGACACACTGTATATCATTTTTCTTTGATTTTCTGCGGAAAAATTCTTTTTGGCTATTTCTTTGATTTTCTGGAGTTTTCCGTTTTCACTTTTTTCCGGATCTGGTGATTCTATAATTGTATCTAAACCTTCATTTACGAGAGTGATTTACAGTGTTGCCGTTTTAGTACATTTGTACTATTTTTGCTACATTTTCGATAGCAAAGTACAAAAGGACATTTTATCATAAATAGGCCTAATTCTAGTACATTTTTTTTAAATAAGACCAAGGTCACATATTTTATGCTATATAATTAGAAAAATAACAGTTTTATGTTTGATGTTTTTGCATGTATTATAAAATATATTATTATTATTAAGAGTAGTACCTGGACGACCGAGCTGTCCTTGTTTTGTCCTATTTTTCCCTATGTTTACCTATTTTTTTCTAATTTCTTTATATTCTCCTGTTTTTTCTATATTTCACCATTTCTCCTTATTTTTCAGTATTTTCCCGATTTATCTTATTTTCCCCATTTTTCTTGCCTATTTATACTATTTTTTATTATTTTTTCACTATTTTGTCGTATGTTTCCCTATTTTTCCAGATTTTTATCTATGTACCTCTAATTTCTCCATTTTCTTTCCTATTTTTTCCCCAATTTGCCCTATTTATTCCTATTTTTTCCAATTATTCGTAATTTTTCTGTCGTTCATTTATCCTGTTTTTCCCTATTTATCTCTATTATTTTCTGTTTTCCCTTTTCCATTATTTTTCCCTATTTTTTACCTATTTTCCCTGTTTTTTTTTTATTTTTAACTATTTGTCCCTATTTGTACTTATTTTTCTCTATTTTATCCTATTTTCTCTAATTTAACCCAATTTTTCCCATTTTCCCCTGCTTTTTTCCTATTTTGAACTATTTTCCCCATTTTTCTCTGTTTCCCTATTTGCCCAATTTCTCCAAACTTGTTCTCTATTTTTCCTATTTCTTTATGTTTTTTCTGTTTTTCATTATTTTGTTCTGTTTTTCAATATTTATCCCAATCATTTTCTATTTTTTTCCCAATTTGTCTAATTTTCTCTATTTTACTTATTTTTTCCTATTTTCTTCCTGTTTTTTCCCATTTTTCCCAAATCTTTACAATTTTCTATATTTTTTCCCTATTTTTCTATATTTTCCCATGTTTCTATTTGTTTTCACAATTTTTTATTATTTTTTCTTATTTTTCAATATTTTTTCCATTTTTCACCATTTTTTTTTACTTTTCCCCATTGTTTTAAAATTTCCCTAATTTTCCCTGTTTTTTCGTATCTCCCTTAATGTTTCTCAATTTTCTACGTGTTTCCCCATTTTTTCTGTTTTCTTCCATTTTTATCCTGGTTTTCATTGTATTTTTTCATATTTTTCACAATTTTTTCCCTATTTCCTCTATTTTTATGTTTTCCCTATTTTTCTCTATTTTTCCCTATTTTTCTATTTTCCCCATTTTTTCTGTTTGTCACCTATGGTGAAGTATGGCAAACCGTAGTATTGAAATCTCAAAAAAATTTTTTGCTTCAAATGACTTAAAATGTCATGAAACGTGGAAAAAAATGATTTTCCGCGAAAAAAAAGTCTGTCTGTGTGGATGTGACGATGTCTGTGCGCACGATAACTCGAGAACGGTACGGCCGATCCGGAAAATTCTTTCGACAATCGGTTTGTATTCAAAAAAAAGAAAGGCTCTATCAGAAGATGAGCAATTTCGGGTACGAGGATCCCGGTCCCGCCTACCAAGTGAAACTTCTATTCGAAAAAAAAAAAAAAAAAAAAAAAAAAAAAAAAAAAAAAAAAAAAAAAAAAAAAAATTTCTTCCGCTAACGGAAACGAGCCGTAGTCTTAAAAAATCGCGCAGAGATTATTCCTTTTACTAGTTTTGCTTATGGTCAGTACATTTCAGAAACTCAGCGCGGCAACACTGAGTGATTATCTGATCGATTATTTTCTCCTAACCCTCGAGGTGAAACACGCTGTATACAAGAGCGTAGATAACTTTTTTTCCTGGGGGCGGGATAATCAAACTTTTAGACAAATATTTTTGTCCGTTTCTAGATTTCATATATTTTATTTCTTCTTTTCGTGCTATTTTTGATATTCTGGAGGGGGTTAGTACCCCCTCTAACCCCCCATATCTACGCCCTTGGACCAACTAAAAATAAGTAATTTTATAAAGTTAAAAAATCGGATAATTTTAAGTTAAAAGAAGGATCATTATTTATACTTTTACTATTCCTACAGACTAGTAAAACATATTACTACATTTAAAGTATTTCCTAATGAAACACCCTGTATACAGCGTGTCTCAAAAAGTTGCATGGAAATATTTTTTATTATTGAGTTTATATATAAAACTAGCTGAATACCCGTGCTTTGCTACGGAGTCTCTTTAATACCTGGACTACCGAGTTTTTCTTGCTTTTTCCTATTTATTCCTATTTTTCATTATTTTTTCCTGTTTTCCCTATATTTTTCCTTACTATTATCTATCTTTTTCCCATTTTCATACTATTTTTCGTTATTTTCCCCTATTTTTCACTATTTTGCCATATATTTGAGAATTTTTCTGTATATATATCTGTGATTTCCCTATTTGTCTTTTTCAAATTTTCTTATTTTTCCATGTTTCCATGTTTTTCTTGTTTTTCACTTTTTTTTCATATTCGCAAATTTATCCATTTTCTCCTATATTTTCTATTTTTTATCTTTTTCCCCCGTTTTTCCTTTTTCTTTCTATTTTTTCCTGTTTTCCATTTTTTTATCTTATTTATACCTATTTATCCCTGTTTTCCCCATTTCTATCTATTTTTCACTTTTTTCCCATATGTTTCCTCATTTATTCTTTAATTCACCTATTTTTCCATATTTTTTCCTTTTTTTCTTATTTTCAACAATTTCCCATTTCGTCTTTTTCACTATTTCTTGCTATATTTTCCATATTTTCTTACTTTTCTTTATTTTACCCTATTTTTTCGTTTTTTGTTCCATTTTGCCACTATTTTTCCCAAAATTTGCCCTATTTGTTCGTAGTTTTCCCTATTTCCACGTTTTCCCCTATTTTCAATTATTTTCACTATTTGTTCAAATTTTTCCTATATATTTCTAATTTTCCTTGGTTTCTTTTAGTTTTTCCTATTTTCATTATTTTTTCTTAATTTTTCCTATTTATCCTTCTTTGTAATTATTTTTCTCTATTTTTTTCCATGTCATCCCCTATTTTCTCGATTTTTCCTATTTTTTCCTGTTTTCCATTAGTTTCTTATTCTCTTTATTTTCCTTGTTTTTAAGTATTTATTCTTATTTGTACTTATTTTTCCTTATTTTTTCCTTATTTTCTCTCATGTTTCCCTATTTTCCCAACCGCTTTAATATTTTCAACTATTTTTTCCATTTTTCCCATGTATTCTCTATTTTTCCATATTTTTTTCCAATTTTTTCTTATTTACCTAACTTTTCCATAAAAATTGGAAAAAATAGGAACAAATGGGGACAAACAGGGAAAAAATAAAGAAAACAAGAAAACCTAATGAACAACAAGACAAAATAAAAAGAAATACAAAAAATAGGAAGAGTACAAAAAATAGAGAATAATAGAGAAAAAGAGGGGAAAATAAGGAAAAAGAAAGAAAATAGAAAAACTAATGAAAATATAGCAGAAATAGCGACAAGAGTGAAAAATAGTTGAAAATATGGAAAAAAATAGAAAAAAACAGTGAAAAATGTGAAAACACATCGAAAAGTAGGAAAAAACAGTGAAAATCGGAACAAATGAGGCACAATAGTGAAAAATACAGTAATTTTGGAAAAATAAGTGAAAGAACGAAAAAATGGGGAAATTTGGGAAAAATAGAAAAAAAATAGGGAAATTTTTGAAAAATTGTAGAAAAAAAGAAAATAGTAAAAAACAGGGCAAATAGGAAAATTTGGGAAAAATATGAAGAAAAGAGTAACAAATTAGAAAAACAGGAGAATTTTAGAAAAATATTTAAACATTATGGAACAATTATGTAAATAAGAAAAAGTTGGAAAAATAGAAAATACATGGGAAAAATGGAAAAAATAGTTAAAAATATTAAAGCGGTTGGGAAAATAGGGAAACATGAGAAAAAATAAGGAAAATAGGGAAAAATAAGTACAAATAAGGATAAATACTGAAAAACAAGGAAAATAAATAAAATAATAAACTAATGGAAAACAGGAAAAATCGAGAAAATAGTGAAAAATAGGGAATAATATGGATAAAAATTGAGAAAAACAAGTACAAAGAAGGATAAATAGGAAAAGTTAAGAATAAATAATGAAAATAGGAAAAAATAAAAGAAGCCAAGAAAAATTAGAACAAATAGTGAAAATAATGGAAAATAGGGTAAAACATGTAAATAGGGAAAGCTACGAATAAATAGGGCGAATTTTGGGAAAAATAGTGGCAAAATAGAACAAAATATGAAAAAATTGGGTAAAATAAGGAAAAGTAAGAAAATGTGGGAAATATTGCAAGAAAATAGTGAAAAAGAGGAAATGGGAAATTGTAGAAAATAAGAAAAATAGGAAAAAATATGGAAAAATAGGTGAATTAAGAATAAATAAGAAAACATATGGGAAAAAAGTGAAAAATAAATAGAAATGGGGAAAACAGGGATAAATAGATCCAAATAGGATAAAAAAAGGGAAAACAGGAGAAAATAGAAAGAAAAAGGAAAACTGGGGGAAAAAGATAAAAAATAGAAAATATAGGAGAAAAATGAAAAAATTTGCAAATAATAGGAAAAAATTATGAAAAATAGAAAAAACATGGAAAAATAGGAAAATATTTGGAAAAATAAGAAAAGTTGAAAAAGATGGGTAAAATATAGAAAATAGAGATTAATACAGAAAAATGGGCAAATATATCGTAAAATAGTGAAATATAGGGGAAAATAAGGAAAAGTAGGAAAATATATGAAAAATAGCAAGAAATAGTGAAAAAGAGGAAATAGGAAATTTTGGAAAATAAGAAAAATAGGAAAATAATACGGCAAAATGGGGAAATAAGAGAATAAATAGGGAAACATATGAGAAAAAAAGTGAATAATAGATAAAAATGGGGAAAACAGGGAAAAAATTGTGATTGTGAAATATTGAGAAAACAGTAAAAAATAAAGCAAAAAAGGAAAAAAATTGTGAAAAATAGGAACAAATACAAAAAACAATGAAAACCAGGATAAAAATGAAAGAAATCAGAAAAAATGGGGAAAACCGTAGAAAATGGAGAAACATTAAGGGAGATACGAAAAAACAGGGAAAATAGGGAAATTTAAAAACAATGGGGAAAAGTAAAAAAAAATGGTGAAAAATGGAAAAAATATTGAAAAATAATGAAAAATAAGAAAAAATAATAAAAAATTGTGAATCCAAATAGAAACATGGGAAAATAGGGAAAAAATATGGAAAATTGTAAAGATTTGGACAAAATTGGAAAAAACAGGAAAAAATTAGTAAAATAGAGAAAATTAGACAAATTGGGAAAAAAATAGAAAATGATGGGGATAAATATTGAAAAACAGAACAAAATAATGAAAAACAGAAAAAACATGAAGAAATAGGAAAAATAGAGAACAAGTTTGGAAAAATAGGAAAAATTTGGCAAATAGGGAAACAGAGAAAATAGAGAAAATAGTTCAAAATAGGAAATAAGTAGGGGAAAATGGGAAAAAAGGGTAAAACAGGGAATAGGACAAAATAGAGAAAAATAACTACAAATGGGGACAAAAATTTTAAAATACAAAAAAAAAACAGAAAATTGGGAAAAAATAATAGAGGTAAATAGGGAAAAACAGGATAAATGAACGACAAAAAAATTACGACTAATTGGGAAAAATGGGAATAAATAGGGCAAAATGGGAAAAAAATTGGAAAGAAAATGGAGAAATTAGAGGTACATAGATAAAAATGAGAAAATAGTGGAAAAATGGGGAAAACAAGAAAATAGGCAAGAAAAATCGATAATTATAAAAAAATGAATAAAATAGGGGAAAATATAGAGATAAATTGGGAAAATACCGAAAAATAAGGAGAAATGGTGAAATATAGAAGAAAAAAAAACAGGAGAATATAAAGAAATTAGAAAAAAATAGGTAAACATAGGGAAAAATAGGACAAAACAAGGACAGCTCGGTCGTCCAGGTACTACTCTTAATAATAATAATAATAATAATAATATATTTTATAATACATGCAAAAACATCAAACATAAAACTGTTATTTTTCTAATTATATAGCATAAAATATGTGACCTTGGTCTTATTTAGAAATATACTAGAATTAGGCTTATTTTATAAAATGTACTAGAAATAGTACAAATGTACTAAAATGGCAACACTGTAAATCAGTCTCGCAAATGAAGGTTTAGATAAAATTATAGAATCACAGATCCGGAAAAAAGTGAAAAAAAAAATTCACGGAAAACTAAAGAAAATCAAAGAAATAGCCAAAAAGTATTTTTCCGCAGAAAATCCAAGAAAAATGATATAGAAATGCCCTCAATGGGGAAATTTTTTACTAAAATTCTTCCATTTTCACGAAAGTTAAGAGAAAACTAAACTAAAAAGGCCTAGAAAAAATCACACATAAATTGGGAAAAAAGCATGAAAACATTTTTCCACAGTTCAATTTGAATATAAAGAAGAAAGAATGCATTTTTCCACAGCTAAATTTGAAAAAAAAGAGCAAGAATGTATTTTTCCACAATTAAATTTGAAAAAAAGAAGCAAGAATACATTTTTCCACAATTAAATTTGAAAAAAAGAAACAGGAATGCAGTTTTCCATTGTTAATTAAAAAAAAAGAAGCACGAGTGCATGTTTCTACACTCGAATTTGAAAAAAAAAGTAAGAATACATTTTTCACTGTTAAATTTCACAAATTAAAAGTTAGCATTACTAATTTTTCAGTAAATTGTTGAGTTGCTGTAGTTTACTTCACAGAAAAAAATGCAGTTTTGAAATATGAATTGAAGAAAAAACAAGAATGCGTTTTACCATACAAAAAATTGGAAAAACAGCAAAAATGCATTTTTCACACACATTTGAAAAAAAAACGGAAGCAACAATGCATTTTTCCCACAGAAATTTATAAAACAAAGCAACAATGCATTTTTCCTCACAGGAAATTGAAAAACAAAAAAAAAATCGAAAAACAAAACAAAAATGCATTTATTTATATAGAAATTTAAAATTCAATGAAAGAATGCGTTTTTCACTCGTAATCAATTCCATATGTAAAGGGGTGAAGGGGTTAATTTCCTACCCCAAGATACCAAAAAATAGCACGAAAAGAAGAAATTAAATATATGAAATATAGAAACGGACAAATATATTTGCCCCCAGGAAAAATTACCCTCCCCCCAGGAAAAAAAGTTATCTACGCTCTTGTATACAGCGTGTTGCACAAGAGCGTTTCATCGCGAGGGTTAGGAGAAAATAATCAATCCGATAATCACTCTCGCAAATGAAAGTTTAGATACAATTATAGAATCACAGATCCGGAAAAAGTGAAAAAAAATTCACGGATAACTCCAGAAAATCAAAGAAATAACCAAAAAGTATTTTTCCGCAGAAAATCAAAGAAAAATAATATAGAAATGAAGAAATTTTTTGCTAAAATTCTTCCAATGAAAACGAAAATAAGGAAAAAAACACATATAGAGGGCGATTTTTTACAAAAATAATTATTTTCATGAAACTTAAGAAAAAACTCTAAAGCCTAGAAAAAATCACACATAAATTGGGAAAAAGCATGAAACATTTTGCCACAGTTCAATTTGAATAAAAAGGAGACAAAATATATACTTAAGTTCGCACCATATGAGAAACTTTTTTATTATTAATTTTACCAAAAAATGTTATTCTTCATAAAAAGTTCTGCATTGTTTAAAACATAAGATACAACCATCAAATAATAAGTTTCTTGACCCGTATACGAGGTACGTCAAAAAATTTTGCTCAAGAGTACGTTTATTTTAAAAAATATAGAAAAATGTTACTGCTAAATAAATTTAAAAAATAAAAAGTTTGATAATGTTTATCCGGGCTGTTATGCCATGCGTGGTCTTCTGTGGCTTTACTTCCAAACGTTTCGACTGCAACTGCGGCAACCATATTCAGCTGAGACTGAAACCTCCTTCGCTGTTGATAAGTCGCGAATAGTACTTCGTCCACGCCACTGAAGATGGATGTTGCAGTTATTGTCGAAACGTTTGGAAGTCATATCCAAAGAAGACCACGGCATAACAGTCCGGAAATAAACAAAGCCTACATTCTTACAAAATAAAAAGTTGTTTGCATAAAGGACTATACATATAGTCCTTTATCACTTCCAAACGTTTCGACTATAACTGCGACGTCCATCTCCAATGGCGTGGACGAAGTACTATTCGCGATTTATCAACAGCGAAGGACGTTTCAGTCTAAGCTGAAGATGGTTGCCGCAGTTGCATTCCAAAACGTTTGGAAGTAAAGCCACAGAAGACCACGCATGGCATAACAGCCCGGATAAACAATTTCATCTTTTTATTTTTTAAATTTATTTATTTTATTTTTCCATATTTTACTTTCCCGGCATGTATGTTTTCTCTATTTTTTTTTAATTTTGAGGACAAATAATACAGTTTAGTGCAAAATGTTGTAGTGCAAAGTTTTAGAGCATTAAATTCTCTACAACTTTTGTCTTAAGCTTTTTCCAGAAGTTCCAATAGTTGCGCCACTAGAGGGCGCGTAAAAAATGTGCATGTATGTTTTCTCTATTTTTTCTTGATTTTGAGGACAAATAATACAGTTTAGTGCAAAATAGTGTGGTGCAAAGTTTTAGAGTATTAAATTCTCTACAACTTTTGTCTTAAGCTTTTTCCAGAATTTCCAATAGTTGCGCCACTAGAGGGCGCGTAAAAAATGTGCATGTAGGTTTTCTTTAGTTTTTCTTGATTTTGAGGACAAATAATACAGTTTGGTGCAAAGTTTTAGAGCATTAAATTCCCTACAACTTTTGTCCTTAAGCTTTTTCCAGAATTTCCAATAGTTGAGCCACTAGAGGGCGCGTAAAAAATGTGCATGTATGTTTTCTCTATTTTTTTTTTATTTTGAGGACAAATAATACAGTTTAGTGCAAAATGTTGTGGTGCAAAGTTTTAGAGCATTAAATTCCCTACAACTTTTGTCCTTAAGCTTTTTCCAGATTTTCCAATAGTTGCGCCACTAGAGGGCGCGTAAAAAATGTGCATGTATGTTTTCTCTATTTTTTTCTGATTTTGAGGACAAATAATACACTTTGGTGCAAAATTTTCTGGTGCAAAGTTGTAAAGCATCAAATTTTCTTTAACCTTTATGTCTAACTTTTTATCGAATTCCTCATAGTTTCGCCGCTAGATGGCGAGAAAAATACACATTTAAAATTCCCTACAACTATTGTATGAAATATTTTTCCCGAATTCCCAATAGTTTTCACACATGATTTTAGGATATCCTAATTGCAGCAGTGTGATATATAACGTGCGCATGCGCAGCTTATGTCATTAACAACATTGAAATATTAATTCACCATCAGCTCGCTATTTTTAATGTGTTCCATAAATTATTGTAATTAAAATAATAATAATAAATAACATATTCTCTAGGGTCGAGCCGGGAAAGTTCTGGGGTGACACAGCCGATTTTTTAAAATAAACGTACTTTACTCTTGAGCAAAAATTTTTGACGCACCTCGTATACGGGTCAAAAAATTTATTATTTGATTCTTATATTTTAGGTTTTAGACAATGCAGAACTTTTTATGAAGAATAACATGTTTTGGTAAAAATAATAATAAAAAAAGTTTCTCATATGGTGCGAACTTAATAGACACACTGTAGATGTAACATTGTTGAAAACCAATTCATATATGTAAACTTATCTATCAAACACTCTGTATGTTGATAATTTATAAAAATAGATCATTATAAACATAAAACAGCATTATCTACCTTAGAATTTTATTTAAAAAATAAGTGATGTTATTTAATGACCTTATTATTATTTTAATAATATAAGATGGATTAGTAGTGCATTTACCAGTTTAAAAGATAAAAAATTATATAAATTTATTATAACTATTTTTACGTGAACACGAAAAGATTATTCAAAAAAAGGTAAATGTAACTACATCTATTTTCACTAAATTTGAGATTGTCGAGCTCCCTGACTATAAATAAACATTATATAAAATTTTAGGATGGCCGTGATTAGTACCTATAAGAAGCCTGGATTTAACCTTGCTCCATCTTAGTATATTTTTCTTATCAGCACAAAGTGAATGTATAATAAAAATTGAAATTTAACTTACCTTACACAACACAACAATTTTATTTATATAACGATGCATACATCTCTTGGTGGTACTGGTACTGGTACTGGAAAAACGCTCATCCTTGTGGTTTTGTGTTGTCTAACCGGAAATTTTATTAAGTGCGGAAAAATCAGGTAAGAAAATTATTATTTTTTAAAAAAAAATTGATTTTATTAAATATATTTTGGTGCGAAATAATTGTTATAACATAATTTTGAAATACAATATTTTTAAACAAATTAATTTTTCGGTTATAAATTTTGGACGACCTCAAATTATCATGTAACAAATCAATAAATTTTTATAGTAATTTCTTCACGGTCATAATCTTAATAAATTTTATAAAAATCGAAATCAGAACACTTTAATTATGGGTGGTCCTTTATTGAGAAAAATATACGAAGAAAAATTATAAATCTGTTAATTTTGATTTTTGCATCTAATTTTTTTAATGACTTCCCTCCAGGTATAAATAAATATATTTTAGATATCGTTTTTAGTATTATTTTGCGTACAAGTTTAAACCTAACTCAAATATTGACTTCTGTTTTAATTGGAATAAATAAATATCAAAGAGCTGTAGTCATAAAACAATTAAAAATCTAATTAATTTGTTATCAATTAGGAACAGTTGTAAATTTATTGCAGAGATTTAGAGACTTGTATGACGCATATTTGTATTTTTAAATCATTAATTACTGAGTAATCTTATTAAATTGTATATTCAGCTGTGAAGATGTTGACAATAATTAATTTCGATAAGTAAAAATACATTTTTAGGATAAATTGTCGAATTGCACTTGCAATTTTTCGATAAAATCGAGCTTTTTTGACTCGAAGGATAAATTTTTTTCGAAAAAATAACGAGTTACATATAGTAAAGTAAAATATTATATTGTGTACCAAGGGACTAAAGTGCATCTTTTAATCACGAGGGTGAAGATTGTTTCCCGAGCGTAGAGAGGGATACAATCACCTGAGGGATTAAAAGTCACTTTAGTCATGTGGTATATACGCTATTTTTTACACCGCGGTGCCCTAGGTCCCTTAAAATTCAAATAATTATTTAAAAACAATTTTTTTTAATATATCTTTGTTCTAAAACTTCTTTTAAAGAATTTTAATCGGTTAAAATATATTTTTGCACATTTTAAAAAACTTATAATTTGATATATATAAAGTATACTCTTTAGGGGAACACAAAATTGGAGAGAAACTAGGGGAAATTTTGAATAAAGAGAGGAAATTTGAGACAAAAATAGGTAAAAAGAGGTAATCTAAAAAAAGGGTAATTTCAGAAAAAAAAAGTGATAAAATTTGAGACAAAAGAGGGGAAATTTAACAAAAATGAAAAGGAGAAGTTTAATTTAAAAAATGAGGGGGTTATCCCACCCAACTTTCCGAACACTCCTAGTAAAGTAATTGTTTAATCGATTATTTTAGTTTTTCTGCATCAAAATACATTAATAAAATAAGTTTACAAAAATTAAAAAAAACTGATTTTTTCTAAAAAATTTTTTTAACTTTTTATAATTTTGTATAATTTCTATAAGTATTATTTTAAAATTATGAAATATTTCACACATAATTTACTTTTTGATCCCTTCCGTATATACTATTTACTTTTTTCATTTGTTTTACTATTCTCGATAAAACAAAAGAAAAAAATTAATTTTTTTTTATTTTGTTTAAAAGAATTACAATGTTAAATTCGAAGAGACTGAAATATTTTCTAAATTTAGAGTTTTATGTTACCTATCGAATGGTATAAATCCCATTTTAATAAACTTTAATATTTTTAAAGTTATTCAATTTTTTTTTAAATTATATTATATTTCAAAAAAAAAATTATGAATTCTGCAATTTTTTGAATAAAATTCTGAAAAAAATCATAATTATAGAGTTTTTTACTACAAATTTAATGATATTTTTTTTTAATTTTTAATATTATTATTAACCTTAAAAAAAATAAAACCTATTTTTGAATAATTTTAAAGTCAATATCTCATTCAATTATTTTCAAAATGGGAAACAGACCTTTTTTTAAGGTTTTCTGGATCAAAATCCATTAATAAAGTTAGTTTAGAAAACTAAAAAAAAATCAAATTTTTTGTCAAAAATTCATGGGTATATCCATTGAATTGTTTTAACTTTTTTCATTTTTTGCTGTAACTTTTACAAATACTATGTTAAAATTATGAAATAATTTACTCACATAGTACTTTTGGATTATTTTCGGATATGCTATTTACTTTTTTCATTTATTTTATACTTATTGATAAAACAAAATTACAAAAAATTAAAAAAAAATTCTTAATTTTTTCCATAATAATTACAATTATAAATTTTAAGAAACTAAAATACATTTTAAATTTAGAGTTTTATATTATCTTTCGAATGGTGAAAATCCCATTTTAATAACTTTAATATTTTAGAAGTTATTCAATTTAATTTAAAATTGTATTAAAATTTTAAATGTTCCTTAGCCATTTTTTAAAAAATTCCAAAATTTTTGTAATAAAATTTTGAAAAAAATTACAATTATAAAATTAATTATTACAAATTTAAAGATATTTTTTTTAAGTTTTTAATATAAAAATTTAACTGAAAAATAATAATTTCATAAAGATAAAAATTAAAATAAAAACTAGCGGCGAAACTATGCGCAACTTGAAAAAATAGTTAAGACAAAATTTATAGAAAATTTTATGTTCTACAATTTTGATCCCATGTAATTTTTCATAAAAATCCATAATTTTGTCTTAAAATCTAAAAAAGTCACAAAAATGTCTATATAAATTTTTTTCACGCCCTCTAGCGGCGAAACTATGAGGAATTCAAAAAACCGGTAATGACAAAATGTGTAGAAAATTTTATGTTGTACAACTTTCATATCCCGTAATTTTTCATAAAAATGCATTATTTTCGTTATTTAAGCAAAATATGAAAAAAAAATACTTATTGATAAATCTGGCAACAATGGCAAAAGTTTTTAAAAATTTTAATCATTCGAAATTAAACTATAACGTATAAAAAATATATGTGTAAAACTTTATTGCCATCTTGTTTAGTAATGACGTCATCACTTATAGCAACTGTCAAAAAAGTGATTTTAGGGAAAAAAGAAAGGAAATTTGAGGCAAAAAGTGACAAAAATGAGAAAACAGAGGTAATTTTAGAAAAAATGGGAATTTTTTCAAAAAAACGTGTATTTCTGCAAAAAAGTACGAATTTTTAAGAGAAAAGACGGGAAGTTCGACAAAATAAGAAAAAAGAGGTAATTTTATATAAAAAAAGTGGTAATATTCGAGAGAGAAAATTTCAGGATAAAAGTGGCAAAATTTAAGACAAAAAAGGGAAAAAACCTAGGAAAAAAGAGAGGAAATTTTGGAGGAAAAATTTAAATCAAAAAAGTGACAAAAATGAGAGAGAATGGAGTAATTTCAGTAAAACAATGACAAAAATGAGAAAAAAGGGGTAATTTTAGAAAAAATAGGTAGTTTTTTAAAAAACGTGTATTTCTGCAAAAAGTAAGAATTTTTAAGAGAAAATATGAAGGGAAATTCGACAAAAATAAGAAAAAAGAGGTTATTTTATAAAAAAAGTGGTAATGTTAATGAGAAAATTTCAGTAAAAAAGTGACAAAATTTGAAAAAAAAAGATAGGAAATTTGAGACCAAAAAGTGACAAAAATTTAGAGAAACGAGGGAAAGTTTTTGAGGAAAAAAGAAAATTTAAAACAAAAAGTAGTAAAAATGAGAAAAAAGGGTAATTTAAGAAAAATTTGACAAAAATATGAAAAAAAGGATAATTTAAAAATAATTATTTACCTGTTAATTTTGTAAATATTTAAACGTAACAATTAATTCTATTATTTGTAAGTTTCCTACTTCTGATTAGGCAATCATGTTTGATATTAAATTATGTATTTTTTTAATCTTAATTTTGGCCCCAAGAGAGTAAAAGTGGCATTACTAAAGTACTAGTTTCACTCCCCGCGGTGTAAAAAATGTATTTTTACACCGCGGGGAGGAAAACTAGTACTTTAGTCCCGCATTTGCAGCCACTTTTACCCCGTTGGGACTAAATTTTTTTGATCCCAAGGGACTAAACTTTTTTAGTCCCGCAAATAAAAAACAATTGAAACCAGATATCTTGTTTATTCTAATTTAATTCAGAACTGTCAAATACTTCCACAAAGGAGTATAGGAAACAATTTTTGGTAGTACAGTCTTCAATTTCCTTTTCTCAAACACCATTTTACGAGATCGTCGTAAGCTTTATTATATATTTTTTACGATTATATTCTAAAATATTTTAAATGTGACAAATCGCGATCTTCTGTCATTATTAATTTGAATGCTGATCGAAATTGGTCTGAGTTCGAGCCCCATCGGGAACCCCGACTTTTTTATAAGTTTTTTAAGAGAATACATAATTTAATATCAAACATGATTACCTAATCAGAAGTAGGAAACTTAAAAATAATAGAATTAATTGTTACGTTTAAATATTTACAAAATTAACAGGTAAATAATTATTTTTAAATTATCTTTTTTTTTCAAATTTTTGTCAAATTTTTCTAAAATTACCCTTTTTTCTAATTTTTACTACTTTTCGATTTAAATTTTCTCTTTTCCTCAAAAACTTCCCCTCGTTTCTCTAAAGTTTTGTCACTTTTTGGTCTCAAATTTTTCTCTCAAATTTTGTCACTTTTTTACTGAAGGTTTACTCAATCCTCTCTCATTTTTGTCACTTTTTTTATTTAAAATTTCCTCTCGTTTTTCCTAGGTTTTTTCCCTTTTTTGTCTCAAATTTTGTCACTTGTGTCCTGAAATTTTCTCTTTCGAATATTACCACTTTTTTTATAAAATTACCTCTTTCTTATTTTTGTCGAATTTCCCTTCTTTTCTCTTAAAAATTCTTACTTTTTTTGCATAAATTTACGTTTTTTAAAAAACTACCTATTATTTGTAAAATTACCTCTTTTTTCTCATTTTTGTCACTTTTTGGCCTTAAATTTTCCCTCTTCCTATAAAATTTCCCTTTTGTTTCTCTCAACTTTTGTCACTTTTTTGCCTCCAATTTCCTTTCTTTTTTCCCTAAAATTACTTTTTTTCTCTCATTAAAATTACCCCCTTTTTTATTTTTGTCTAATTTCCCTTCTTTTCTCTCAAATTTTGTCACTTTTTTACTGAAATTACCTCTTATTTTTCATCTTTACTCTTTAGTCGAATTTCCCTTCTTTTCACTTAAAAATTCTTACTTTTTTGCAGAAATTCAAGTTTTTTAAAAAACTACCCATTTTTTTCTAAAGTTACCCCATTTTTCTTATTTTTATCACTTTTTTACTGAAATTACTCCATTCTCTCTCATTTTTGTCACTTTTTTGATTTAAAATTTCTCTCCAAAATTTGCTCTCGTTTTTCCTAGGGTGTTCCCCTTTTTTTGACTCAAATTTTGTCACTTTTGTCCTGAAATTTTCTCTCGAACATTACCACTTTTTTTATAAAATTACCTCTTTTTTCTTATTTTTGTCGATTTTTCCTTTTTTCTCTTAAAAATTCTTACTTTTTGCAGAAATACACGTTTTTTAAAAAACTAAAATTACTCCTTTTTTCTCATTTTTGTCACTTTTTAGCCTTAAATTTTTCCTCTTCCTATAAAATTTCCCTCTGTTTCCCTCGACTTTTGTCACTTGTTTTGCCTCAAATTTCCTTTCTTTTTTCCCTAAAATTACTTTTTTTCTCTCATTAAAAGTACCCCTTTTTTCATTTTTATCTAATTTCCCTTTTTCTCTCAAATTTTGTTACTTTTTTACTGAAATTACTCCATTCTCTCTCATTTTTGTCACTTTTTTATTTAAAATTTCCCTCCAAAATTTCCTCTCGTTTTTCCTAGGTTTTTACCCTTTTTTGTCTCAAATTTTGTCACTTTTGTCCTGAAATTTTCTCTCTCGAACATTACCACTTTTTTTTTATAAAATTAACTCGTTTTTCTTATTTTTGTCACTATTTGGCGTTAAATTTTCCCTCTTCCTATAAAATTTCCCTTTTGTTTCTCTCAACTTTTGTCACTTTTTTGTGTCAAATTTCCTTTCTCGTTTCCCCAAAATTACTTTTTTTCTCTCATTAAAAGTACCCCTTTTTTCATTTTTGTCTAATTTCCCCTCTTTTCTCTCAAATTTTGTTACTTCTTTGATTAAATTACAAGTTTTTTAAAAAATTACCTGTTTTCGAGAATTATTATTCTTATTTTATTCACATTTTTGCTTTAAATTTTCCCTCTTCCTCCAAAATTTACTCTTGTTTCTCTCAACTTTTTCAATATTTAATCTGAAATTTCCTCTTTTTTCCTAAAATTACCTCTTTTCCCGCATTAAAAATACCCCTTTTTTAAATTAAACCTTTTTCATTTTTGTCAAATTTTCCCTTCTTTTGTCTCAAATTTTATCACTTTTTTTTCTAAAATTACCCCTTTTTTAGATTACCTCTTTTTACTTATTTTTGTCTCAAATTTCCTCTCTTTCTTTATTTCCCCTCGTTTCTCTTCAATTTTATGTTCCCCTCAAGAGTACACTTTATATATCAAATTATAAGTTTTTTAAAATGTGCAAAAATATATTTTAATCGACTAAAATTCTTTAAAAGAAGTTATATTAAAAAAAAATTGTATTTAAATAATTATATATATTTTGTGATCCTCTTTTTTTAAGATTTTTTCTGTCTTTTTTATTTTACTGGTTTAAACTTAAATAATAAATTTTCGAATTGCACTTGAACGTTTTTTTGACTCGAAAGGTAAAAGTGTATTTTTTCGATAAAATAACGAATTACATATACTGAAGTAAAAACACATTTTTTTTTATTTTTTCTGATATTTTCTGATTATGTTTTTTTCCTAGATTTTTTCTGTCTTTTTTATTTCACTGGTTGAAACTTAAATAATAAAAGATGTTAAAGAAGCAGAATTATTGTCTAGTCCTCGTAATGTTATTTTTGGTATTTAGAAATGAATCATTTATTTGCATTAAATTATTCAACATAAGAAAAAATTTTTGTGTGATTAGCAAAATTGGAAAATATTTTCCATGAATAAATTAATAACTTATTTTTTGGGTTTATACAATTTTTAAAGATCGTTCTAAACCAAAAGTACGATTTTTATATTTGGGTCGATAAAACCGCAAAATATTCCGGTAATATTAAATATTATATTTTAAATTAAAATCCTTTTTATGGTTTTTACGGTATTGTTTTAATTATTATTAATTTTTTTTTATCGTTTTATGAATATTTGAACCGAGATTATTTTCCATCGCGGAGTAAAAATCTTATATTAGTCATTTTTATAAGGTAATACCAGGTGTTTATTTAAATTCTGGTAAAAAATATTTATTGGCGTAATTTCCGTTATTATGACAAATGGTACTTTCAGAAAACAAACTTTAAGATTCATTATTGTAACATGTAAACGTTTTTTACAGATTGATTCTAAACGTTGAAAAAACGTCACGTTTTTCGACATTTTTTGTGTTTTTTGACCTTATGCAGAATAATTTTGAACTCATTTTTTATTGTTAAACTATTTATATGCATATTAAGATACATACTTGAAGATTTTCTGGTTAATTATAATTTACAGATTAAATTATCTTTTATACCATTCAACCACAAAATCGATTAATCTGTCTTAATTAGAATTTTAAGGTTGTCATTGATTTGTTGAGATGAAATTATTTTTATTATATTAATTGTTTTCCGGGAAAAACAAAATGAATAGTAATATTAATGTTTGAAAATATAGTAAAAATAATATTAATATAAATAAAATATTAGTATCTCTTTGTCATACACTTTTTGTAAAAATTCTTATTACAGTAGACAATTATTTTGTTATTAAAGGACCACGCACTTTTTAAATGGCAAATGGCTTTCGGTCAAATTTGCTGAATTTTGCATATGTTGAAGATCTAGATGTCTTAAGTAAAAGCTTCCATGGCACCAATAAAAAATAATGATACGTTTCTGAGATAAAAAATCGATTTTTTCATAATTTTGACATTTTAAAAACTTTCAATGACTCGCATATGTTTGAATTAATGATCAATTTGCAACATATTTTTTTTATAGTACATGTATAAGAGTTTGAAAATGTAATAGAAATAATTTTAAATTGCAACTATACAGGATGAGTTGTGTTTTTAAAATAAAAGACAATTGATTTGAATGATGTAAAATATTGTATATTTTTATTAATCATAATCGAAAAAAAAACTAGACTTCATGATTATAATGTGTTTGTTCCCACACAGCACATGTACATCCATTGTACATTCAATGGACGTCCACTTATGATGTTTCGGACGTCCATTAAAAGTACACAATTGGACATTAACGTCCAATGGACGTCAACTGGATGTTCTGATTACACTACTGAATGTCCTGAGGACGCCACTTTCGACAATCAATGAACGACCATATTTGGACATACAATGGATTTCCATCTTCGGACGTACAATGATTGTCCATCTCCGGACGCACAATGAACGTTCCATCTTTGGACGCACAATGAATGTACATCTTTGGAAGACTCGTGTGAAGTTAGCGCCCGGAGCTAGCGTCCAAATGCAGCTCCCACCCCCCACTACCAAGCCAAACTCACACGATACACAAATCATAAAAGTAGAATATTAACAAATTGTTTTCTCATTCAAAACTAGGTGTTCTGATATGGTCTTATATGACAGGAAAACAAATTATTTACATATCTAACTAGAATTAAAAACTCAATTCTGTAGTGAGATAAAGGATAAAATAAACGTATTAACCATAAAACATTTTTTTCTATTAAAACCAAGATTTGTCATACCATCCAGTATGGCACAAAAAATAATTTATAAATTTATCCATCTATAGAAAAAACTCAAATCTCTAAGTGGGATCAAGGGTAAAACAACCCTAATAATTTTAAAATATTTTTTCTTTCAAAACTAAGTTTTGTGAGACCATCTAATAATGCACATAAAATAATTTATTAATATACCCATCTAGAGAAAAAAAGACAAATCTCTAAGTGAGTGGGATCAAGGGTAAAACAACCCTAAGAACTTTAAAATATTTTTTCTTCCAAAACTAAGTTTTGTGAGACCATCTAATTATGCACATAAAATAATTTATTAATATACCCATCTAGAGAAAAAAAGACAAATCTCTAAGTGAGTGGGATCAAGGGTAAAACAACCCTAAGAACTGTAAAATATTTTTTCTTCCGAAACTAAGTTTTGTGAGACCATCTAATAATGCACATAAAATAATTTATTAATATACCCATCTAGAGAAAAAAAGACAAATCTCTAAGTGAGTGGGATCAAGGGTAAAACAACCCTAAGAACTGTAAAATATTTTTTCTTCCAAAACTAAGTTTTGTGAGACCATCTAATAATGCACATAAAATAATTTATTAATATACCCATCTAGAGAAAAAAAGACAAATCTCTAAGTGAGTGGGATCAAGGGTAAAACAACCCTAAGAACTGTAAAATATTTTTTCTTCCGAAACTAAGTTTTGTGAGACCATCTAATAATGCACATAAAATAATTTATTAATATACCCATCTAGAGAAAAAAAGACAAATCTCTAAGTGAGTGGGATCAAGGGTAAAACAACCCTAAGAACTGTAAAATATTTTTTCTTCCAAAACTAAGTTTTGTGAGACCATCTAATAATGCACATAAAATAATTTATTAATATACCCATCTAGAGAAAAAAAGACAAATCTCTAAGTGAGTGGGATCAAGGGTAAAACAACCCTAAGAACTGTAAAATATTTTTTCTTCCAAAACTAAGTTTTGTGAGACCATCTAATAATGCACATAAAATAATTTATTAATATACCCATCTAGAGAAAAAAAGACAAATCTCTAAGTGAGTGGGATCAAGGGTAAAACAACCCTAAGAACTGTAAAATATTTTTTCTTCCGAAACTAAGTTTTGTGAGACCATCTAATAATGCACATAAAATAATTTATTAATATACCCATCTAGAGAAAAAAAGACAAATCTCTAAGTGAGTGGGATCAAGGGTAAAACAACCCTAAGAACTTTAAAATATTTTTTCTTCCAAAACTAAGTTTTGTGAGACCATCTAATTATGCACATAAAATAATTTATTAATATAACCATCTAGAGAAAAAAAGACAAATCTCTAAGTGAGTGGGATCAAGGGTAAAACAACCCTAAGAACTGTAAAATATTTTTTCTTCCAAAACTAAGTTTTGTGAGACCATCTAATTATGCACATAAAATAATTTATTAATATACCCATCTAGAGAAAAAAAGACAAATCTCTAAGTGAGTGGGATCAAGGGTAAAACAACCCTAAGAACTTTAAAATATTTTTTCTTCCAAAACTAAGTTTTGTGAGACCATCTAATTATGCACATAAAATAATTTATTAATATAACCATCTAGAGAAAAAAAGACAAATCTCTAAGTGAGTGGGATCAAGGGTAAAACAACCCTAAGAACTGTAAAATATTTTTTCTTCCAAAACTAAGTTTTGTGAGACCATCTAATTATGCACATAAAATAATTTATTAATATACCCATCTAGAGAAAAAAAGACAAATCTCTAAGTGAGTGGGATCAAGGGTAAAACAACCCTAAGAACTGTAAAATATTTTTTCTTCCGAAACTAAGTTTTGTGAGACCATCTAATAATGCACATAAAATAATTTATTAATATACCCATCTAGAGAAAAAAAGACAAATCTCTAAGTGAGTGGGATCAAGGGTAAAACAACCCTAAGAACTTTAAAATATTTTTTCTTCCAAAACTAAGTTTTGTGAGACCATCTAATTATGCACATAAAATAATTTATTAATATACCCATCTAGAGAAAAAAAGACAAATCTCTAAGTGAGTGGGATCAAGGGTAAAACAACCCTAAGAACTGTAAAATATTTTTTCTTCCGAAACTAAGTTTTGTGAGACCATCTAATAATGCACATAAAATAATTTATTAATATACCCATCTAGAGAAAAAAAGACAAATCTCTAAGTGAGTGGGATCAAGGGTAAAACAACCCTAAGAACTGTAAAATATTTTTTCTTCCAAAACTAAGTTTTGTGAGACCATCTAATAATGCACATAAAATAATTTATTAATATACCCATCTAGAGAAAAAAAGACAAATCTCTAAGTGAGTGGGATCAAGGGTAAAACAACCCTAAGAACTGTAAAATATTTTTTCTTCCAAAACTAAGTTTTGTGAGACCATCTAATAATGCACATAAAATAATTTATTCATATAACCATCTAGAGAAAAAAAGACAAATCTCTAAGTGAGTGGGATCAAGGGTAAAACAACCCTAAGAACTTTAAAATATTTTTTCTTCCAAAACTAAGTTTTGTGAGACCATCTAATTATGCACATAAAATAATTTATTAATATAACCATCTAGAGAAAAAAAGACAAATCTCTAAGTGAGTGGGATCAAGGGTAAAACAACCCTAAGAACTGTAAAATATTTTTTCTTCCAAAACTAAGTTTTGTGAGACCATCTAATTATGCACATAAAATAATTTATTAATATAACCATCTAGAGAAAAAAAGACAAATCTCTAAGTGAGTGGGATCAAGGGTAAAACAACCCTAAGAACTTTAAAATATTTTTTCTTCCAAAACTAAGTTTTGTGAGACCATCTAATTATGCACATAAAATAATTTATTAATATAACCATCTAGAGAAAAAAAGACAAATCTCTAAGTGAGTGGGATCAAGGGTAAAACAACCCTAAGAACTGTAAAATATTTTTTCTTCCAAAACTAAGTTTTGTGAGACCATCTAATTATGCACATAAAATAATTTATTAATATAACCATCTAGAGAAAAAAAGACAAATCTCTAAGTGAGTGGGATCAAGGGTAAAACAACCCTAAGAACTGTAAAATATTTTTTCTTCCAAAACTAAGTTTTGTGAGACCATCTAATAATGCACATAAAATAATTTATTCATATAACCATCTAGAGAAAAAAAGACAAATCTCTAAGTGAGTGGGATCAAGGGTAAAACAACCCTAAGAACTGTAAAATATTTTTTCTTCCAAAACTAAGTTTTGTGAGACCATCTAATTATGCACATAAAATAATTTATTAATATACCCATCTAGAGAAAAAAAGACAAATCTCTAAGTGAGTGGGATCAAGGGTAAAACAACCCTAAGAACTGTAAAATATTTTTTCTTCCAAAACTAAGTTTTGTGAGACCATCTAATTATGCACATAAAATAATTTATTAATATACCCATCTAGAGAAAAAAAGACAAATCTCTAAGTGAGTGGGATCAAGGGTAAAACAACCCTAAGAACTGTAAAATATTTTTTCTTCCAAAACTAAGTTTTGTGAGACCATCTAATTATGCACATAAAATAATTTATTAATATACCCATCTAGAGAAAAAAAGACAAATCTCTAAGTGAGTGGGATCAAGGGTAAAACAACCCTAAGAACTGTAAAATATTTTTTCTTCCAAAACTAAGTTTTGTGAGACCATCTAATTATGCACATAAAATAATTTATTAATATACCCATCTAGAGAAAAAAAGACAAATCTCTAAGTGAGTGGGATCAAGGGTAAAACAACCCTAAGAACTGTAAAATATTTTTTCTTCCAAAACTAAGTTTTGTGAGACCATCTAATTATGCACATAAAATAATTTATTAATATACCCATCTAGAGAAAAAAAGACAAATCTCTAAGTGAGTGGGATCAAGGGTAAAACAACCCTAAGAACTGTAAAATATTTTTTCTTCCAAAACTAAGTTTTGTGAGACCATCTAATTATGCACATAAAATAATTTATTAATATACCCATCTAGAGAAAAAAAGACAAATCTCTAAGTGAGTGGGATCAAGGGTAAAACAACCCTAAGAACTTTAAAATATTTTTTCTTCCAAAACTAAGTTTTGTGAGACCATCTAATAATGCACATAAAATAATTTATTAATATACCCATCTAGAGAAAAAAAGACAAATCTCTAAGTGAGTGGGATCAAGGGTAAAACAACCCTAAGAACTGTAAAATATTTTTTCTTCCAAAACTAAGTTTTGTGAGACCATCTAATAATGCACATAAAATAATTTATTCATATAACCATCTAGAGAAAAAAAGACAAATCTCTAAGTGAGTGGGATCAAGGGTAAAACAACCCTAAGAACTTTAAAATATTTTTTCTTCCAAAACTAAGTTTTGTGAGACCATCTAATAATGCACATAAAATAATTTATTCATATAACCATCTAGAGAAAAAAAGACAAATCTCTAAGTGAGTGGGATCAAGGGTAAAACAACCCTAAGAACTGTAAAATATTTTTTCTTCCAAAACTAAGTTTTGTGAGACCATCTAATTATGCACATAAAATAATTTATTAATATACCCATCTAGAGAAAAAAAGACAAATCTCTAAGTGAGTGGGATCAAGGGTAAAACAACCCTAAGAACTGTAAAATATTTTTTCTTCCAAAACTAAGTTTTGTGAGACCATCTAATAATGCACATAAAATAATTTATTCATATAACCATCTAGAGAAAAAAAGACAAATCTCTAAGTGAGTGGGATCAAGGGTAAAACAACCCTAAGAACTGTAAAATATTTTTTCTTCCAAAACTAAGTTTTGTGAGACCATCTAATTATGCACATAAAATAATTTATTAATATACCCATCTAGAGAAAAAAAGACAAATCTCTAAGTGAGTGGGATCAAGGGTAAAACAACCCTAAGAACTGTAAAATATTTTTTCTTCCAAAACTAAGTTTTGTGAGACCATCTAATTATGCACATAAAATAATTTATTAATATACCCATCTAGAGAAAAAAAGACAAATCTCTAAGTGAGTGGGATCAAGGGTAAAACAACCCTAAGAACTGTAAAATATTTTTTCTTCCAAAACTAAGTTTTGTGAGACCATCTAATTATGCACATAAAATAATTTATTAATATACCCATCTAGAGAAAAAAAGACAAATCTCTAAGTGAGTGGGATCAAGGGTAAAACAACCCTAAGAACTGTAAAATATTTTTTCTTCCAAAACTAAGTTTTGTGAGACCATCTAATTATGCACATAAAATAATTTATTAATATACCCATCTAGAGAAAAAAAGACAAATCTCTAAGTGAGTGGGATCAAGGGTAAAACAACCCTAAGAACTTTAAAATATTTTTTCTTCCAAAACTAAGTTTTGTGAGACCATCTAATTATGCACATAAAATAATTTATTAATATACCCATCTAGAGAAAAAAAGACAAATCTCTAAGTGAGTGGGATCAAGGGTAAAACAACCCTAAGAACTGTAAAATATTTTTTCTTCCAAAACTAAGTTTTGTGAGACCATCTAATAATGCACATAAAATAATTTATTAATATACCCATCTAGAGAAAAAAAGACAAATCTCTAAGTGAGTGGGATCAAGGGTAAAACAACCCTAAGAACTTTAAAATATTTTTTCTTCCAAAACTAAGTTTTGTGAGACCATCTAATAATGCACATAAAATAATTTATTAATATACCCATCTAGAGAAAAAAAGACAAATCTCTAAGTGAGTGGGATCAAGGGTAAAACAACCCTAAGAACTGTAAAATATTTTTTCTTCCAAAACTAAGTTTTGTGAGACCATCTAATAATGCACATAAAATAATTTATTCATATAACCATCTAGAGAAAAAAAGACAAATCTCTAAGTGAGTGGGATCAAGGGTAAAACAACCCTAAGAACTTTAAAATATTTTTTCTTCCAAAACTAAGTTTTGTGAGACCATCTAATAATGCACATAAAATAATTTATTAATATACCCATCTAGAGAAAAAAAGACAAATCTCTAAGTGAGTGGGATCAAGGGTAAAACAACCCTAAGAACTGTAAAATATTTTTTCTTCCAAAACTAAGTTTTGTGAGACCATCTAATAATGCACATAAAATAATTTATTAATATACCCATCTAGAGAAAAAAAGACAAATCTCTAAGTGAGTGGGATCAAGGGTAAAACAACCCTAAGAACTTTAAAATATTTTTTCTTCCAAAACTAAGTTTTGTGAGACCATCTAATAATGCACATAAAATAATTTATTAATATACCCATCTAGAGAAAAAAAGACAAATCTCTAAGTGAGTGGGATCAAGGGTAAAACAACCCTAAGAACTGTAAAATATTTTTTCTTCCAAAACTAAGTTTTGTGAGACCATCTAATAATGCACATAAAATAATTTATTCATATAACCATCTAGAGAAAAAAAGACAAATCTCTAAGTGAGTGGGATCAAGGGTAAAACAACCCTAAGAACTTTAAAATATTTTTTCTTCCAAAACTAAGTTTTGTGAGACCATCTAATAATGCACATAAAATAATTTATTAATATACCCATCTAGAGAAAAAAAGACAAATCTCTAAGTGAGTGGGATCAAGGGTAAAACAACCCTAAGAACTGTAAAATATTTTTTCTTCCAAAACTAAGTTTTGTGAGACCATCTAATAATGCACATAAAATAATTTATTAATATACCCATCTAGAGAAAAAAAGACAAATCTCTAAGTGAGTGGGATCAAGGGTAAAACAACCCTAAGAACTTTAAAATATTTTTTCTTCCAAAACTAAGTTTTGTGAGACCATCTAATAATGCACATAAAATAATTTATTAATATACCCATCTAGAGAAAAAAAGACAAATCTCTAAGTGAGTGGGATCAAGGGTAAAACAACCCTAAGAACTGTAAAATATTTTTTCTTCCAAAACTAAGTTTTGTGAGACCATCTAATAATGCACATAAAATAATTTATTCATATAACCATCTAGAGAAAAAAAGACAAATCTCTAAGTGAGTGGGATCAAGGGTAAAACAACCCTAAGAACTGTAAAATATTTTTTCTTCCAAAACTAAGTTTTGTGAGACCATCTAATTATGCACATAAAATAATTTATTAATATACCCATCTAGAGAAAAAAAGACAAATCTCTAAGTGAGTGGGATCAAGGGTAAAACAACCCTAAGAACTGTAAAATATTTTTTCTTCCAAAACTAAGTTTTGTGAGACCATCTAATTATGCACATAAAATAATTTATTAATATACCCATCTAGAGAAAAAAAGACAAATCTCTAAGTGAGTGGGATCAAGGGTAAAACAACCCTAAGAACTTTAAAATATTTTTTCTTCCAAAACTAAGTTTTGTGAGACCATCTAATTATGCACATAAAATAATTTATTAATATACCCATCTAGAGAAAAAAAGACAAATCTCTAAGTGAGTGGGATCAAGGGTAAAACAACCCTAAGAACTTTAAAATATTTTTTCTTCCAAAACTAAGTTTTGTGAGACCATCTAATTATGCACATAAAATAATTTATTAATATACCCATCTAGAGAAAAAAAGACAAATCTCTAAGTGAGTGGGATCAAGGGTAAAACAACCCTAAGAACTTTAAAATATTTTTTCTTCCAAAACTAAGTTTTGTGAGACCATCTAATAATGCACATAAAATAATTTATTAATATACCCATCTAGAGAAAAAAAGACAAATCTCTAAGTGAGTGGGATCAAGGGTAAAACAACCCTAAGAACTTTAAAATATTTTTTCTTCCAAAACTAAGTTTTGTGAGACCATCTAATTATGCACATAAAATAATTTATTAATATACCCATCTAGAGAAAAAAAGACAAATCTCTAAGTGAGTGGGATCAAGGGTAAAACAACCCTAAGAACTTTAAAATATTTTTTCTTCCAAAACTAAGTTTTGTGAGACCATCTAATTATGCACATAAAATAATTTATTAATATACCCATCTAGAGAAAAAAAGACAAATCTCTAAGTGAGTGGGATCAAGGGTAAAACAACCCTAAGAACTTTAAAATATTTTTTCTTCCAAAACTAAGTTTTGTGAGACCATCTAATAATGCACATAAAATAATTTATTAATATACCCATCTAGAGAAAAAAAGACAAATCTCTAAGTGAGTGGGATCAAGGGTAAAACAACCCTAAGAACTTTAAAATATTTTTTCTTCCAAAACTAAGTTTTGTGAGACCATCTAATTATGCACATAAAATAATTTATTAATATACCCATCTAGAGAAAAAAAGACAAATCTCTAAGTGAGTGGGATCAAGGGTAAAACAACCCTAAGAACTGTAAAATATTTTTTCTTCCAAAACTAAGTTTTGTGAGACCATCTAATAATGCACATAAAATAATTTATTAATATACCCATCTAGAGAAAAAAAGACAAATCTCTAAGTGAGTGGGATCAAGGGTAAAACAACCCTAAGAACTTTAAAATATTTTTTCTTCCAAAACTAAGTTTTGTGAGACCATCTAATAATGCACATAAAATAATTTATTAATATACCCATCTAGAGAAAAAAAGACAAATCTCTAAGTGAGTGGGATCAAGGGTAAAACAACCCTAAGAACTTTAAAATATTTTTTCTTCCAAAACTAAGTTTTGTGAGACCATCTAATTATGCACATAAAATAATTTATTAATATACCCATCTAGAGAAAAAAAGACAAATCTCTAAGTGAGTGGGATCAAGGGTAAAACAACCCTAAGAACTTTAAAATATTTTTTCTTCCAAAACTAAGTTTTGTGAGACCATCTAATTATGCACATAAAATAATTTATTAATATACCCATCTAGAGAAAAAAAGACAAATCTCTAAGTGAGTGGGATCAAGGGTAAAACAACCCTAAGAACTTTAAAATATTTTTTCTTCCAAAACTAAGTTTTGTGAGACCATCTAATTATGCACATAAAATAATTTATTAATATACCCATCTAGAGAAAAAAAGACAAATCTCTAAGTGAGTGGGATCAAGGGTAAAACAACCCTAAGAACTTTAAAATATTTTTTCTTCCAAAACTAAGTTTTGTGAGACCATCTAATTATGCACATAAAATAATTTATTAATATACCCATCTAGAGAAAAAAAGACAAATCTCTAAGTGAGTGGGATCAAGGGTAAAACAACCCTAAGAACTTTAAAATATTTTTTCTTCCAAAACTAAGTTTTGTGAGACCATCTAATTATGCACATAAAATAATTTATTAATATACCCATCTAGAGAAAAAAAGACAAATCTCTAAGTGAGTGGGATCAAGGGTAAAACAACCCTAAGAACTTTAAAATATTTTTTCTTCCAAAACTAAGTTTTGTGAGACCATCTAATTATGCACATAAAATAATTTATTAATATACCCATCTAGAGAAAAAAAGACAAATCTCTAAGTGAGTGGGATCAAGGGTAAAACAACCCTAAGAACTTTAAAATATTTTTTCTTCCAAAACTAAGTTTTGTGAGACCATCTAATTATGCACATAAAATAATTTATTAATATACCCATCTAGAGAAAAAAAGACAAATCTCTAAGTGAGTGGGATCAAGGGTAAAACAACCCTAAGAACTGTAAAATATTTTTTCTTCCAAAACTAAGTTTTGTGAGACCATCTAATAATGCACATAAAATAATTTATTAATATACCCATCTAGAGAAAAAAAGACAAATCTCTAAGTGAGTGGGATCAAGGGTAAAACAACCCTAAGAACTTTAAAATATTTTTTCTTTCAAAACTAAGTTTTGTGAGACCATCTAATAATGCACATAAAATAATTTATTAATATACCCATCTAGAGAAAAAAAGACAAATCTCTAAGTGAGTGGGATCAAGGGTAAAACAACCCTAAGAACTTTAAAATATTTTTTCTTTCAAAACTAAGTTTTGTGAGACCATCTAATAATGCACATAAAATAATTTATTAATATACCCATCTAGAGAAAAAAAGACAAATCTCTAAGTGAGTGGGATCAAGGGTAAAACAACCCTAAGAACTGTAAAATATTTTTTCTTCCAAAACTAAGTTTTGTGAGACCATCTAATTATGCACATAAAATAATTTATTAATATACCCATCTAGAGAAAAAAAGACAAATCTCTAAGTGAGTGGGATCAAGGGTAAAACAACCCTAAGAACTTTAAAATATTTTTTCTTTCAAAACTAAGTTTTGTGAGACCATCTAATTATGCACATAAAATAATTTATTAATATACCCATCTAGAGAAAAAAAGACAAATCTCTAAGTGAGTGGGATCAAGGGTAAAACAACCCTAAGAACTGTAAAATATTTTTTCTTCCAAAACTAAGTTTTGTGAGACCATCTAATTATGCACATAAAATAATTTATTAATATACCCATCTAGAGAAAAAAAGACAAATCTCTAAGTGAGTGGGATCAAGGGTAAAACAACCCTAAGAACTGTAAAATATTTTTTCTTCCAAAACTAAGTTTTGTGAGACCATCTAATAATGCACATAAAATAATTTATTAATATACCCATCTAGAGAAAAAAAGACAAATCTCTAAGTGAGTGGGATCAAGGGTAAAACAACCCTAAGAACTTTAAAATATTTTTTCTTTCAAAACTAAGTTTTGTGAGACCATCTAATTATGCACATAAAATAATTTATTAATATACCCATCTAGAGAAAAAAATAATAAGTTATTTTATGTGCATTATTAGATGGTGTCACAAAACTTGGTTTTGAAAGAAAAAAATATTTTAAAATTATTAGGGTTGTTTTACCCTTGATCCCACTTAGAGATTTGAGTTTTTTCTATAGATGGATAAATTTATAAATTATTTTTTGTGCCATACTGGATGGTATGACAAATCTTGGTTTTAATAGAAAAAAATGTTTTATGGTTAATACGTTTATTTTATCCTTTATCTCACTACAGAATTGAGTTTTTAATTCTAGTTAGATATGTAAATAATTTGTTTTCCTGTCATATAAGACCATATCAGAACACCTAGTTTTGAATGAGAAAACAATTTGTTAATATTCTACTTTTATGATTTGTGTATCGTGTGAGTTTGGCTTGGTAGTGGGGGGTGGGAGCTGCATTTGGACGCTAGCTCCGGGCGCTAACTTCACACGAGTTCTTTGGACGCACAATGAATGTACATCTTTGGAAGCACAATGGCTCAGCTTTCAAACTGTGAACGAAAAATTTGTTTATGTTCTATACACCTAAAGAAATGAAAAAAATCAGTTGTTTTTGTTAGTGACTTACTCTGTATATGAATAAGATTTTTCATCATTGAATATAATATATCACTCTATATAGAGGTCAAAACATAAAATTACTTCAACATTTTTTAATTATACCTACAAATGAGACGACAAATGTTGTAACGTTATTATTATTAAAAAATAACTCAGCTTTAATAATCTTTATTAAATTGACATGATGATGATCTTCTGTTAATGGCTCTGATCTACTGATCAGTTGACCAGCACATTTTGCTGTATTCACTTAAGGGCCACCAGTGGTAAGTCTGAGTTACCTCATGCCCTATTCTTTCTGTGTGAGCTGAAATAGACATATACTATAAAAACTTATGTTCTGTGATTGTTAGTTTAGGTTGAAGCGTATGACCGAAGATGAGTGAAGAATGTTAGTTAAACAAATGGGTTAAAACTTTTCTCGCTCCGGAGCAACGGCGGAGCATTCACAACCAGAAATGTTGCCTCGGATAATAGCACCCTGGGTAAAAAAGAAAGGATGATTTTTTTTTTTTTTAAATTATAGTTGAATATTGTTGTGAGATAAAAATTTTATAAGGAGTAGCATTACCTGATGGTTGAGTTTCGCTAATATACATGATATGTTTAGTGGACTTGGTAATCCCGATTTGATTATTTCATTATATAGGTTAAAGTTCTCGATTTCATGAATATGGCATTCAAAGAATATATGATTTAAGTCTTCATATTGACCACACTCACAGTAAGGATGATCTTTAATTTTAATTTTGGCTAAATGGGCCCCCATTAACAGTGTCCAGTGCGCATTCGTATGATTGTTGTTATGTGTCTTCTATCAGTAAATGGAAATTTCTTGAACCAAGGCTTAGTGGGGAAGCTAGGTTGGATCTGTGCGTACCATTTGCCCTTGATTTTTGACAATTCCTTCCAGTATACACTGTGGCCTCTGTATATTTGCCTTCTCAAGGTGTTGAGTATGTCTTCTCTACTATATTGAATCTGCGCTGGCACTCGGAGAATTTGTCCGACTTTGGCTAAGCTGTCTGCTTTTTCATTTCCGTTTATGTTGACATGACCAGGGATCCATGCGACTTTGTAATTGAAACCGATTTTATTCGCATCAATGATTAATCTTTTGGTCATCAAGGACATATAATCTGATTTAGAGTTAATTTTGGTATCTGTTAATTTCATAATCGCACTTTGAGAGTCTGAGAATATTATTATATTATTGATGTTTTCTGCTAGGCATACAGTTGCACCTTTATTGATAGCTGAGATTTCTGAATTGCAAATGTTTATGTGTTTTGGTATGTTTGTTGAGTAAGAAAATTTAAGATCAGGTATATATACCCCTATACCTGTTTTTTCTTCGTCATTATTCGTTATTCCCTTAGAGGCGTCAGTATATACAAATGCATTGTCCTGTTTAACATGTTCTGTTAATATATTAAACATTGTATTATGATTAGTGCTGTCTTTGTCAATAGGAATTTTGAAAGTGGGTAGAGTTGATGTTTGCATGTTATAGTCAAATGAGAAACAGGGGAGGATATCGTCTCGAAATAGATTATTGAGATGTGGTTCAATGTAATTATATGCTTCGATTAAAAGAGGGTATTCTTTGCCTCTCCAAAAGCCCTGGCTGTATCTGCAGTGATGCCTAAATTTTAAAAGTGTTTTAGTTAAAGGATGATTAAGGTATTGACAGATTTTTGACATAAACCCGATGGCCAGACATTTCCTTCGGAATTCCAGGGATATTTCACTTGTTTCTGCCAGGAGAGCGTTGGTTGGTGTCGATTTCATACACCCAGTTATTACACGAAGTGCTTGAAATTGAACTCTGTCCAACTTGATGAGGTTAAGTTTGCTACATGGTTTAATGAAAATGGTGCCATAATCTAGGTGTGATCTTACAATTCCACAATATGCCATATATATGGATAGAGGATCTGCACCCCACCATACTTTGCAGAGTGCCCTTAATATATTAATTCCCTTGTGCGCTTTACCAATAATATAGTCAATGTGAGAGGTCCAGTTTAGGTTATGAGTAAATATTACCCCTAGGTATTTGACACTGTTTTTGGTTGAGATCGTATGTGAGTTTATGTGTAATGTTGGGTATGATTCCTTAGGCCTACCTTGGTTGAACCATATACCTTCACATTTTTGGTAGGAAAGCTGAAAATTGTGTTTGTTAGTCCAATCAGAGATTTTATGGAGGGTTGAATTGATTGTATCTGCCATAAGGGCTAGATTTTTACCTTTGTGTACAACTACCATATCATCTGCATATGCAAGCAACAAGCAGTCTTCTGGTATACAAGCAAAGATGGATCTTGAATATATATTAAACAGGATCGAACTTAGTGGGGAGCCTTGGGGCAGGCCAATTGTGGCAACTTGAGGTCCATGTATTTTACCATGGTTGTCAATAATAAAGAGTTCTCTATTAGAAAGAAATTGGAAAATTATATTGCATAAATCTGTCGGGATGTTGAGTTCACATAGGTATTTGTATAATAAATGGATATTAACATTGTCATATGCAGCTTTAATGTCGAGTAATACAGCCACAGCGGATTGATTTTCTGAAAAGGCCCATTGGATGTGAGTTGTAAAGAGGGCAATACTCTCTTGAGTACCCATATTTCGTCTGAAGCCAACCTGTTGGAAATTGAAGATCTTTAAATTTTCTACGTACCATTCTAACCGATTTTTAATCATGGATTCCAGAAGTTTACCTACACAGGAAGACAAAGCTATAGGTCTGTAGTTGTTCGGATCCAGGGGATTTTTATTAGGTTTAAGGAATGCTAGGATGAGTTGTTTTTTCCAAGAGGAGGGTATGGTGGATCCCATAAGGAATGGGTTAAAGATATTAAGTAAAACATTTAAGGCATTGTTGGGTAGGTATTTTATCATTGCGTTGCTAATATCATCTAAGCCACTGGCTGTGTTTTTTTTTTTGAAAAGACCGTTTTTTAATTCAATCATTGTGAATAATTCCGAGGAGGAGTTAGCGAGTGTGAATTCGAAATTGGGATCAATAAAACACGGGGTTAGTCTATCCAGTATATTTAGGCATATATTACTATTTGGAAATTTTTTAGGGTCCGACTGAGTTTGGGCATACTGAAATTTTTTAATAGTATTCCAAATATATTTGGTGTCCGTATTTCTATTCAATGTTGAACAAAACGCTTGAAATTTGTGTTTTTTCTTTTTTTTGAGAAACCTTTTTGTTTGAGCAATTATTAATTTAGCATTTAGGTAATTTTCCATATTGAAGTTATTCTGAAACTGACTTAATGCATATTTACGTTCCTTTACTTTTTTTAAAAATTCTTCGTCCCACCATGCACAAGAGATTTTTTTGGACAGGTTAGTGTTATTTTTAGTTTTTTTCATGGGTATGGCCTGTTCAGCACCTTTATTGATTATTTCAATGAAGTTGTTGTAATTACAATTGTCGTGTAGCGTCTCGTTAGTAGCTAGTAAAATTTGGTTGTAATATTGTTTCCAATCGGCTAGTTTATAGTTCCTTACGATACGCTCCACTCTTATGTTAGTTGAGTTGTAATTATTGGTCAACTCACCCACTACACATAAAGTCGGGAAATGGTCACTATTCGCACAATCTGGGAGCACATCCCAATTACAAGTGGATCCTAAATTACTTGACACGATTGTTATGTCTACTGGGCTGGGTCTTTGTCCAGGTACAGGTAGTCTTATAGGTCTGCCGTCATTAAGGTAGATAAGGTTATTTTCGTCAATTATTTCCATGATTATATTTCCATTACTATTGTTAATCTCACTTCCCCAACCTGCATGGTGTGAGTTGAGATCCCCCATTAGAATGCTATTACCCGTTAAAAAGTTAAAGAGTCTATTAAAGAATGTTTTAGAAATTTTGTTTGTGGGGTTAGAATAAACATTAATTATATTTAGATCCACAATTTTTATAATAATATATCGGAATTTATTTGTTTGCCATCTATTGTCGAATGAAATGATGTCATACTTTATGTTATCCTTAATAAGAGTAGCTACACCAGCGGCTCCATTTTCCTGATCGTTTCTAATTATGTTAAAGTGTCTTAATTTGAAAAAGTGTTTATTTTTAAGTTTAGTTTCATTTAAAAGAATTATATCTGGATCTTCGTCCCTAATAAGATTTATGAGATTACTTCTATTAGAATTAATACTGTTAATATTCCACTGAATTATTTTTAATTTACTATGCATAGTTGATATTGGAGATTTGGAGATTGAAGTTTAGAAAGGTACAGTTGGGACAAGGAGTTTGGGTTTGAATTTAAATTTTTTGATTAACGATAAGGGATTGGTTTGATGCAAGTTGTTAAGTTGATTTGGCTATCTATGGGTTAGTACCGATCTGGGAGGTCCAGATCCTGGTAGCGATTGTTCATTATAAAATATTTATTTATTAATTCCCTTATTTGAGTTTTCTCCTGTTCAGAGTACTTTATAAAATTATTGTAAAAGCTTTCGATATCAGAATTTTGCGATGCACCACTGGGCTGGGTAAAACCCCTAAAGGGGGCTTCAATATTTGTTACGCTAGAGCTTGGTAGGTTATCATTATTATATGTCATTGATTTGGTTAGTTCAGAATGATTGCGGCCATTGGGGTTTGTCAGAAGACTGTCATGATCATGTTTATTGTACATAGTGTTAGCTTTTTTGTTAGGAGGGCTTTTGGTTGTAAGGGCATAAGAACGTTTAGAGTTTAATTTCTGACTTAGGGTTGAAGCTACTGCTCTTCTCTGATTTATCTCTATAAAATTATCTGATTTATTGTTTTTTTTTGGGATACTTTGGGAAAGTTGACTGGGTGATAAGCGAATGTCTCATGGTTAATTATGGGTGGGTGCAAATTTGAGGCTTCAAAGTATGTTAAATTTTCATAGGCCATAGTGGCTTTAATAGCTTTTTGTCTGTCTCTCTCGGGGCAAGATTTGTCTAATGAATTGTGTTGGTCACTTTTGCAGAATAAACATTTTAACGCGCAACTGGCATTGGTGCCATCGTCATGAGTGATCCCGCAATTTTGACATTTTTCTTTGCTGCGACACTGTACTTTGGTATGTCCATACCGTAGACATCCATAGCATTGTGTTACTCTTGTGATGTACGGCATTATTCTAAATGGCAAATAGTATATTTTTACATCAGTAGGCAATATTACTCCTTCAAATGTGAATAAAATTGTACCTGTGGGCACATACTCTATTTCACCGTCAGGTTTAACTTGTCTTCTGCTTAGTCTTTTTACACTAATTATATTAATGGATGATTTACTGAATTTTTTGATTTCCTCTTCGCTATATTCAGGATTGACTCCTTTGACAATGCCTTTGCAAGTAACTTGATTTCTCGGGATGTATACTTTGTAATCATTTGGGTTTAGTGTGGGTTTATTAACAAATTCGTTAGCCGCCGCGGCAGTTATAAAATTAATGCCAATCTTATTAATACCTTTAACTTTTACATCTAAAATATTGTTAAGTTTTAAATTAAATATTTATTTAGCAATTTTCATTTGATTATATTTACCGATTTTATACGTTTGATCAGCGCCTTCTACCATTACCAAAAAAGGACCTTTGGCAAGTCTATTATTATATAAAATGTTTTCAACTTCTTTATTCTGGTTTTGATTTGCCATTTTATCTGTTAAAATGTTGTTTTTTTCCTTTGTGTTTTGATCATTTTTTGTTCTATTATCCGTATTTTCGCCATGCTCCATTTTGTTGTCAGCTTCAAGGACAGGAGGGGCAGGGGCCCCTCCGCGATCCGGTGCCATCGGCTTACTTAATTAATGCTACTCCTTAAAATTAACTATTACTCACCAAAACAACACGAGGATATGATGGGTAATTTAAACAAAGGAGTTGTTAGTAGGTCACTCACGGTTTTTTTTCCACTTATTCTCGTAGTTAACGTAAAACACCTTATCACTTTCACGCTTCGCCACAGAATGTAAATTGACATGTGTTTTATTGAGGTTACCCTCAGAGTAAATAAATATATATGGAGAGGGCATTCTATCCTTTTTTATTAAGCCAACATCTAGTTGACTTCTGTTGACATCGTCCTCTAGAGATTCCATAAGCGTACTTTCAAGCAGGATAATTTAAAATCCTACATTAAATAGTTTATTTTTTAAATATTTTTGTAAACATTTTGAACTATTTTAAGCGATTTTCTTGAGAGGTTGTTAACCATGAGAAAGAAATGTGAAAAATATGTGGTGTGCTTTTCTCAAGCCATTAGATAATCAATCTTACACTTCACAAGTAAGTTAGGAAAGTAGTTTTTGAAAAATTTAAAATATAATATAAGTTGATAAGATTTGATAATTTTTTATTTTGCTTCCTTTCTTTTTTATGTTATATACCTACCATTCACATTTTTTTTTATGTCATTCGCATTTAGGTACTCCTTACTGTAACAAGGTTTTAGGAGCAATAAAAAATATTATTTATTTGATTCGATTATTAAATACGTACATTTAATATAAATTTACAAGCATTTGCTATGTTTTAATGTTAAAATTTATCAGTATTACAGAAAATACAACTTTATCGAAATTATATAACTTCTCACGACATATTTAATTCAAATGTGATATATTAATAACATGTAAAATACCCAATTTTAATTTTCTATTTTTTTGCTAAAATAAATAAAAAGTTATAATTCTTCGCGTCGCCACTGTCTAATACATCACGTCAATTTTTATTGTTGATTTCGTCCTCTGCACGAGATTTTTCTGCGCGTCTCACGTCCCTCGCCCACAAACTTTGCCGAGAGAGAGGGCTAGATGTTGGCTTAAATTTTGTAAATGACATTAGATATACAGGGCATATCTAGTAGTTCCTTTATCTGAGGAAGTTACCATTTAATGACATGACACTCATGACAGTTCCCTTTAGAGGGTATGTTCCGTAGTATGTGGTACGTTCCACTACGTCACATCTCCCCCCCATAACAACCCTAATAGCACAAAAGGTCCGATTGACGTTTTTTTATGGTCCATTTAACGTCAGAACGTCCGAGGACCAAAATAAAAACGTTTTATAAACGTTTGTGCAAGAACGTTTTTAAAATGAACCTAAAGAAACGTCCAAAATATGTCGTCAAAACGTCCGAAGTGATAAATAAAAAAAAACGTTGTCTAAGCTCCACTACTCTGACGTTTTTAAAACCTACGATAAAAAAACACCTAGTACTTAAATGGTTTTTTAACGTTCATATCAAAAGGTTTTTTATAAAGTCACAATAGGGACGCTTTTAAAACGTTTTATATGAGTCGTTTTTAAAACCACCCGTAAAAACGTTCAAAAAACGTTTTGTTTAGGTCCTCAAAAGCATGTTTTGAAAAAAGTCAGAAATTTACGTTTTTTAAACGTTTTTATAAGTTGTTTTTATAACCACTGTAAAAAAAACGTCCAAAAAACGTTGTTTTTAGGTCAAAAGTATGTTTTGAGAAAAAATCGTGAATGGGACATTTTTTAAACGATTTATTTTAGTCGTTTTTAAAACCACCAGTATAAACGTTCATAAAACTTTTTGTTTGGGTCCTCAAAAGAATTTTTTGTTAAAAGTCAGAAAGTTACGTTTTTTAAACGTTTTTGTAAGTTGTTTTTATTACCACTTCATAAACATCCAAAAGACGTTGATTTTGGGCCTGCAAAAGTATGTTATTTTGGGAAATGATCATAAAAGGGACGTTTTCTAAACGTTTTATTTTAGTCGTTTTTACAACCACAAGTAAAAACGTTTTCGTTGGGTTCCCAAAAGAATGTTTCCATAAAAAGTCCTAAAAAGGACGTTTTTTAAACGTCTTTGTTAGTCGTTTTCATAACTAGTGTAAAAAAACGTTCAAAAGACGTTTTGTTTGCTCTCTCTGTCTGTGTCTGATTCCAACCAATCACGAATTTAGCTCGCTAACGGTCGGTTTGGGAGAGAGACCGCGCACTCGCACTTCGCACTGCGTGGTTGTTGTTTAGTCTACAGTTGTTGCATAGTGGACGATAAAAACATGGCGTGACTCTCGGTAATTTCATGTTTATTTTCTCTGCAACTAGTGAAGATAAACCTAGCAAATCTTATATCTTTAAAATTATCATCTATTTTGTTATACTTATTTTGTTTCTTTTGTTTTTCGGTTTCCGAGGAGTGATATATTAAGTGAATTGTGTTTGTGTGTATGTCTTATAGCTGTGGTTGAACATTTAACATGTATATTAGGTAGGTACTTTAAACCCTGATATAGGTATATTTTGTGATTCATTTTTGTCATGTAATTAGTGATTTTTCAAGATTTTTGACTCTGTAAATCTACTTGTTTGTTGTGAAATGTATAAAGAAAAGGAAGTTTCGAAGCATCAAAAGTACAGGTATATCAACAAGAATTTATCAAAGGATTTATTTGAAAATGTCGAAAATCATGTGTTCAACATAATTATTCTAGTTTCTCCAATTCTGATGATTCCAGTCTCATAAGCATACAAGAAATACTCCTACATATTTCGTTGAAGACACCTGCTCAGCACCAACCGAAATGATGGCTAACTTGTTTATGTGTGACCAACTGTATTTTAGTTACAGAAATGAACATTATTTTATTTTTGGTATATATTTTCATACTTAAAAAATAATTTTTTTTAACTTGACTTATTGTGTAAATGAAAATTATTTTATTGTACAGATTGTATATAAGTATCAATATTTTATTAATAAATATGTATTTTTTTTTTGCTTGTATGAACGTCTTTTGTCGAACAATTTATTTAGTCCATTTTGAAACGTTTTTAAAACATCCTTTTTCGACGTCTATATGACGTTAGAAGTTGTGACATTTGCACTATAAAAAAACGTTTTATAAACGTTCTTAGGTACTTTAAAGGACGTCCAGTGAACGTTTTAAAAGACGTCCAAGAAACGTCCTTTGTCGAACGATTTATTTAGTGAAACGTCTTTAAAACGTCCTTTTTCGACGTCTGTATGTCGTTGGAAGTTGTGACATTTGCACTGTAGAAAAACGCCTTATAAACGTTCTCGGGTACTTTAACGAACGTTTTTAAAACGACCCGATGGTCGGTCGTGTACGTTTTTAAGATGTTTTTTAAACGTCTTTGTGCTATTAGGGAAACTCTTTAAATTTATCTGGAAGTTTTATTCTTCTCTCACTTTTTCTTGTCTGCACTTCCAACCTTCGATTTTCCAACTGTTCCTTCCCATTGTCCTCTGTTTGTATTAAATACTAGTCTGGTTCATCTAATGTTTTTATTATCTTTGCAGGTACCCAATCTCTTTTTTCCTTCTGCATCAGAATATCTTCCTCTAGTGGGCTCCTTTCTCTTGCAGTCCTGTTGTAGTATTTACTTTGTTTGTCTTGCCCATACTTTGTCCTTGCCTGAATTTTATTTTTTGATCTTGTTTCCAACAATTTGTCAGTCATTGGTAGGTTAGTTCGAATTTTCCTTCCTATTAGAATTTCTGCTGGTGCTGGAAGATCCTCCTTCGGTGTGTTATTATAAATCATAACTATTTTTTATGTCTTCACTCTTCGATTTTATCACCATGTTCTTTATGGTTTGGATATGTCTTTCAACAAACCCATTTGATCTGGGATATCCAGGACTACTAGTCCTATGAGTCACGCCTTCTTCCTCTAGAAATACTTTAAACTCCCTCGAGTTAAACGGTGGCCCATTGTCACTCCTTATCTCTTTCGGGATTCCATGTGTATAGATTATTGGTTTCAGCTTACTTATTAACATAGTTGCTGTTGTTTTAGTCATTGGCTCGACTACGACAAATTTGAAGAAATAATCGGCAATTAAAATATATTGTTTGTCCTGTGCTTTTAAAAAATCCATCGATATTCTTTCCCATGGATAATTTGCTGTTGGAGTTGGTTGCATTGGTTCCTTAGTATTACTTTTGCTCTGTTTCTGACATATCATACATGAAGACACAAACTTTTTTATATCTGTTCCCAAGTTTGGCCAGTAAAAAATTTCTTGTGCTCGTCTTATGTTTGAGTTTATACCCATATGTCCTATGTGCACAGTTTCTATCATTTCTTTTCTAAGACAGTTTGGTATTACTATCTGTTTGTTTTTAAATATGAAACCATTATTCTCAAATAATTCATATCTGGTTGAAAAATAGGGTTTTGTTTCATTTGCCATGTTACTTATTTTTCTGGGCCATCCGTTTCTTATGTATCGTAACACTTGCTGTAATTCTGGATCTTTAGCCGTTTCTTCCTGTATCATTTGACATTTTTGCTTGCTGGCTACAACTATTGTTTGCACTTTATATTTATTTAATAGTTCTGTCTCTCCTATAATTTTCTTTTTTGTATTATGCTGTAGTCTTGATAAAGTATCTGCTAAATACATTGTTCTACCTGGTTGGTATTCTAGTTTTACCTTGTATCTCAGCAGTCTTAGAATTAAACTTTGTAATCGTGGTGATAAGTCATCAATGGGCTTGTTCATTAATCCTATTAACAGTTCTTTTTCTATTACTGAATACCTGCTCTGAGTCTCATTTAAAGTTGCTGAACAATAAGCGACTGGGTGATCATCTTGTAATAGCACGCCTCCTAAGGCCTGTTTACTGCTGTCTGTAGCTATTATTACCTCTTTATTGTCATCAAAATTTGCTAAAACAGGTGCATTGCATACCATATATTTTAAATTTCTAAAGCATTTTTCTTGGTTTTCATCCCATATCCAATGTGAGTCTTTTTTTAGAAGATTTCTTAGGGTTTCTGTTTGCTTCGACATGTTGGGTAAAAATCTTGATCAATAGTTAGTCATGCCTAAAAACCGCTGAAGTTCAACTTTATCTTTTGGAGCTTGCATGTCACAGACTGCTTCTATTTTTTCTTGACATATCTGCATTCCTTCTTCCGATATCCAATAACCTAAATACTTGATTTTGGTCACTGCTAGCTGTGTCTTGTTATTTTTAAATTTCATGTTCGCTTCTTGCGCAAGTTGGAGAAATGCTCGTAGCCGCTCATTATGTTCTTTCATCGTTCTCCCATGTATCAGGACATCATCTGCATAGGAGACAATTCCAGGTATTTTTTCTATTATTTTATACATCTCTTTCTAAAATGCTTCGGATGAGCAACATAGCCCATAGGGTAATCTCTTATATCTATATCTCCAAAAAGGTGTTGTTATCGTGCATAATTTTGCACTTTCTTTATCAAGTAGAATGTGGTGAAATGCTGTACTTGCATCCAATACCGTAAAAAATTTTGAACCTGCCACTTCTGCCAACGATCTGTCTGCTGTAGGTAAAGGTACTCGTTCTAGTTTTATATGCTCATTTAAAGGCCTTGGATCCAATGCACACCCGGACTGACTCATCATCCTTTAAGACTACCACTATTGGATGTGCCCATTCACTTGGTTCATCAACTTTTTCAATAATCTCGTTCCTCTCTAACTTTTCTAGTTCTTGCTTCACCTTTTTTAATAAAGGTCTCGGAATTTTTCTGCACCTGGCAATTGTTGGTTCTGTTTCTCTCATTCTTATTTTATACTTCTGTTTTAAACATCCCGTTCCTTGAAATACATCTTTAAACTGTGTTATAATGGCTTCACATTCCTTTCTTTTTTCTTTCATTAGCTTGTCTTCGTCTTCCACTATACAAACACGCTTTAATAGTTCTAACTGTTCTATTGTCATCAGACCTAATAGTGGTTGATAATCTCTTGTAGTTATATAAAATTGAATATCATGAACTTTTCTGTCTCTTATTAATGACTCTGTTAGTCCTTCAAATCCGCAGTCTCTCGCTTTTTTTTTAATTCTATTACGTATTCATCAATGTTTTGTCCTTCTGCTTGGACTGTTGTAAAAAATATGTATCTTATATATGTCTCATTCTTGAATGGTGTATAATGTTCACTAAAAGCGTCCATAATGACTTTTACTGTTAAATGTTCCTCCCAATTGGGCATATTTCCATCATCGTCTGGTTGGACTTGAAATTTAAATGTGTTATACACTTCGATACCTTCTTCACCTAGTATGTGTAGAAAAAGTGCTTTCTGGGTTTTGTTCGGCTTATTTTCCAATTCTGCTGCCACCCAGTATATTTTTATCAATTGTCGCCACTTTTCCCAGACCTCTGCCGGATTTTTTCCTGGTTCGAAAGACTTGGGCGGGGTTAAACTATTTGCTGCCATGGTTCTTTTGTTCTTTTGACCGCTGCCACCATGTAACGTTATTATTATTAATAAATAACTCAGCTTTAATAATCTTTATTAAATTGACATGTGTTTTATAAAAATTAACCAATTATTGAAGTAAAAAATATAGATTAGGAATTTTTATCATATTATATATTAATTCCACATTACAAAATACACTGAAGTTTTCTCGTAAACTAATAATAGGTACCTAGACCTAGATATTTATTTTTTTAATTGTACGCTCAAAGATATTTATCAGATGTTAGCATAATTTTCAATAAACACAAATACCTATTTTATGCGTTCCCAGTATTTCGTCTCCTATATTTACAACAAAAAAAGGATGACATTATTGTGCGATAAAGATAATTATATACCAACTCTTGCAACCACTGTAAAAGGCTGGTCCATGTTGCGAGCGGTTGCGGTTGGTATATGACGTCACGCTTTCTAAATCGAAAACGACTGGTCCTGATTTTGACAGCAACCGCGATCAGGACCACTAAATCGAAAAAGGCTTAGGTGACCATTTAATGACATGACACTCATGACAGTTCCCTTTAGAGGGTATGTTCCGTAGTATGTGGTACGTTCCACTACGTCACAAAATGCATATATAAACATTCCATAAAATACTAAAATTGAGATCAGTACATTGAACATTAATAGTGAATACATACTACAAAAAATATTAAATGAACAACAGTTTACTAACTGAAAACAAAACAAAAAAAATACAATTTTGGAAACATAAATAATAATATCATCGTTCAAACATAACACAGTACCCAACTTCATTTTCGTTCTGAGGTTCTCAACCATTTCATAATGTTGTCTTCAATTTCTTTTTTTTGTGGCATTTGCATTTCCATATTTTTCTACAGCATCTGTTATATAGCATTTTTATGAACTCGAACAAAGGAAAATAGAATAGAATAAAATGAAATACACTAGAAGTTATTGTCAACCCTCTAGCTGTAACTATGATTATAATTGGTTCCAAAAAGATATCAAATACCCAAGAAAAACAAAATTGAAAGTAATTACACAATTGAATGTTTTAGGATTAACCTTAATCATCAAGAATAATTCACTCACTTATTGTCAAGTCTGCTATTTTCAGTCCCATGCATTTTTTTTTATTTTTTTTCCATGTAAACTATATGTGGCTGCAAAGGAATTAGTCATAAGCTATGACATGTCTCTCTTAATACATTTATAGCATACATATGCTAAGCACACCCAACTTAGAGAATGCATTATACTGAAAAATAGGAATATTGAAGAATAATAAGATAATTTCAACATATACGCACTTGATAGTTATTCAGTCTGATGTTACTATATACTTATTAACTTACTAATAAGTGGCACATAGGTATGTAGTATCTATGACTCAGTCGATCGCGCATTTTCAATTTCCACTTCTTATGGGTAAACAAATCTATGTTATTTCAAGCATACTTTCCGAAACATGAAAAGTGCTTCATTTCTATTACTAATGTAATATCCAGTTATACGTCCACTTTTGTTCGTACAATGGACGTACACTTTAAAATTTTCAATGTACGTCCATTTTCGTACTTGCAATGGATGTTAATACAACTTTTATAGCTATTTGTAATTTGACTGGTCGTAAAATGGACGTTCAATTTGTAACATTCAGTGTACGTCCACCTTCGTACGTACAATTAGGATCATCCAATGTACGTTCATTTTCGTACATACAGTGAATGTTCATTCAACGTCCATGGCTATTCGTACTTTGCATCGTCATAAAATGGACGTTCGATTTGTAACATCCATTGTACGTCCACCTTCGTACGTACAACCGACGTACAATTTGGAACATCGGTCGTTTAATTCCAAACATCCAATGTATGTCCATCTTTGTACTTACAATGGATGTCCATAAAACGTCAATGAATGTTTGGACTTGAAATAGTCGTTGAGCGGACGTCCAATGGACGAACAATTCGGGACGTCCAATAAGCATACATGTTTGTACGTACAATGGACGTTTTGTGCTGTGTGGGTAAAAGCAAATATTTTAAAATTATTTTTATGTATACAGGGTGTAGAGTGTTTTAAAAAGTGTAGTTTTGGTCAGGGACCCGGACCGAAATGAAATTGACGGTTCGGTTCGGTTCCGGTTCTTGTCACATTAATAAAAATCCGGTCCGGTACGGTTCCGGTTCTCAAAAAAAAATTTCGGTTCGGTCCGGTTCTAACAATTTTTTTTCGGTTCGGTTCAGTTATTTCGGTTCAATTGATTTTTTATAGTAGGTATACAGGGTTATTCATTATAAATTACCCACCTGCTCTTAATATCGTTATTGCAAATTGAAAAAAAAAAGATTCAAATAAAAGTTGTGTGGTTATAACGGTTTTTTGTTAAAATTCTATCAAATGTACAGTAGCGTGCAGATTTTCGGGGATATAAAAAAATATTTTTTTAAACGGGATACGTTGTATATTTTTACATTTTTATAATCTTCTCAACGAGCTGATTTGAACGATGAATCACACTTGACGTCTAATCTGGATAATAAAGACACTATTATTCTTTGATAAAGATCTACAGCCACCTGAAAAATTAGGTAGAGCTATTGGGTGGAAAGTGCTCCACATTGTGCGCATGCGTTGTTAATGTTGGATTTTGTTTTTTCTGATTATTTAGAATAAAAATAATAAACCAAAACTACTATCGGAATCTAACTGGGGTTAAACATTAATAAAAAATTTCATTTATTTTTGCATTTACTACTCCAAAAAAAAATTTTTTTATGGAGCACTTTCCTCCCAATAGCTCCTCCTGAAAAATCCCTTCAAAATTTTGACGTACCTACCTTCACTTTATTCACCATTTTTCAGCTGTGTGGTTTTATTATTCAGCTACTTTCACTCATAAAAACTATGGGGTTCAGCAAGTCTTACTAGTCACGTGAATCAGCTATTCCAGCCAACAAAAAAGCAAATGAAAAAGGCACAAGAACCGAAAAAAACCGAAAAAACCGAAAAAAATCATTTTTATTTCGGTTCGGTACGGTCCGGTTCATAAAAAATATTTTTAATAAAATTTCGGTTCGATTCGGTTCCGGTCCATCTAAAACATTTCGGTTCCGGTCCGGTTTTCGCTTAATAATGGTTCGGTCCGGGTCCCTGGTTTTGGTTAGTGGTTACGATATTCTTCAATATTGTTGAGAACCAAAGGTTCCAAATTCCCAATTCAAGTATACAGTGTGGTCCATTAAGGCGGGTCCCCACCAAAGCAACACATGTTGGCGACATTGTCGTCAACTTTGTTGCTATTTTCATAAACATTGTCGAAAAATATCACGTCGTCTCCACCTACGAAATATTGTTGACCAACTTTGTTACTATAAAAAAAGCGAAACTCATCATTCATCTAGTGTTTAGCAACATGTGGAACGAGGAGGATCTGGTCATAGTTTCGGTGGCATTCCTTTTTATTTCGCGAAATAAACATCGTCGTGGCCACCACCTACGTCGTTTTTGGATACGTCCTAGTCTCCGAAAGAGACATGTATATAGTGGTAGTGACTTGCTAACTGACCTTAATTTAGACGATTTCAATCCCCTTCGCAATGAATTGAGAAGTAGTAAAAATTTCTCGAGAATGAGTTCAGTTGAGTTTGAAACATTGCTCCAAATGGTTGGCCCCAGGGTTTGTAAAATGGACACAAATTACCGAGGTGCAATTCCTGTTCAAGAGCGACTTGCAATTACTCTTAGGTTTTTAGCTTCTGGAGATTCATTCATCGTACGTTTTGTTTCGGTTTTTATACCATAAAATCTTCGAATCCCAAAGTTCAAGGTGAGACTGAAATTTTTCGATGAGCTGTCTTATTATTTCATTACTCCACTCCATACTAAATTAAAAACTAAACAACAACAAAAAACACTGCAAACTCTACGCCTGACTAAGTATAAATGAATGGCAAAATTGACAAAATAATAAAATATCCGAAAAAAATTAGTAATAAAGTTGATTCGGTGGAGACGCATTTCGACATGTTTGTAAACATTGTCGAGGAATCTATTTTTCTTTGATGTACCGCTCCTTGAGCGAAAACGAAAACAAAGTCGGCAACTTGAATTTGCGACATAAAAGTCGACGACTTTCCAGAATTTTCGGAAACTTTGTTGCCAACAAATGTTGCTTTGGTGGGGACCCGTCTTTATATAGTAACCTAGGCAAATGACTTAATTTTTTTCAAATGAACTGCCATACTTTTTTTACATTTTTAGAATCGACATAGTTAGTTCTACACACCCCTAAATTTTTTTTGTAAAACTCCCAGCCATCTCGGAGAAAACAACCTATTTACCAAAACTATTTGAATTGCACAACCCTTTTTAAAATATCACAACTTTTTCAGATTTAACGGTAAAGCTTTAAAATTACCAATGTAGAAAGACAATAGACTGTAGATTTTTTAATTTATATTTTGTACAGGGTGGTCTAAAATAAATTTTACATTCCAAAAACTTCCATTATAGTTTTCTCAGTTTTTTAAAATGGGACACCCTCAAAATTCTTGATCAATGGATGCTAAATTTTATGCTCTTTAACTTTGCCATTTACTCCTTTATACCTATTTTTCATCGTTTAAAAGTTATTAAGAAAAAACACATTTTTGGTTAGGTTAGGTTAGGTTAGGTTAGGTTAGGTTAAGAAAAAACACATTTTTGGTAAAAAACTAAGTTTAGATTAATAATAGAATATTATAATTAACAATTTTAATTTATTTGAAGTTTTAGTTTCATTTTATATAAGATGCTCAAAATGTCTGCCATTTTCTCTTATACATAAATTTACTCGTTCGTTAAATGATGCCGAAACGTTTCTTAGCATCTGAGGTGTATTAGATATAAATACTTGTACAATTCTCTCCTTTATATCTTCAGGTGATGTAGCTGGCGTTTGATAAACAAGATTCTTAACATAACCCCACTTAAAAAAATCAGGTTTTGTCAAGTCCGGTGATCGAGCTGGCCATTTTTTTGGACTATTTCTGCCAATCCATCTATTAGGAAACTGTTGATGATGTAACTCATTTGCTACCTCGCGTAAATAATGCGCTCCCCCCCCCCCCATCATGTTGGTACCACATTAATTGTTTTACAGCTAGGGGAACGTTTTCAAGTAAATGAGGAAGATAATTTAGCCAAAATATCTAGATACATCAGGCCATTTAAATTGCCTTCGAAAAAATGCGGTCCAATCACATGTTCCAGAATTATACCTCCTCGTGTGAGGATTTTCAGTGGCATAATAATGGAAATTGTGCCTATTAACGAATCCATTCGTATGGAATGAAGCTTTATCAGAAAATAATACTTTTTTAAAAAATGCTGGATCTTGTTGAATTTTTGATTTTGCCCAATTACAAAACCGCAATCGTTTCTCAAAATCCGTGTCTTTCAGCTCTTGGTGCATTTGTATTTTGTATGGATGGTAATTATGTTATTTAATATTCGTCCAACAGACCTTTCACTAATATCCATCAATTCAGAAATATTTTGTTGACTTGATTGTCATCATGGATAGCACATTTGGGGATTTGTGGCCAGTATGGGATTGTATTATAGATGCGTATTCCGCATTCATTACAAAAATTCTTCATTTCCGCGCTTGTAAATTGCCTGCCATCGTCCAGTCTAGCAAATGTCACTTGTAATACTTTAATGGTATTTGCAGCGGTTATTTGTTTCATTATTTTTATTTTGTTATAAATACTAATGTAGTCAACGATAACAAAAATATAGTCACCACTGGGTAGAGGTCCCATAAAATCTACAGCTGTATCCACCCAAGGCTTGGTTGGAATTTGTCTCCTTTTCATAGGGTTGGGTGGATTCGGAGCAGATACTAAGGTGCAACCCTTGCAGGAATTTACCATGCTTTCCGCCTCACTGTCCATCTTTGGCCACCATACCTTGGTACATAGTCGACCCTTCATTGAGACAATTCCAGGATGACCTTCATGTGCCGCTTCTAATACTCTCTGAAGCAATACTTTAGGTATTGCGATTCTTGTGCCTCGTAGGAGTACTTCTTCCCCAAAACAAAGTTCATTTTAGAATATTTTATATACCATCCCACTTATTATTATTAAGCGATTCTTTAACCTTTAGAGTTTCTGGGTCTGTTTCAGACAGGGCCCTAATTTCACTGAGAGGCACTGCTTTGGGTCGGTCAAAATCTACTACCTGGTTAATGTATTCGTCTTGGTCAAAAGTTGTATTTGACTCTGCTATGCATAGTCTTGACAAAGGTTCAGCTATATTATATTTCCCCGGTCTGTAGATAACTTTGTATTTGAACGCTTGCAGCCGTAAAACCCACCTTTCAATTCGAGCGCTAGGTTTTGATTTAGGCCCGAATATTACTTCTAGTGGTTTATGGTCTGTGATTAACTCGAACTCATCCAAACCATAAAGAAACATTTTGTAATGTTTAACTGCCCAAACCAACGCTAATGCTTCCTGTTCTGTTTGGCAATAATGCTGGATCCTCTCCTTTAAATTGGATCAAAACTGCGTCTAAACCAACTGGACTGGCATCTGCGACTACTTGTGTTTTATCCTTTGGGTCATAATAGCCTGGAGTTTTAATTGAACTCAATGATGTTTTTAATTGTGTGAATGCTGTTTCTTGTTCTTGTTTCCAATATTTCTTAATATTTGCCTGTTTGCCCAATTTTAACCTTAAAAGTTTGCGCAGTGGTTCGGCCTGCATTGCTAAATTGGGAATCCATTTGCCGACGTAGTTCAAAAGCCCTAGAAAACTATGGATTTCATCGACTGTAACTTGTGGTCTAAAACTCTGTATAACCTTAATATAGTTTTCTAATTGTCGAATTGATATTGCGGAAAGTTGGTGTCCTAAGAATTTAACTCGAGTTCGTTTGAAAATGCATTTTGCTTTATTTACCTCTATATTGTTTTCCGCCAAAACATTAAGTGTTGAATTAAGTCTTGTATCATGTTCGGTTCCATCTTCGCCGAAAACCAATATGTCATCTATGAAGTTGAGTGTCCCCTCGCATTTAGATAAACATTAGTCTCTTGTAACGAAAAAGCCCCTTCCTTCTTATGAACGTGGTGATTTGACGGGATTCAGGTGCTATTTCAATCTGGTGAAAGGCGTTCTTTATATCTAATTTAAAGTGACCTTTATACCCACATTTCTTACAAACTGCACCAATAGCTGGACAATCTCTATTGTATCTGTGCTCTTTAGCGCCGCATCTGCCACAATATTTAGCCTTATTATTAGGATTCCATGCTTTTACATTGCCTACTGATTGTGAACAACTTGGTTTATTATCAACAAAATTCTTCATCTGTTATTGGACTGCTTCTAAAGAGTTTGCTTCCCTCACAATATCATTCAGTGTAACTTGGTCCCCTGATGATAATATTTTCTTGCGCAATTCAATTCAGTTACATTTCTCAGCGATCTGATCAATTAAATTTTGTTCAGAATTAGTAAACCTACATTTTTGCGCTTGATTGCGGAGCCTTATTAAATATTTATCAAATTTTCCGTTTGGCAACTGCTCCATCAAGCGAAACAAATGTCGTTCATATATTTTACATTGCTTAGGCGTAAAGTATTTATCTAATTTACTTAAAGCTATCTGGAAAACATCTTCTTGACCATCTGGACTTGATTCTGGTAAATTATAAAAATCTCTTTCAGTCCCATTCCCCAGGAATGTAACAACAATGCTTTCCTATTTGTTGGAGACTCGACGTTAGATACCTCAATGTATATAAGGAAAGCCCTCCTCCATTTTTCCCATCGTACTCGGGTTGAATTTGGATCGCCATCGCAATCAAAATGTTCTATTGTTGGTAACATGGACATTTTATTGTCTCGATATACACTGAAACAGGAATAATCCTTTTCAGCTTCTCGGTATACACTGATGCAGGAATAATCCTTTTCAGCTAAGCTACCTTGCGAATTATCATTTTGTTGGCTCGATATACACTGAAGCAGGAATGTTCCCTTTCAGCTATACCGCCTTAAGAATTATTTTGTTAGCTCGATATACACTGAAGCAGGAATGTTCCGTTTCAGCTATACCGCCTTAAGAATTATTTTGTTGGCTCGATATACACTGAAGCAGGAATGTTCCCTTTCAGCTATACCGCCTTGCCACTTTGTACATATACATACGTCTTACATGCCAGTCAGTACCCCTCTCTCTTAATTAAATTTAATCATTGTTTTATTTATATATATTTATTTATTTATTATTTTTTTGTTTTGTTTGGATTTCAGCACAGCACATTTTCATGTCTGTGAAGATTTATTTGTACCACTGCATGCCTACGTCGTATACTACAAGTCAATTAACTTGGTATTATTGTATTTTTTCCATTTTTTTTCGTATTTTTTTTTTTTTTGATAAATTCAGTAAATGAAATGTCCTTATTTCATTACATTGCCAAATTTTATCAAATATTATTTCTAATAAAATATTTAGTACTTATATTTCCGTTTTCACTCGTCGCCACTGTAAAATATCTGGTTTCTTTCTAAATAAAACACTATTTAATCTTTTACTGTCGCTAGCTCGAAATCGAATGAATTCATTCTCCCCCGGCCACCGGCAGATTCATTTATTAATCACCCAACTTATATAAACACATGAATCATTATATCTCAATACAGTACATAATGTAAACATTCACACTCTAGAGTCTGAATATTTATTCTATAATACTTGCCTCTTATGCATTTTGCATGTATTTTCATTCTTTATCAAGGTAAAGAATGGATTTTCTGTAATCGAAATAAACGATATGGGATTGCCCTGGATTTCAAAAGTGTCACTGTCAGATATAAAATGGCGACGGTAATAATTATTTTCAAACAAGTTTTAATTTAAACAAAATAATGAGTGAAAAATCAAGTGAAGTAGATATAGAATTTAATAATATCTGAAATTGTAAATTATGAAAAAACACCAATGCACCAGATTTTAATTTCGGTAAGTGTACCACAGCACTATAAATATTAATACAATGTAATACAAATATGTCAACAAATAACTTGTGTTCAGATTTAATTTAATTTTGATTTATACTTTTTGATCGTGGAGAAAATATAGTCTGTTACTCGGTCAGAATGAAAAAATTCGAAACTCGTGGTTCCTCACACTCGCTGACGCGCGCGTTCGGAATTTTCCACTCGTGTCGAATTTTTCATTCTAACCTTGTTACAGAATCTACTATTCCAGTTTCCTTAAATCGGGTAAGCAATTTTTCAAAACTCAAACCAGCAAAATCTGAACTGTCACATTCTGACACTTCATAGATTTTTACCAAAAATACGTTTTTTTTTAAATAACTTTTAAACGACGAAAAATGGGTATGGAGAGTAAATGGCAAAGTTGAAGGGCATAAAATTTAGCATCGATTGATCAATAATTATAAAAATTATGAAAAAACTGAAAAAACCATAATGGAAGTTTTTGAAATGTAAAATTTATTTAAGACCACCCTGTACAAAATAAAAACTTCAAACTGAGTCTAACAAAATCTTCAGTCTATTGTCTTTGTACATCGGTAATTTTAAATCTTTACCGTTAAATCTGAAAAAGTTGTCATATTTTAAAAAGGGTTGTGCAATTCAAATATTTTTGGTAAATAGGTTGTTTTCTCAGAGATGGCTGGGAGTTTTACAAAAAAATTTTGGGGGTGTGTAGTACTAACTAGGTGGGTTATAAAAATATAAAAAAAGTATGGCATTCCATTTAAAAAAAATTAATTAATTTGCCTAGGTTACTAATGGACCACCCTGTATACATGAAAATAATTTTAAAATATTTGCTTTTAACCACCATTAATAGATACCGTTCACATAAATCTGTAAGTTTTACACAAGAAGAGTTATAGAACTACGACAGAGGTTTGCCGAACCCTGTATGTATAATACATTTTTGGAAATGGTATTTTACAGTTGTTCTTTAATTATCACAAAATACGGGATATATTAAAAACGTACGACAACCATCGATCCAACTTTTTGATTTATCCTGTATAAACGAATTTTTTATGTATTTTTAATACTCCTTAACAAACAGATTATAAAGTTTAGTTTCTTTTCGATTATGATTAATAAAAATATACAATATTTTAAATCGTTCAAATTGTCTCTTTTATTTTAAACACAATTCACCCTGTATAGTTGTAATTTAAAATTATTGCTATTATATTATACATGTACTATAAACAAAATATGTATGCAAATTGATCATTAATTCAAACATATGCGAGTCATTGAAAGTTTTTAAAATCTCAAAATTATGAAAAAATCGATTCTTTAAACGCAGAAACGTATCATTATTTTTTGTTAGTGCCATGGAAGCTTTTACTTAAGACATCTAGATCTTCGACATATGCAAATTTGACCGAAAACCATTTGCCATTTTAAAATTGCGTGGTCCTTTGATTTTTTATTCTAACAGATCTATTAATGGTTCATCAATAATGAATATACCAAGAGATGGCTCTACTACATCATTTTCAACAACCATATTCAAAAATAGTACTTTAGATCCATTACCAGTACCAATTCTAGTAAACCAAAATACAACTTTAGAAGTAACACCAACGTCAAGCCAAAGTTCAGAAGTATTACCTAACCAAATCACTAATTTACCAATATCAACGGTGAGTAATAATAATTTAGAAAATTTCTTCATATTCTATAAATACGTTGAAAAAAACTACTAATCATTTTAGATAGAAACAGTCAGCAGTAATCCGTCCAACATCCCTCCGACAATCGGCCCCGTTATAGACGATTGTCCAAATCTAAGCAGTATTATTAACTTGGACACTATTACGCAAGAGGAATTTACAACGATATTAACAGATAGTTGTCGTTATGACAGATTGATTAAACCCCCCGATCAGCAGCTTGTAGTACATTTTCGATTTGATATGACTCACATAGAATCAGCGGATCACTTGGTATGATAAGTCTTAGAAAATTTATTCAATTATTATTAATTTTAGGAAATAAAACTCTATCTGTCAGTAGATAGAACGTTCATTAACTTTAACGGTTCTGTAATCAATGACAATGCGACGTTTAGATTGTGACAATGGGGACGTGTGATGTGGTAGCTACAACAAATTCATTTGTAGTATATGAAAATATACCTAAAATTATTCACAAAAATAGGCTTGGCTAACTTTGAAACACTACGATTACTAAGAAATAAATTTTCAAAATTTCCAAGTGACGTCAGCTACATTACTTTGTTTAAAGTAATGTAGATGGCAGGACAAGGCATAATTTACAGTTATCTGTCGAATATTACCAAACCAAATAGCCTTAGTGACTTTGACTATTAAAAAAAAAGAAGAAAAAATCAAAACACATAGACGACACATAAACATTAAAATAATAGGTTATGTTATACTGAAAAGTGACAAGTAAAACGCTGTGACTAGCAGTACATCAGATGTACGTGTATTTTATATATCGGTCGTTCACTGCGTTTTAAGGTTTACAAAGTATGGAAGTATGTTTGCGCATTTGCTTGATACGTTTGATAATATTTCTGTCACTTTGTTTTTTTCGTAATGCATATATTATATGGGTTTGGTGTATAAGGGCCCGGAGTTTGATTCCCAGTACGGCCAACTTTTTTTATGTTTTGATAATTTTTTTTAAACTTAGTCATTGGTAACCGGTTTGATTTGTACAGTAATAATGTAATTAAAATAATAAACTAATCAGTAGTAGAAGGTGTGTTTGCTATTTGTATTGAGGTAAAAAATATAATAGTTCAGAATTTCCAGTAGTGGGTGTATTAGGGCCGGAATATGCCGGAACGGCGTTTCGATACTTTTTTTCAGTCCGGTATATTTTTCAGAATGGATATTTTTTTGGGAGCGACTTATGGTAGAATTTAACCGGCACAAAGCGTCACATAAGAAAAAAGCGTTATGCTCCCTCCAAGCGACTCCCTCTCTTTCCACATTATAATTTTTGTCACATTTAATTTTTTTTAATTATTTGTAATTATTTTATAGGGAGAGAAAGTTTTTTATATTTTCTCATTTTTTGGCATTTTTCTGATTTTTGTTTTTTATTTTTATTTTTTTTGGTTTATTTTTCTAATTTTTCCTAATTTTTTCCTATTATTCTGTTTTTTTTTCTTTTGTACTCTTATTTTTTCTTATTCCTCTGACTTTTTGTGATTATTTGCGATTTTTCTGCCATTTTCTTCGAATTTTGTTTCGATTTTTTTACTTCATTCGATTTTTTTAATTTTTTTTCGTTACAATTTTTTTGGGTTTTTTCTTGTTCTTTGTGTTTTTTTTCGTTGTTTTACATCGTTTTTTTTGCGATTTTTAGAGCGCTTGGTCTTTCCATATTTTACAATTTTACTTTTCATTTTTTTTAATATTTTTGTTTAAATTTGATTTCTGTTTTTCTTATTACTCCGATTTTTTTTGTGATTTTTTGAGTTAAAATTTTTTCTCGTCTTTTTTACATTTTCTTGATTTTTTTTTCGATTTTTTCTCATCGTTCCAATGATGAAAAAATGTTTCATCATTGTTGTTTTTTTTTCTAATTTTTTCTTATTCCTTTATTTTTTGCGAGAATTTTCGATTTTCTTCTCATTTTTATGATTCTTTGTTTTTTTTTTTTGGTTTTTTTTCGAGTTTTTCTAATTTTTCCTCATTTTTGTTTTCTCATTTTTTCTCATTCCTCTGTTTATTTGCGATTTTTTGCCGTTTTCTTGAATTTTGTTGCGATTTTTTTTTAATTCATTCGATTTTTTTCATTTTTTATCGTTACAATTATTCTTGTGTTTCGGTTGTTTTTTTTTTTTGGTTGTTAAAATTTTTTCTCGTCTTTTTCTTATTTTTCTGATTTTTCGTTTTTTTTTTTTGTCGATTTTTCTCATTTTTCACATTTTTCATCATTGTTCTTTTTTTTCTAATCTTATTTTCTATTTTTTTCTCATTTTTCTCATTCTTTTAATTTTTTGCGATTATTTGCTGTTTTTTTCTCATTTTTTTGAAATTTTGTTGAGATTTTTTTACAATTTATTTCAATTCCTTCAAATTTTTATTGTTTAAAAATTTTTTTGTGTTTTCTTTTGCTATATTTTTCGATTTCTTACGTTTTTTGCGTCGTTTTTGTTTTTGCGATTTTAAGCGTTTAAATTTTTCGTTTTTTTAAAATTTTCTGATTTTTCTTAAAATTTTTTCTATTTTTTCTCTCCAAAATTAATGTTTAGTAGATTTCGGTTTTTTAACTTCTTTAAAACTACATAAAAATATTGACTGGTCATCATTTTCATTCATACAGTAAAGTGCATTTTTTCTTCAAAGTTCGAGATGTAAAAATTAGATGGTTTATTTTATTTTCTGATGTACGATGTACTGCTAGTCACGGCGAAAATAAAAACAATACAATTTTCTTCTTTTCTCATGTTTACGTCTGGCCTCTATTTAATAAGGAATTCAGTTCGTATATACTGCCATCTCTGAACAGTATTATCAAATAATGTAGATATTTTTAATTTATTTTTTTTTTAATAAAATATAGGTTTAAAAAATTTCTAAATATTTTTTCTAGGCATATTTGATAACAGACTTTAAAGTGCCAATTTAAAAATTTTACATATTACGTCCCCATTGTACAAGAAATCAACTTGTAATAGTAGATTCTGTAACAAGGTTAGAATGGAAAATTCGACAAGAGTGGAAAATTCCGAACGCGAGCGAAAGCGAGTGTGAGGAACCACGAGTGTCGAATTTTTTCATTCTGACCGAGTAACAGACTATATTTTCTCCACGATCAAAAAGTATAAATCAAAATTATATTAAATCTGAACACAAGTTATTTGTTGACATATTTGTATTACATTGTATTAATATTTATAGTGCTGTGGTACACTTACCGATATTAAAATCTGGTGCATTGGTGTTTTTTCATAATTTACAATTTCAGATATTATTAAATTCTATATCTACTTCACTTGATTTTTCACTCATTATTTTGTTTAAATTAAAACTTGTTTGAAAATAATTATTATCGTCGCCATTTTATATCTGTCAGTGACACTTTTGAAATCCATGGCAATCCCATATCGTTTATTTCGATTACAGAAAATCCATTCTTTACCTTGATAAAGAATGAAAATACATGCAAAATGCATAAGAGGCAAGTATTATAGAATAAATATTCAGACTCTAGAGTGTGAATGTTTACATTCTATTATTAAAAATGATTTCAGAATTCATACATTCAGTAATGGTCGTGGAGAAAGTTTTATTCTAAACGTCTTTGCCTTTACTTACTGAGTCTTTAAAGTTAATGGACGTTCTATCTACTGACAGTATATGTAATAAAAATAATTATTTAGGCAACTAGTTTATGCTAATACAATCTTTTAATCAAGCTTTCTTCTAAACCTGAAGATGGTTTATTAACCGAAACTAGTTGTCTAAATAATTATTTTTAGTTTTGTTTCCTAAATATTTGACCATATATATTCTCGTGATAATATGGATTTATTATTATTTTATTTTTTAGCAACTCAAAGCACATATTCTAGTCCAACTTCGATACAGAGATCATAGACTGAGATATAAGGAAGTGTCGCCTTCTCGAAACGTAATAATGGGCGAAGAAGCATTAAAAAATAAAATTTGGTTACCTCACATAATACTTTCCAATGAAAAGGAATCTACGCTTATGGGACTTAGTGGAAAAGATGTTTTTATTCAAATACATCCCGATGGAGAAATATTTTATGCTTATAGGATGAGTACTCAATTCTATTGTTGGATGAATCTGAAGAAATTTCCGTTTGATTTCCAAGTGTGCGATATCACCTGGGTTAGTTGTGAGTAGAACAGATTCGTTTTTATAAACTATGAAGGTTTTATTATATATAAGGGTACATATTAAATTGGTATGTAGTGCCTTCAATCTCAGAAAGCCCCATGTTCTTTGGATTTTAAATAAACCAACTTATTTTTTTTTACTGTTTACTCAGGGTGAGTTCAATAAAAAAAAATCGGCTGTGTCACCCCAGAACTTTCCTGGAAGAGAATATGTTATTTATTATTATTATTTTAATTACAAAATACTAAGCATTACAATAATTTATGGAACATAATAAAAATAGCGAGCCGATGGTGAATACGTCCACCGAATTGATAATTCAATGTTGATAATGTCATAAGCTGCGCATGCGCACGTTGTATATCCCTAATAGCACAAAGACATTTAAAAAACATCTTAAAAACGTACACGACCGACCATCGGGTCGTTTTAAAAACGTTCGCGTTAAAGTACCCGAGAACGTTTATAAGGCGTTTTTCTATAGTGCAAATGTCACAACTTCCAACGTCATACAGACGTCGAAAAAGAACGTTTTAAAGACGTTTCACTAAATAAATGGTTCGACAAAGGACGTTTTTTGGACGTCTTTTAAAACGTCCACTGGACGTCCTTTAAATTACCTAAGAACGTTTATAAAACGTTTTTTTATAGTGCAAATGTCACAACTTCTAACGTCATATAGACGTCGAAAAAGGATGTTTTAAAAACGTTTCAAAATGGACTAAATAAATTGTTCGGCAAAAGACGTTCATACAAGCAAAAAAAAATACATATTTATTAATAAAATATTGATACTTATATACAATCTGTACAATAAAATAATTTTCATTTACACAATAAGTCAAGTTAAAAAAAAATAATTTTTTAAGTATGAAAATATATACCAAAAATAAAATAATATTCATTTCTGTAACTAAAATACAGTTGGTCACACATAAACAAGTTAGCCATCATTTCGGTTGGTGCTGAGCAGGTGTCTTCAACGAAATATGTAGGAGTATTTCTTGTATGCTTATGAGACTGGAATCATCAGAATTGGAGGATCTAGAATAATTATGTTGAACACATGATTTTCGACATTTTCAAATAAATCCTTTGATAAATTCAAAGTCTTGTTGATATACCTGTACTTTTGATGCTTCGAAACATTCTTTTCTTTATACATTTCACAACAAACAAGTAGATTTACAGAGTCAAAAATCTTGAAAAATCACTAATTACATGACAAAAATGAATCACAAAAGATACCTATATCAGGGTTTAAAGTACCTACCTAATATACATGTTAAATGTTCAACCATGCACAGCTATAAGACATAAACACAAACACAATTCACTTAATATATCACTCCTCGGAACACCGAAAAACAAAAGAAACAAAATAAGTATAACAAAATAGATGATAATTTTAGAGATATAAGATTTGCTAGGTTTATCTTCACTAGTTGCAGAGAAAATAAACATGAAATTACCGACCGTTAGCGAGCTAAATTCGTGATTGGTTGGAATCAGACACAGACAGAGAGAGCAAACAAAACGTCTTTTGAACGTTTTTTTACACTAGTTATGAAAACGACTAACAAAGACGTTTAAAAAACGTCCTTTTTATGACTTTTTATGGAAACATACTTTTGGGAACCCAACGAAAACGTTTTTACTTGTGGTTGTAAAAACGACTAAAATAAAACGTTTAGAAAACGTCCCTTTTATGATTATTTCCCAAAATAACATACTTTTGCAGACCCAAAATCAACGTCTTTTGGATGTTTATGAAGTGGTAATAAAAACAACTTACAAAAACGTTTAAAAAACGTAAATTTCAGACTTTTTTCAAAACATTCTTTTGAGGACCGAAAGAAAACGTTTTCTGGACATTTTTACTGATCGTTTTAAAAACTACTGAAACGAAACGTTTAAAAAACGTCCCTTTTATGATTTTTTCTCAAAACATACTTTTGCAGACCTAAAAACAACGTTTTTTGGACGTTTTTTATAGTGGTTATAAAAACAACTTACAAAAACGTCTAAAAAACGTAACTTTTTACCTTTTTCTAAAAACATGCTTTTGAGGACCTAAACAAAACGTTTTTTGAACGTTTTTACGGGTGGTTTTAAAAACGAGTCATATAAAACGTTTTAAAAGCGTCCCTATTGTGACTTTATAAAAAACCTTTTGATATGAACGTTAAAAAATAATTTAAGTACTAGGTGTTTTTTTATCGTAGGTTTTAAAAACGTCTGAGTAGTGAAGCTTAGACAACGTTTTTTTTTATTTATCACTTCGGACGTTTTGACGACATATTTTGGACGTTTCTTTAGGTTCATTTTAAAAACGTTCTTGCACAAACGTTTATAAAACGTTTTATTTTGGTTCTCGGACGTTCTGACGTTAAATGAACCATAAAAAAACGTCAATCGGACCTTTTGTGCTATTAGGGATCACACTGCTCCAATTATGATCTCCTAAAATCATGTGTAAAAACTATTGGGAATTCGGGAAAATTTTTCATAAAATAGTTTTAGTGAATTTTATGCTTTACAACTTTGCACTGAAACATTTTGCACTAAAGAGCATAATTGACCTCCAATTTTAAAAAAATTGAAAATCCAAAATATGTATTTTTCTCGCCATCTAGCGGCAAAACTATGAGGAATTTGATCAAAAGTTAAATATAAAAGTTAAAGAAATTTTTGCACTAAAATGCATTGTTTGCCCTCAAAATCAAGAAAAACTAGAGAAAACCTACATGCACATTTTTACGCGCCCTCTAGTGGCGCAACTATTGGAAATTCTAAAAAAAGTCTGAGACGAGAGTTTTAGGGAATTTGTACTACAACATTTTGCACTAAAATGTATTGTTTGTCCTTAAAATTTAAAAAAAGTAAAAAATTGTTACATGTGTATTTAATCCATGGCGGTCTTGAGGACCTTCTACTGTACCAATTTAAATCAAAAACTAATGGTCGCATTCTAGGCACAGACCGACCCTCCATACCAAATTTCAGCTTTATTGGTCAAACGGTTCGGCAGTTATCGTGGAAGATTAAACACAGACACACAGACAGACCATACGCTGGAAATGGTTTCAATTTCCATCGATATCTCAATTTTTTTTTTGCTCGTTCACCTTACTTTCCCTTTGATGGGTCCGGGAAAGTAAAAATGTATTCCAATAATAAATCGAGTTAAATATCTTTCACACTCTTTTGGTAACACATTAAGTATCATTTAAAAAAGAAAATATCACAAAATTCATTATAATGACCGAAAATATTTTTGGGGAATTTCGACCTATAAAAAAGAATCCCAGATCTATTATTTTTTTTTGTTTACAAAATATTAAGCAAAATATATTGATATGGTTTTTATTTATATGGGTAGTTTTAGTTCTGTTTTTGTATGTATTGTGGTTGACTGAGATTGAAAGGTAGAAAGTTATTATCAAATGTAAGTTTGACAATGAAAATAAGGCTATGATAAGAAGTTTAAGGTGCGTATGGATGTATTTAAATGTGTTGAATTTTTCTTTAAGAATGTTTTGTGTTTAGATGATTATTTTTTTTTTGATGTTGAAATGAATTCATTAATAATTAACAATAATTGTGGTACAAGTAAAAGAAAAAAAAATATAATACTCAGTAGATAGAACGTTCTTTAACTTTAACGGTTCTGTAACTAATGACAATGACGTTTAGATTGTGACAATTGTACAAGAAATAAACTTGTAAAGTTTTATTCTAAACGTCATTGCCTTTACTTACAGAACCTTTAAAGTTAAAGGACGTTCTATCTACTGACAGTTAGTCTCGTTATTCATTAAATTTACAAGAATCTAGTTAGAAAAAAAAACAAAAGAAAAGAAAATAATAAACAGTTTTGGGTTTTATGATATAGAAAAAAATGTCTTATTAAAAGAATGAGATATTATAAATAGTATATTATTCAACGAGCATATAATGATGGCTATTATTCACAAGGGTGTAGTTTCAACTACACCCTTGTGAATAATAGCCATTATATGCGAGTAGAATACTGTACTTTGTCCACGACTGTTAGATATGAATTAACAAACTTTTATTGAGGCAAACATTGATGGAATATTATTTTTAATATTTATAGCATAACTAGAAAGAATATTAATATTATATAACTACAATTTAACATCAAATTTGTTAAGTTAATAGCAGAAATAGGATTAACGTCAACATTAATATTCTGATTATTAGTTGAAATTTTTGATTATTGGCATAAGAATTAGAATCATTTACTTGTATGGAGCTTGATAATTACTTCTGGTGGTGAAGGTGTTAAGCACATTTTATTTTCACTTTCTCAATCCATTATTTTATTACAATTTAGTAAAAATTTTAATAAAATATTCTGCAGTCAAAAGTTTGACATTTCAATTCAAATTATTAATTTGACGTTTAGATGACAGTCGCGGCTTACTAATAAAATGGATAAAATGGTTTATTGAATGGTTATAATTAAGTAATGGAAGTTATAGTATAGAAAAAATAAAAAATTTATATATAATAGAAGATTCTGTAACAAGGTTAGAATGAAAAATTCGATACGAGTGGAAAATTCCGATCGCGAGCGTTAGCGAGCGTGAGGAACCACGAGTGTCAAATTTTTTCATTCTAACCGAGTAACAGACTATATTTTCTCCACGATCAAAAAGTATGAATCAAAATTAAATCTGAACACAAATTATTTGTTGACATATTTGTATTACATTGTAGTAATATTTATAGTGTTATGGTACACTTACCGAAATTAAAATCTGGTGCATTGATGTTTTTTCATAATTTGCCATTTTAGATATTATTAAATTCTATATCTACTTCACTTGATTTTTCACTCATTATTTTGTTTAAATTAAAATTTGTTTGAAAATAATTATTATCGTCGCCATTTTATATCTGTCAGTGACACTTTTGAAATCCATGGCAATCCCATATCGTTTATTTCGATTACAGAAAATCCATTCTTTACCTTGATAAAGAATGAAAATACATGCAAAATGCATAAGAGGCAAGTATTATAGAATAAATATTCAGACTCTAGAGTGTGAATGTTTACATTCTATTATTAAAAATGATTTCAGAATTCATACATTCAGTAACGGTCGTGGAGAAAAAAAGGTTTATTAATAGAAAGGAAAATATTACAAGAATATAAAAAATATTAAAGAAGACAAATTGGTCTATAAGAAAACGAAGTGGTGCAGTTTTGATTAGACGGAAAGGCAGAAATGGGGGGAGATTAAAGAATACAGAAAAACACGAGGAAATTCAGTAGGAGGTGATACAGAAAAAAAAAGAAAGAACTGATTAAAAGAAGACACGAGTGAGAGAAGAACTCAACCAGAAGAATTTTCAAGGCGCCCAAAATTTATAATTTTTTAAAAAAAAATTTTTTGTAATGTTTATTATTTTTTTTAAGGAACCCAGTCCAAGAGCATAAGAGTTTTCATAAAAAAACAAGCTATTCTAATATAATATATAAAAAAACTTATCTTATTATAACTCCTTCTTGTTAAATTTTGATAAATAAACATTGTAAGGGGGTTTGAGGGTTCACTGTGATTAAAACAAGTTATTTAAATTGGTTTTTATATGGGTAATATAACAACGTATCATTCAAGAGAAATAATATGAACTACTGGTAAACTAATAATGTCAATTGTCATCTTCCAATTTTAGCCTAAGGGGTTAAAACCATGGCGTTACATCCTCCCCCTTTGGATCAATCCTCGTCTCGAGGGTGGATACAAGAAAATTAGGTTTGTTCATCCTTGCCATAAAGGATGAATTCGCCATCGGTTCCATAACGAGCAGGAAGTCGTCGTGACCTTTGTGGTTTCCGAAAATGATTAGGTATCTGTTCAGGTATGATCATTTGGTCTTCTGCTTGCTGACTTGTACTGTCCTCCTGTAAATGGGTTTCATTTGTCGACTTAGGAGGTCGTCCTCTTTTTTTAATTGGCAGGACAGGTATTGGATCAGGTTGGCCTTCATCTTCAATAAATGATTGTAGTGCTGACACATGGTACTTTCCAACAGAAGTATTTGGCTTATTTAGAGCTGCCAATTCATATGAAGTTGGTGAAATTTGTTTGAGCACTATGTATGGACTGTCGCGGAGCGAATTTAGAAGTAAACTTGGTACTAGTTTTACTGAGAGCGTGAGTTTCTACCAAAACTTTGTCACCGGATTGATAACACTTAAGTTCGCGATAATGTTTATCACCGAAACGTTTTGATGAATTATGCTGACATTCGTTAGTCTCTGTAGCTTGTAATAGACAGTCAATATGCCGACGAAGAAAAGGGCTTATTTCAGGTATAAAGTTCTCGTTATTCACTATTGCTCGTAAGTCATTATGAACGTCCATTGGCGTACGAAGTTCACGAGCAAACTTTAGGAAAGCAGGTGAATAACCGGTTACCGCACATTGAGCACTATTCATAGCGAAACGAACACTAGGTAGCATTTCGTCCCACTTTGAGTGATCTTGTTAAACTAATACAGATATCTGTATCTTCAGGTCCCGATTCTTCCTTTCTTCGGAGTTCGAAGCTGGATGGTATAAGGGACTGTTGTATTCCTGGGCAATAAGTAACCTGTTGCATCACCTTTCTAACGAACTGGGTACCGTTGTCGCTAATTATTTTGCGGGGTGTCCCAAAGCGGAAAAATATCTCATTATCTAATAGTCTGGCACATTCTTCAGCGGTCGCTTGTTTCAACGCAAAAAGCTCTATCCACTTGGATGAAGTGTCGAGGATTGCAAAAATCCAGCAATTTCCATTGTCGGTGAGGGGTAATGGCCCTACGAGATCGATAGCTCAACATTCGAATCGTTAGTTTAGAACGGCAGTTTGTATTAGTCCAGCAGGTTTCAAATTGGTAGGCTTGAACTTCTGACAATTTACACGTTTTCTTATGTGGGTTGTTACGTCTCTTCTGATTGTAGACCAATAATACTTGCTAGCAATTCTATGGACAGTTTCTCAATTCCATAGTGGCCAGCTAAAGGCGAATCATTACATTCTTGCAAGATATCCGATACCTTGAATTGAGGAACTACCAACTGTGATTCGTCAGTTTCAGTATCTTGATTATAGCGATAATATACACCGCTGTTCATTAAATAACCTATGTCTGTGAACCTGGCGAAATCGACTGGCGCTTGATCTGCAGCTTCAAAGGTATTAATTATTTTCTGCAGTTGTGAATCTGCTAACTGTCCTGGCGGAGATTGCTGTTGATCGTAGTAAGCAACTCTACGTTGACCGTACAAATATCGCAGAGTTCGTCTGTAATTGGACCACAGAGGTTGGTCTTGATAGCATATATGCTATTCGGTTAGTTCGTCCAGGTATGTATTCAATTCTTAGATCATATCCTTGAATTTCTAAAGATGGGCATCTGGCTAAACGCCCTGAAGGTGAGCGTAGAGACATCAAAGGCGTTTCATTAGTAACATTAATACAATGCTCCGCATAAGAGGTAGGCTCGGATTTTTCTTCGAAAATGTCTTGAATTTTGTTCAGTAAATTTTGTAATGTGTCACGACCTCGTGAAGATAATTGGATTGCTTTATCTTGACCTAATGTCATATTGAGAAGATTAACAGAAGTTTGATGGGAACTATGAGGCTCTGGAGCAAAATCAAACTGAACATTTGTAAGATCAGTAAATGAGAATTTCATTTGCGGAATATCGATCAACAAATTAGCGTTAGCTATGAAATCTACACCTAAAAATGTCTTAGAAGAAGTGTAACCAGGAAAAGAAACAAATTTGGTCAAAATGGTTGAAAACACGGGCAGTAGAAATACGAGATTCGCCATCTGCCAGGATAAGGGTCATCTCTTTTACATTATAGCTAATATTACTTTGGGTAAGGTGGTTACAAGGCCGATTACCAGCGATACTGCATTTCGCACCAGTATCCACATAAGCTAGACTTTCTAGACCACAAACAGTTATGGGTAATAGAGGTCTTCTGAATGGACCATCTAGATTAGCTAAAAACAAGTCTGTAGTAACAGAAGATGTTCCTAGAACCGGGGCCGATGAATGTGGGGATTTTCTACACTTTGGACAGTTTGATCGCAAAAATCCAGGAGTACAACCATAACATAGTGTTTGAAGAGTTATGAGGTTGTTCTTGGCGACTAGAAGTCGAATATGGACCATTTTATTTATTATTTTGGTTACTTGCGGCATTTATTTATTTGCAATTTTAGACATTCCGATTGTATATGCCCAAAATGTTTACAAAATGTGCACTTTGGTCTAATTTTATTAATTTTATCATTACCCTGCTCCTTAAAAGATTTATTGAGAGTAATTTTCGCAGATAGTTCAGTTATCGAGTCTTCAATAGATCGTGTTTTTTCAATAAGTACGTCAAAAGATGTACACTCTGTATGAGGCAACCGCTCCCTAATTTTGGAAGAAAGTAGGCTGTATGTCATATCTAACTTATGACTATCATGCAATATAGGGTTAACAGGTAAATGAGATAATAAAGCTCTGCACTTATTAACAAAAACATAAGTTGGCTCCTTGTCTCCTTTCTATCTAGAAAATAATTCTCTGAAAATTTTGAGTGCAGATTTATTTTTACCATAAGCATAAGTTAGAGCTGCATCCCAAGAAGTAGTACCAGCTTTACTACCTTGCCATCAAACAGCTGCATGCCCATCTAGTAGCATAGATAATCCTTTCAAAGCATTCTCTTCACTTACATTTACGCAGTCTTTATAAACTGAAATTGCGTCAATGAAGGCTTCTACATCTTCACTGCTTTTGCCTGAGAATCTACTATTACATTTAGAAAAATTACCTGCATTCCCAGTGTTAGCTGGTTACCTGCAACCATCATCTGCCTCATACTATCGAGGAGAGTGTTTAGTTGATCTGCAGTCATCGTTACTAGATTCATAATGGCACTGTTTTCACTGCTTTTGGTAGAACTTCTCAGTTTTTGACGATAATCGTCCATTCGCGTATTACATAGTTTATCGAGAAAATATAAAAAACAACTTTCAATTAATCAGCAAAAGTCCGAAAACTATTGAAACTTGGCAACGGTTTGCAGTTAAATTTCCCTAAACAATTTTGTTTTTACACCCACTTTGCCTTTTTGTCAAAACAAACTAAAATCTATACTCAAGCTATGATGCATAAACACCTTAAATTTTATTTTTATAACCTTATTTTCATTTTTTTTTATATCATACTTACATATGACACTTACTTATCACCTTTCATTTTATTCAACGAACAATACATAAACAAGCACCAAAATTATACATATACGAACAAACCATTTCAATATATATTGGTGATATGTTTTAGTTATACGTTCACTCTGCTTCGCCCGGTTCGAAACAATCAAATCAATTAAACTTTTCAATAATTCATTACTAATTTCTTAATATAGAAACATAATTGCAATTTTTCATAATAAACTTGTTCAAAATTCATGAATGATAAAGGTTTTGTCTTTTTCTATCACCATTCCTACATATAGTGCATTCAAAAAAGGCATCAAAAAGTCTTTCAGAAAAACTACAGATGTACTAATATAATTTTACTTTTAGGGGCATACAATGTGACAAATTTAGTTTTACAATGGGAAGAGAATACACCATTTATTGTAGCATCAAATCTCCATCTAACAGAATTTGTTCTGGAAGAAAAATGGGTCGAAAGCGGAGTACAACCAAACAATTTTAATTTAAATGGAGAAGGTAAGTACTAACAAATTAATAGAAAATTTATTCAAGTTCATATTTGCCCAGTGATTTTGCTTTCCTTGAACGCCACTGCTTTTTGATTTATATATCACAATGTCATCTTTTTGTCAATATGGTCTCAAATATTCAAATTCATAAAGATTTATCGAAAATTAGCCAAAATAAAATTAAAAAACATGTATCTCTAAAACCATCCAAAGATAAATTACCTAACATCAAATGCATATCAAGTGTACATTCAATTAATAAAATACAAAGAGAACAATACAGAAAAGCGAAGAAACTTTGTGAATTGATGAATTATTCACATTCATTACAACAAGAGAGAAAACAAGAATTTGTTACTCAATTTATAATAATATGCTTTGTGTTAGTTGCGCTTATTTTCGTATTTAAGTATCAGTTTTTTTAATTTTATACTTGCAGGAAAATAAAATATCTATAGATATGTTTAAATATTTCTTAAGGTGTGTACAGCACCGACCCGTGAATTCAACGTCGGAAGCACTTACATAGTTCGAAAAGAGAGTGTGTGAAGTTAGCCCCCAATTTTTCGAATTTTAATATGTTGAAAGTTATTTCAAATTGTTCTAGGTTTGTACCAAATTGTTCCAGAAAATTATTCCTCAAACTTGAATACAAAGACCGGAAAACTCAAAAAACCATTTTTAGAGCTAGCTCCCCATTATTTTTTTTATTTCATTGCACCAGATTGTTCTAGTTGTTCTTAATATTGTTCCAAATTTTCATGTCGTAAAAAAAATTATTTCAAGCTCAAAATCAATTAAAAACATTTTTAGAGCTAGCCCACATTTAAAAACATAAGTTGTCTAACTTTTTGGGGAGTTAATCTAGATCTCCGTTCGCTAATTATTTGTCCAGTTTTAGAGAAAACTATTTCACAAGGCACTGATGTAGCAATTGTTCCAAATTTTTTAATGAAAACTTTAGACAAAAATGGGTATAGTTATATGCACGTTGACGCCACCATAGAAGTGGATCTTCATGGCTATCCAGTGGGTCATCTTCCAAATATCTTTGAACTTCTATAATTGCTCTTGATGATTAAGTGCCGCTAGGCTTGAAAGATGCTGCCTTTTGATCGAAATGAGCCCACGGTGAAAAGTCAACCTTGGTTTTTTTCTGTTGTGGGTCAGAGGCAATGTTTTCGACAGATGTAACTGTGTTATTATCTTTTTCTTTAATTTTTTGTGGGTTCTTATAAATTAATTCTGTAACTAAACCTACCACTAACTTTTTTTGCCCAATCACTGGAAAAACCAATATTTTTAAATCTTGAATCCAAGAATGTACTGAGAAGCGTTTTGCTGTTCTCCAGATCTCCTAATCGTTTTTGAATTCCAAATAAAATTTTCTGTACTACCGTTTGTGTTAATGCAAAGGTGCAAAAATTTTGTTTATTTTCATTTATCTTATTGTAATTCTCTTCAAGACCTTTTGTGAGAACAATTACACTTGACAATGTTGTATAATTTTGTCCACTCATTATTTTGGTCAATTTTTCCATAGGCTCAAATACTGTTCTGAGTTCTACCAAAAGTTGCCACTCACAATGAGTAATGTATCTGTATTTAATAAAGCCATTGTAGTTCTAACTGCTTCTTCCATTTCTAAAAGTCTATCCAACATATAGAAAGTGGAATTCCACCTGGTTGACACATCCTGTAATAATTTTTTTGGGAATTTTCCTTGCTGTGTTTGTACTTCAGCCAGTTTTGCTGCAGCTGTAGTACTACATTTGATGAGCGTAGCAGCCAAAGTGTTTCCACTTCAAAAGATCTTGTAAGGCCTTTTTAATATTTGAGGCGTTATCCGAAATAGCTAACAAAATTTTATTTTCTAATCCCCAAAAAACAACTATTTGCCTCAGCTCTTTCGCCAAATTTTCGCTGGTATGTGCTTGCGGAAAGCTAATACAGTCCAATAAAATAGATTAGAATGAAAATCGTCACTTATAAAATGCACGCTAACAGCCATAAAACTATCTGTACTAATGGACGTCCAACAATCTGTAGAAAGTGTAACAGATTTTACGGCACTGATTTCCATCTGGACATTTTTTAGTGTTTCCTTATAAGATGCTGGCAAATGAGTATGTATGATTGTTTTTCTATTTGGTAATCCATAGGACGGATTCAAACACTTTGTAAAGTTTCGGAAACCCTCATCTTCAACTAGAGTAAAAGGTTGAAAATCTTTAATAAATATAGATCCATTAAAGTTCGATCTATTTTAGTTTTTTGTTGAAACCCCATTTTTTTTGGAAAGTATGGGAGCTTAGTTTGAAGTGTTTGAACTGGAACTACAAATTTTGACAAAACGGTAGTACTCGTAGATGATTGAACAAATGAATTTTCTTCAATATTTTTATCATTATTTGACGATAACACGCCAGAATCATTTTTGCATTCATTGTTGTCCTGAGAAATATTTACCAAAGGATGCTTTCTTTGAAGATGTCGTTTTAAATTACTTATTGAAGTTTTATAACTAATGATTTGTTTACACATATTACAGGTTGCTTTTTGGTCTGTTGTAGGTTGAAAAAATGACCATAATGTTGATTTTTTTTCTATTCATTTTATAGCTTTATTATTACCGATTATTACAACACACGAATCACTATATTCCGCTTCAGTCCAGCCATATTGAGACACTGTGATAGCGACACGACAGCACACGAATGACTCTAAGCACGTGAGCAGTGATTCCGCAGTCACAGTTAGGTCAGTAGTGTCGCTGGTCTGGTCACGTATAGGAACAGGAACGCTGATTTTATTTTTTAACCGAAGTGAATACGACCAAAGGTGTCACTGCTCCGAAATAGAGCTGTGATTTGACACTGTTATTTTTCCGGAGCAGTCACAGTGAGCTAAACTTCCTCGAAAATTCTGTCACGCCACACCTCTACCGCTGATTCAATATCGCGTTCTCGGGATCCGGACAAATTGCCGAATGGACAAAACGCCGAATGGACATATCGCCGAAAGGCTGGTCAACATGCCGAAAGTAGATTTTGGACAAATCGCCGAAAATGGTCAAAATGCCGAAAATAAGTCTTTGGACAAATCGCCGAACGTGGACAAATTGTCGAATCCTGTAAAACGACGCTGCATAGATCGGGTTTGTGGCGTCGAAGCCGAAGTCACAATTTTAATTAATATACTCTGATCAAAATATTAAACTTGATCAAAACGCCGAAACTATTATTTGGACAAATTGCCGAATGGACAAATTGCCGAATGGACAAATTGCCGAATGGACAAATCGCCGAATGGACAAATCGCCGAAAGGCTGGTCAAGAAGCCGAAAATAAGTCTTTTGTAGGAATACTTTTACTTAGTATTTTATGAAATGTAGGTGACATAAATGAGCTATTTAAAGATTAAAGATATGCTTTAGAATCCAGTAACTGACAGTTAGTAGGGGAAGGGTGGGTAATGTGGCCACCTTAACGGAAAATATTTTTTTACAAGACATCTGAAAGTAGCAAACTTACAAGATTATACCTGTAGCAACTGTAGATAGTCTAGAATACCGTAATATTTTTTATTTCTGTTTAACAATTGGAATATTTGGTAGGGGAGAGTTGACACTGTAAGCTGTAAAATGGCCACTTTACCCATATAGGTAGGGTAAAGTGGCTAGGGCTGGCTACATTACCCGCATAGGATAATTTACGTTATAAATACCTGCTGATATCAAAAGTAACATGTCGAAGTGATATTTATTGAAAAATCAGATATTACTATATAGGAGAAAACATTAAAACATATTAAAAAATCAAATAAATTTATTTTAAGTCGCTAACGGAACATAATTTTTGGTAAGATTCATGAGATCGAAGTAACAAATATTATAAAAATAATAAAACAAACTAAATGAATTATTTACAAAATTCGCATTCAAACTCGTCATCATCATCTTCGCAACCGGCACATTCTTCGTGTGCCCACTGCTTACACTTGCAACACCTAATCCAACCTTCGTTATCCTTAGACTTCGAGAACGGCCCACGACAATAAAAACATTCCACATCTTGTTCGTCGTATGGTTGATCATCTGATTCAAAAAGCTGTTTTTTGGCGTTCTCTTTTTTTGATTGAATTTCCCTTTTCATTCGTCTTTTCTTCTCCGGGACACTTTTTGATGTTGAAGGTTTCACGCCATTTTCTTCATGCTTTCTTTTCTTTTTATTATCCTCGTCCTCTTTTTTCAACTTATCTTGTAAGAGCTCATTTTTGTATGGACTAGATGTTATTATCGCTGTCTTGCCCCTTTTTCGGTTTATTTTTCTTTGTTTTAGGCTTTTTTGTTTAGGCAAAGGAATGATGTCTTTTGGGCTTCGTACTGCAAATGATTTGGGTTGTGATTTCGCAGTACTCTCTACTACATTGTTTACGTTTCTCGTAACTTTATCTTGGTAAGCATGTTCTTCATCTGCAACTTCAGCTTCTAATCTATCTACTGTATGGTTTTCTTCTACCGCATCTCTTGCAGCTATTGCTCGACCTTCTAGTCCATTCGTTGCACAGTCTATAGCTGTATCTCCAACTTCGCGTCCAACCATTGCTCCTCCTTCAGCTAAAGTTGCATCTGTTCGTTCATCTACTGCTGCATCGTCTTCAGCATTAAGGGGATTATTGTTTTCAGGAATCATTGGAATGTCAGATACCTCTGCAGCAACAAATCTACGTCAGAGAACACGTTCGGGTCCAAAGGGAAAATGCCACACTTGCGAAATCCATTTATTGCCGTAGTTGGTACAGCTGCATGCAAAAATGCCTCTGCAAGGAGTGTACTGATCTGGAATTGTGTTATAACTCTTCCCGGGTTATTATGCAGAAATTTTTCACAACCTTGGACGTAGAACGTTTTGAAAGGTGCCATAAATGATACATCCAGAGGTTGCAGCTTGTGGCTGCAGTGAGGGGGTAAACATACGACAGTTGTAAAATTCATTCTGGCCTTTTCTATAAAGTCAATATTTTTAGTGTGGGTGGCATGACCATCCAGAATTAGCAGCACTGGATCTTGATCGGATGGTTTAGCGTGTTTCAAAAAATGATCAAACCATTGCATGAATATATCCGTCTGCATCCATCCGCTGGGATTGCAGGCAAACTCGGTTCCTGGAGGAGCTCCATCTTGAAGTTCAATCTTCATTCGTTTTCTTGGAAAGATCACAAATGGAGGAACGAAAGTGCCTCCTGCGGACATGCAAACTGCAAATGTGGACAGCAAACCTCTTTCGGCTGATGTAATAGCACCAACTTGACGCCTTCCCTTTAGCGAGAAAACTTTAGTGTTCATCGTTTGAACTGTCAAAAGACCAGTTTCATCGACATTGTAAATTCGATGAGCAGGATAGAAATGTTTGTCTTGCACTGTTTGAAGGATGTTAAAAAATTTGTTTACATTGGTTCTATTAAACCCCTGTGCTCTGGCCATCGACGTGGATTCTGGTTTTCTTAGGGCAATATTATCGTGGCGTTTTCTAAAGCATGTCACCCAATCCTTGCCTGCCATTCTCCTTTCTTTGTTGAATCGATGCGGTAGATTGTTTTTTTCAGCAAGCTGAAATGCCAAATGGCGTAGATCCTGCATTGATATACCATAAAATCGTTGTTCCATATCAAAGATATGATTAAGGAGTTCTTCCTCTTGTTCCTCATTAAATACACATCGATAGCTTCCTAGAATCTTTCTACCTTCAATGGCATCACGATTTTTCTCGAGAACCCTCCTTTTGAGGGTACTTCGTGGGATATTAAACTGTCTGGCTGCTGTAGCAAACGGCATATTATCACCCCTTACTGCTGCTATAGCTTGTTTCATTGCTATAGGATTCCATGACTGTTGGGTTGACTTCCTTACGTAGTTTGACGGCATCTTGATGTCGCCCTGTAACAAAAACAAATGGCTGCAACAAGACTGGAGTATTCATATACGCGGAAAAAAAGCAGGGTAAAGTGGCCACCCAGCCCGCTTTACCCGACGAGTTGGGTGGTCACTTTGCCCGACTAAACGCCATAAGAAAAAATGTGGTCTGCACTCAATCTAGATCACCCACGCCGATCCAAAACACACGAGTTTTAAGGTTAAAATACGTCGATTCAACATTACTACACCAATTAATTATAACCTTACTTCAAACTTATCTAGGAGCAACTATATTACCTACTTACCTTACATCAAACACGTGAAAAACACAAAAATATATACCGAGACGGAACAAGCGCAGCTTTCACTTTCAAAGACTCTGAGAACACTGACTGCGATTAACTCTACGGTCTAACATGTACCCCACCATTAGAAGTACTAGTTCGGCAGAGATAATATAGATGATCACTTTACCCGCCGTGGCCACATTACCCACCCTTCCCCTAGTTATGTCTATATATTGTATATTATATTAAAAATGTATTTATCCACTTCAGTTACTAATTATTGTGTGTTAAAGAGGTCGCTTTCTAAATTATCTTGTATAAAAAAATAAACCTAATCTGCAGTGTTGTATACATTCTTGTTTTGACAAGGACACAAATAAATGTGTGTACAAGTGTATACATTTTTTAATGGATTGAATCCAACCGCTTTAGACACCATATTATCCTGTAGGGCTATCGGCCTATAAAGGTGCAAAAAATTGTGCAGCTCAAGACCTTGAGAGAAACGAAAAAATTATTTAAAGGTACCCGCACCAAATACATTGATTTTGGGCCTCTGTCGATTTTCTTCAAATTTTAATATGTTATTATATAGGTCAAAAGAAGCAACTTTCTTATGGACTATAACTTTGCAGCTATACAGGGTGAGTCATTATATTTCGATCAAGTTAATTAAATAAAAATAAATAAATCTACATTTTTAGTGTTAGAAATCAGTCAGTATGTATCACTGACTTCAAATATGATACGGTGGACTAGTAGGTATTTATTTTTTCAGAATATTGTTTAATTAAATGAAACAACTTCCTTTGGGACACCCATTTTATAGGTATATTATTTAAGTATTTATTTATACTATTAATTAAAGTGTTTATATTAATTAAACTATTTTCCAACTTAACAAAAAATTAATGAATAATTGTTAACTGTAACATGAAATAAATGTGACATACTTAAATCATAACATTAACGTCAACTAAAACTAAAGGTAGGCTATAAGAAATTGAACGATAAATTAATAAATCTGAAGCAAAACTGAATTAGTTTCTCATACCTATTGTTCGTGCTCCACTTTTACACATACAATAGTAGCTGACTATAGGATCTTCTAGTATTTGATTAAATTCAATAAAAATTGTATGCTTAGTAACCAACGTAAATCTTGAGTATATCTTAGCCCTAATAAGAGTGGGTTCTAAAAGTTGATACTTGATTATGAATTCATTATTCGCTTCGCGATTAGAAGTATCTTGGCTATAAACTGGAGCTAACTTTACTTGGTAAACACCAAAAGTTTTATACCTCAATAATTCCAAAGATAATCTGGGAAAACCCTGAATTTCTTCTGCGGTCATCCATGGGCCGCCTCCTCTTCTTCTTATGAGATTTTCGTTAAAACACCTGATCTGCATTATATTTTCATTTTCTCTAACTATATTTAACATTCTCCTTGCTACTTCATTATTTGCATCATTCATCTGAATTGGTTCATGAAACTTGTTTATAAAGGCACATGCAATATTTAAGAAATCCTAAAGATTAATACAATGTTCTTATGGGACCATATTTTTAAACATCTTGAATATTCCTTTTAAATGGGAATTTCGTGATTCTACGATCCATCTAGTTTTCGTTATCAATCTGGATTTATTTACCTCTTCGGTCGTAAATTGATTTCTTCCTCTAGGAAGAGTGGGTGGCATTTCACACTGAATATTTAAACTTTCTAAGAACTCTACAGCATCCCTGTAACCCCGATTCACAATGAATATGTCGTCATCTCTTATCCAACCTCGTATATAGATTATCTCCGTCTTCCCGCATATTATGTGATAATATAGCTGCATCGTTATTTCTTGCGTCGCAAAAGTATGAACCATGAATATCTACAATGTAGCCATCAGGTGCGACAATAAGACCAGTTTTTAATAAAGTATATTTTTTGTGGTTAGAATAGGATTGTCTTTGAATCCTAAAATGCGAACTCTTTGGGGCTTTTATATAGATGCAGTCAGCACATAAAATTAACTTTGGATTATCGGATTCAGGGTTGTACAGCGTATTAGCAAATAGGGAAATATGTCTTGCAATAAATTCATTCCGATTTAAAACTTCAGGACACTGAAAGCATATGTTATTAGGAACAAATTGATGCATTAAGCTTGGTCTAACATTTTTTACCTTGAGATTAACGCACTGTCTCGAGGAATATTTCATAATCATTTTCAGAAAGTCGTCAGATAAACCTTGGCGAATTTTAATTAAGAACGTCAATAAATCTTTTTTAGAGATGGATCGCTGACGGCCGTATACAATAATTGCAGGACATGATGCATACACCTCGCGAAAATTAGCTTTTGTTAGTGATGTTAAACTTTTTAATTCAGCATCATCAAAATTGTCCTCACTGTCAAATTGAGAATTGTTAAAGGAATATTTTCTCAATTTATTAAACCACCATATTATTTCTGCTCCCTCCATAATAACTCTACTTGGAATAGAAAGATTATTTTCTAAAAAACGTAATTGAATTAAATCCTTTTCGTTCAAATGATTATTGCAGCATCTGATATCACTAGGTACAAAAACATTAGTTTTCATAAAAAAGTCTACTCGTGCATTCAGTGATAAGCGACTGCGAGCATTTCTATTACAAATAAAGCATTTCTCACGGGTACCTTTCTGAACAATAATTTCCATTGGTATTGCATTTGAATTATTTTCTAATTCAAAAACTTTAGATAGTCTTCTATAACAATTTACACAAAGCTTAGAATCAGGTTGAAACGGAATGTCAGGAAGAGAAAATCTTGTTCTGTGTAATTTTGCAGTTTGAACTCTTCTTTCGTGCTCATTCTCCTCCATTTCCATATCCAACATTACACAAGGCACAGGATTACAATTTCTATTACAAATATAACAAAACACCATATTTATATGATTAGTAAAAATGATCTCTGCACGCTAACAAATAATTAAATATATAAATGTACAAACATTACCAATCAACAATGCAGCATAAATCTGACAAATATGGCTACTTTGACATCAGCCTGCTATGCATTAGATTTTCGTATGTGACATTCACTCTTTGAAAAATTGCAGATTTTTATTATTAATAAAAATATAAATTGGGATACTAGTGAATACCATTCCACCCTGATAAATGTTTGAAGTACATAAAGGCTAATTGCTATCTATTAAAAAAATTAAATAAGTTAATTTTGTGTGAATGCTGTCTTTATAGTAGAAGAAATGTAGATTTAGTGATTATTAACTTGATCAAAATATAATGACTCACCCTGTATAGGTGTAAAGTTGTAGTCCATAAGAAATTTGCTTCTTTTGACCTATATAATAAGATATTACAATTTAAAGAAAATCGACAGAGGCCCAAAATCAATGTATTTGGTGCGGGTACCTTTTTCATTTTGTATCCTATAACATGCTTGTGTATTAATGGCTATCATTACATGGTCGTTGCATAATATACTATTAAATATTTATTATATTGAACTTCTAAATAAGGTTCTAAAAATTGTAATCCACTATTTTATAAACAATATTTATCGTAGAAAAAATAGCATTTCCTACATAAAATACGTTTTTTTCGTTCGTAGAATAGCCCCACTCGCGGTCAAATTTTCTCTGACGAAAAAACCACTATTTTCATGTCTTGTTGTAAAATATACTATTTTGGTCAAAAATTAATAGGGATTTTTCGGATTTTTTTAACTTTTTACATTATTGGCTATAACTTCTACAAATATTATTTTGAAATTATGAAATAATTCACACATTTAGTACTTTTTATTTTCAAAAACAAAAAATCAAAAACAAATAGAATAAGTTTTCGAAACTATATATTCCGACCATTACCATACATGTTTCATCCTTATAGGAATCTTCAGTGGCACTTTGTCGGAATGCATAGTTTCAAAAATTTATTCTATATACCCCAACTATTTTTATGTAAGACCACAATGATAGATAGAATAAATTTTTGAAACTATGCATTCCGACAAAGTGCCACTGAAGATTCCTATAAGGATGAAACATGTATGGTAATGGTCAGAATGTATAGTTTCGAAAACTTATTCTATTTGTTTTTGATTTTATTGCGAGGTGCCCGCTCCCCCCTAGGCATTATGATGGTTGATGGGTTCCTCCATCTGACGGCAATCCAAGTTGTACTTGGAGACGCGTTTACAGAATTGTATTCTGTTAAACGCACTGTCCGGTTGGTACCCATCAACCAATACGATAGATGTCGTGACTATCTATCATTGTGGACTTTTTATTTTCTTTCAGACACTTTATTTACTTTTTTAGTTGTTTTATAATATTGGACTAAACATAATTACAAAAAAAATAAAAAAAAGTTATTTTGGTTATAACAATTACAATTTTGAATTAGAAGAAACTAAAATACCTTGTAAATTTAAAGTTTTATGTTACCTTTTGAGTGGTATAAATTCCATTTTAATATCTTCAAAACTTTTAAAAGGTATTCAATTTTTTTTTTAAGTCTTAATAAAATTTCAATTTTCTTTGAAATATTTTTTTAAAAATTTCACTATTTTTGTTATAGAATTTTGAAAAAAGTCAGTTATTAATTATACAGTTTTTTATTAAAATTTAACGGTAATTCTTTTACATTTTTACTTTCCGAACAACAGAGTTGTATAGAAGGAAAGTATTGCGATCATGATATTTTGACCATACCCAGATTTTAACGGATCTTTACGTTTTGAGGTCACCTGAATCCATTTATACTATTTTTAGCATAATGTCTGTCTGTGTGTGTCTGTGTGTGTGTGTGTGTGTGTGTCTGTGTGTCTGTGTGTCTGTGTGTCTGTGTGTGTGTGTGTGAACACGATAGCGTCTAAACGGCTGAACCGATTTAGATGAAATTTTATATACATATTTAGGGTAACAAGGAGACGACCTGTATAGATTTTGGAGTTAATCGAACAACCGGAAGTGACAGTTGCTATAAGTGATGACGTCATTACTTAACAAGATGACAATAAAGTTTTACACATATATTTTTTATACGTTATAGTTTAATTTCGAATATTTAAAATTTTCAAAAACTTTTGCCATTGTTGCCAGATTTATTAAAAAGTATTTTTTTTTCATATTTTTCTTAAATAACCAAAATAATGCATTTTTATGAAAAATTACAGGATATGAAAGTTGTAGAACATAAAATTTTCTACACATTTTGTCATTACCGGTTTTTTGAATTCCTGATAGTTTCGCCGCTAGAGGGCGTGAAAAAAATTTATATTGACATTTTTGTGACTTTTTTAGATTTTGAGACAAAATTATGGAGTTTTATGAAAAATTACATGGTATCAAAATTGTAGAACATAAAATTTTCTATAAATTTTATCATGACTATTTTTTCAAGTTGCACATAGTTTCGCCGCTAGTTTTTATTTTAATTTTTATCTTTATTAAATTATAATTTTTTAGTTAAATTTTTATATTAAAAATTTAAAAAAAATATCTTGAAATTTGTAATAATTAATTTTATAATTATAATTTTTTTCAAAATTTTTTTTCAAAAATTTTGGAATTTTTAAAAAATTGGCTAAGAAATGTAAGATTATATTACGATTTTAAACTAAATTGAATAACTTTTAAAATACTAAAGTTATTGAAATGTGATTTTCACCAATCGAAAGATAATATAAAACTCTAAATTTTAAATGTATTTTGGTTTCTTAAAATTTAGAATTGTAATTATAATAGAAAAAATTAAGAATTTTTTTTAAATTTTTTGTAATTTTGTTTTATCAATAAGTATAAAATAAATGAAAAAAGTAAATAGCATATCCGAAAAGGATCCAAAAGTACTTTGTGTGTAAATTATTTCATAATTTTAATATAGTATTTGTAAAAGTTATAGCAAAAAATGAAAAAAATTTAAACAATTCAATGGATTTACCCATGAATTTTTGGAAAAAAATTTGATTTTTTTTTTGTTTTTTAAACTAACTTTATTAATGCATTTTGATCCAGAAACCCTAAAAAAAGGTCTGTTTCCAATTTTGAATAAAATTGAATGAGATATTAATTATTTATTGATTTTAAAATTATTCAAAAATAGGTTTGATTTGTTTTAAGGTTAAAATTAATATTAAAAATTTTAAAAAAGTTACCCTTAAATTTGTAGTAAAAAACTCAAAATTTTATTCAAAAAATTGTAGAATTCCTCATTTTTTTTTTGAAATTTAATATAAGTTTAAAAAAAAATTGAATAACTTTAAAAATATTAAAGATATTAAAATGTGATTTATACCATTCGATAGGTAATATAATTAATGTATTTTAATGCAGAAAAACTAAAATAATCGATTAAACAATTACTTTACTAGGAGTGTTCGGAAAGTTGGGTGGGATTACCCCCTCATTTTTAATATTAAATTTTAACTAAAACAAATTAATAATAAAAATTATTTCTAAATTAAAATAAATACTGGTGTCAAAAAATTTCTCTCAAGTTCTTGAGCTGCACAATTTTTTGCACCTTTATAGGCCGATAACTCTAAATGGTAATAGCGGTTGGATTCAATCCATTAAAAAATGTACACACTTGTACACAAATTTAATTGTATCATATTGTCAAAATAAGATTTTGTAGAACCCCTTAGATTACGTTTATATAATTAGTAACTGAAGTGGATAAATGCATTTTTAATATAATATACAATATATAGACATAACTACTAACTGTCAGTTACTGGATTCTAAAGCATATCTTTAATCTCTAAATATCTCATTTATGTCATCTATATTTCATAAAATACTAAGTAAAAGTATTCCTACAAAAGACTTATTTTCGGCTTTTTGACCAGCCTTTCGGCAATTTGTCCATTCGGCGATTTGTCCAAATAATAGTTTCGGTTAGGTTAGTTTTGATCAAGTTTAATATTTTGATCAGAGTATATTAATTAAAATTGTGACTTCGGCTTCGATGCCACAAACCCGATCTATGCAGCGTCGTTTTACAGGATTCGGCGATTTGTCCATTCGGCGTTTTGTCCATTCGGCGATTTGTCATAGACCCGCGTTCTCTAGCCGTATCGATTTCCGATCGGTCATTGCTACATACGGTGTAGAGAGGGGAGGACTCGATGGCTCCGTTAGCGATATCGTTTTAAGGGTAAACGGGTGTAAACAGATGCATCAAAAGGGTTAAAATGATATTGTAGAGTATATTAAAAGGATATTTTAGAAAAAAGAATGAAGATTGTATGATTAGTTTTAACGGAGATAGAATAATGAATGGTTTTCGGATTTTAAAAATTAGCCGGAATTAGTAACCTTGTTACAAATTTCGAAAAAAAAAATAATGGAGGGCTAGCTATAAATGGTTATAATTGATTTTGAGCTTGAAATAATTTTTTTAAGACATGAAAATTTGGAACCATGCTAAAAATAACAGAAACAATCTAGTACAATAAAAAAAATCGGCTGTGTCACCCCAGAACTTTCCCGGCTCGACCGTAGAGAATAGGATTATTTTAATTACAAAATACATTAATTTATGGAACACATTAAAAATAGCGAGCCGAATTGATATTTCAATCTTGATAATGACATAATCTGCGCATGCGCACGTTGTATATCACACTGCTACAATTATGATGCAACTAAAATCACGTGTAAAAACTATTGGGAATTTGGGAAAATTTTTCATACAATAGTTGTAGGGAATTTTATGCTTTACAACTTTGTACTGAAAGATTTTGCACTAAAGAGCATAAGTTACCTCCAATTTTAAAAAAATGGAAAATCCTAAATGTGTATTTTTCTCGCCATCTAGCGGCGAAACTTTGAGGAATTCGATAAAAAGGTAAACATAAAAGTTAAAGAAAATTTGATGCTTTACAACTTTGCACCAGAAAATTTTGCACTAAACTGCATTGTTTGTCCTCAAAATCAAGAAAAACTAGAGAAAACCTACATGCACGTTTTTTACGAGCCCTCTAGTGACGCAACTATTGTAAATTCTAGAAAAATTTTCAGAAAAGAGTTGTAGGGAATTTTATATTCTAAAATTTTGTTCTATAACATTTTGCATTAAAGTGTATTATTTGTCCTCAAAATCAAGAAAAACTAGAGAAAACATACATGCACATTTTTTACGGGCCCTCTAGTGGCGCAACTATTGGAAATTCTGGAAAAAGTTTGAAACAAAAGTTATAGGGAATTTTATGCTCTAAAACTTTGTACAACAACATTTTGCACTAAAGTATATTGTTTGTCCCTAAAATTTAAAAAAAGTAACAAATTGTTACATGTATATTTAACCAATGTCGGTCTTGAGGACCCTCCACTGTACCAATTTAAACCAAAATCTATTGGTCGCATTCTAGGCACACACCGACCCTCCATACCAAATTTCAGCTTGACTGGTCAAACGATTCGGCAGTTATCGTGGAAGATTACACACAGACACACAGACAGACCATACGCTGGAAATGGTTTCAATCTTCTTGGGAGACCTCAAAATGGATAATTCCAGCGAAATCTCAATTTTTTTTTGCTCGTTCACCTTACTTTCCCTTTGATGGGTCCGGGAAAGTAAAAACATCGAAAAAAAATAATGGGGGGTTAGACCCCAATGGCTTTTATTAATTTTGAGCTTGAAATAATTTTTTTACAACATGAAAATTTGGAACAATGTTCAGAACAACTAGAACAATCTGGTGAAACAGAAAAAAAAAACGAAATAAAAATAATGGGCGGCTAGCACTTAAAATGGTTTTTTGAGTTTTCCGTTCTTTGTATTTAAGTTTAAGGAATAATTTTCTGGAACAATTTGGTACAAACCTAGAACAATTTGAAATAACTTTCAAAATATTAAAATTCGAAAAATGGGGGGCTAACTTCACACACACGAAAAGAGATGGACAACGATATTTACAGTGCTGACGTAATCTAAAAAGTATATCGGGTAATAAAACTTTTTCAACTTTTTCGAAACCCGAGATATTATTATTTTATTGAGACTCAAGTAGTTTTAATATTTGCAGATTTTGGATTTTATTGAAAACAGTGTTTAGAGTAGATTTTATCGAATTTCTGTTCTCCTTCACCGAAAATTATAATTGAGGTGTCAATCGATTCGGAATGGAATTTAGAAACTTTTCGGAACTTATTAAGAGGGGCCGAAAAAAATTGTAAAAGTTATAAACAATTTACAAACAAAAAAAAAACATTTCACCGATTAAATATGAATATTATATAAGAAATGAAAAAATTTTGGTATCATTTGGAAATATGAATGATCAATAAAAATTTTTTCTACAATTTTTCAATTATTAGTTATGCTATTGTTAATGAAGAAAATTTTATTAGTCTGAAATTTACATAAAAACCATGACAATTTTTAAACAAAAAACAAGAGATTTTTTCCACTTCTTGTATCTATTCCTTGAAGGTTATAGAAAAGATCCCCGTTGGAAAAATTAAAAAAAATTGATTTTCCAAATTATTGTTATAAACAAATGCATTGTCTATGATAATCGAAAATTATTTTTACTAATTAATTTATCCATAGAAATTATGATTTTTAAGAAAAAAATCGTTTCTTACAAAATTTATTTATTGCTTAAAAATGCATTTGTTAATTATCAATGCTTTGTGCTACTGAATATTAAAATTAAGGAACCGTTTTTTTTTTCTAAAAGTCATTATTTCTATTATCTTTTCATGTTCGAAAAAAAAATTTTTAATTGTTTATTTAATAAACAATTTGTTTTAAACAAATTAATTTTTGCTGTTTAATTTTTACTTTCCCGACCCACCTCCGAAAAGGGAAGTATTAAATTGTGAACGAGCTAAAAAAAATTTTCGAAATAAAGATGGAAATATCCATTTTGAGGTCAACTGAAATGATTACTATCATTTCCAGATGGAAGTCTGTATATCTGTCTGTCTGTCTGAGTGTATTCTTAAACTATAGAGGCCACACGTTTAATCCGATTGAGCTGAAACTTAGTGTATGGGTTTGGGTTACAAGTCGGAAGAACCCATTAGTTTTTGTACGACATCTGTCAAACGGAAGTGTCACTATCAAAAAATAAGAGATGCAATATATCACGGAATTCGACTTGTGATATGTCATTTGAGATCCCTTGAAAATCTCTATGCAGAACAGTCTAACATGTTTTTTCAATTATCACCTGTCAAAAATAAAAAATGTCAAAATTTGAAACTTTAACATTAAATATCTGAAAATGTATTCTGGGAAGTTTTGGGGCGACACATCCGTTTTTTTTTCTCCATTTTCCCGATTTTCCGTATTTTGTCCTATTTTTCCCAATTTTTCCCTATTTTCCCATTTTTCCCCATATTTCCAAATGTTTCACTATTTTTCCATATTCTTATCAGTTTTTCCCCATTTTGCCATATTTATTATTATTTTTTTCCCATTTTTTTCATATTTTTTACAATTTTTGTCCAATTTTTTATATTTCTCCGTTATTTTTCTCTAATTTTCGCTATTTTCCAATACTTTCCTCTACTTTTTCCATATTTTTTTCCATTTTCATCATTTTTTCCAATTTTTTTCCTATTTTTCCCTAAATTTTGTAGTTTTTATTATTTTTCCCAATTTTTCCATATTTTTCCAAATCAGGAAAAAATCAGAAAAAACTCAGATATACAAAGTTAGAAAAAAAATTGTAAAAAATTTGGGCGGTTCCATATTTTCCTATTGTTCTCTATTTCCAGCAATTTTTCATTGTTTCCTTATTTTTCTCTAATTTCCCCTTTTTGCCTCATTTTGCGATATTTTTCCCAGTTTTTTCCTATTTTGTCTTATTTTTTCCCGTTTTCCCCAAATTTCCTCAATTTTTCACAATTCTCCTATTTCGCACCATTTTCTCTATTTTCCTATATTTTTCCCTCCTTTCCCTATTTTTCATTATTTTTCCCATTTTCCCTATTTTTCCCATTTTTTCCTAAATTTCGGTATTGTTCCATATTTTTACCAATATTTCCCTTTTTTTCATATTTTTCTCCCAATTTCTAAAATTTTTCTTACTATTCCATAGTTTTTCCTATTTTTCACTGTTTATTCAATACTTTTTTACAATTTTTCTCATTTTGCTATATTTGTTCCTATTTTTTTGCATCGTTTCCACTTTTTCATTAATTTTTCCTTTTTTTGCTATTTTCTCCCAGTTTCCCTGTTATTTTCCCATTTTTTCCCATATTCGGTGTTTTTTTCTATTTTTTACAATTTTTCCCTATTTTTTTTTTCAATTATGCTCAATTTTTTCTTGGGTTTTCATATTTTTCCGTATTTTTACCTAATTTTCGTATTTTTTCCTATTTTCTTTTATTTTCTGTTTTCGAATTCTTTTTTTTATTATTTTTCTATTTATCCTCCATTATCCCCTAATTTTTCCTATTTTGTCTATTTTTTCCAGTTTTTTGCTATTTTTTACCATTTGTTAATTTTTTTCTACCTTTTATCCATTTTTCTATTTTTCCTATTTTTTTCCCATTTCTTTCTTTTTTTTCCAGATTTTCATTACTTTCGAAATTTATACTCATTTTTTCGTATTTATCCCTATTTATCTCTATTTATCAGAATGTATCCTTATTTTTACCTATTTTTCCATATTTGTCACTATTTTTCCCAATTTTTCCATATTTTTTCTATTTCTCCAATTTTTATGTTTTTCATTATTTTTTCCCATTTTACTTTCCCGACCCACCTCCGAGAAGGAAAAGTATTGTGAACGAGCTAAAAAATATTTTCGAGATAAAGATGGAAATATCCATTTTGATGTCACCTGAGATGATTAAGACCATTTCTAGATGGAAGTCTGTCTGTCTGTCTGTCTATGTGTATTCTTCCACGATAAAGGCCACACGTTTAATCCGATTAAGCTGAAATTTGGTATATGGGTTTTGGGTTAACCGTAGAAGATATGTCTAAAGAAAGTGTCACTATAAAAAAATGACAGATGCAATATGTTACAGAATTTGACTTGTAATATGTCATTTGAAAGGTTAAAATTATTTCTCCAACTATCACCTGTCATAAATAAAAAAATGTCAAAAGTTGAAACTTTAACATTAAATATCTGAAAAACGTATTCGTGGATACTCGTCGGGAAAGTTTTAGGGCGATACAACCGATTTTTTTTTTAATACTAAATTAAGCATTAAAAACAACCATTTGTCGCTTTTTAAGGAAAAACATTTTTGCTTTATAAGATACATGAACTTATTCCAGAAGTTGTCATCTTTAGAAACCACATTACAAAATAGCACCATTTTGTTTTAGATAAATGCATCTGGCCCTGAATCTGATAATAATTATTGTGATTCGTTTTTATCTTATTTTAAAAAGGTTATTTTTTTCTTTTATTCCATTTTCTATAGAAATAATTTCCAATTTTTTTGGACATTTAATTTCCAATACTCTGTTTCTTCTACTTTTATTGTACCATCTGGACTGGCCATTAAAAAATATTCATCTTCACTCCCCACAAACAAACCGCATGGTTCTACCTCCAATCCAGTGAAATCCATAAATATGGCTGCTTAATTATATTTTTTATTTTATTTATTTATTTATTAACAACTAACATATATAACATATAATTGGTACATATTTTTTGTAAAATATTAAACATAATAAGTTAACAGTTTTCTTTTAAATAAATAATAAACATCATGTGATTTAATATTATCTAAACAAAATAATAAAAATAAATTAATAATACTAATAATAATAATAAAATTATACATGCAGTGTGCACCTAAGTGATTGAACACTTGTGTTGTGCAAAATCTACGAATTTAATAAACAAAAAATAATAGTAAGAGAAGCTTAAGAAAAAAAAAACAAAAAAAAAACAAAAGATCAAAGCAAAAATCAAAGTAAAATTTAAAATTGTAAGAGCATAGAATTATAGTAGCATTTTCTGTATTCATTAATTTCAATTTCCCCCGTTCTCTCGTCCCTCCCCTCCCTATCTTTCTTCCGGTCTTTATTTTCGTTATTCTAGAATTTTTGCGAATTCAGTGTAATTTCGGAAAATAAATTTTCTTGTTTCAGTAGAAAAGCGTTTATGTTTAGTGATAAGCCTAATCTCTAGTGGTAATAGATTGCACGCCTTGGGCAATGTATGAATAAAAAATCTGTGGCAAATATTCTTCTGAAATCTTTGTATTGACAGAAGCTCATTAGTAATATTACGAGTTTGATATACAGGACGTATGCTGTTAATAAATAATTTATTAAAAAATACTTGTAAATTATGAGAATTTGATTCCTATGCATCCAGGCCGTATACCGGACAGCTGTTTCGTCCCTTAAGGACTCATCAGCGGCAATATGCCCAGATGCATAGAAATCAAATTATCAACTCGAAATACACCTGTACTAGGCTGAGTTAGAAGGATGTTATTCTCAGGTAGACAGCTAACGCCATCTACCAATGGGCCACGGTATCACTTATTACTTGGGGAACAGATTCCACCTGTGTAATAACGCCAGTACAAACTGGAACCGACGAAACAGCTGTCCGGTATACGGCCTGGATGCATAGGAATCAAATTCTCATAATTTACAAGTATTTTTTAAAACTTGTTAATGGTTTCATTACCATTTAGAGATATGGGCCCCTCTGTCGGTTCCAGTTTGTACTGGCGTTATTACACAGGTGGAATCTGTTCCCCAAGTAATAAGTGATACCGTGGCCCATTGGTAGATGGCGTTAGCTGTCTACCTGAGAATAACATCCTTCTAACTCAGCCTAGTACAGGTGTATTTCGAGTTGATAATTTGATTTCTATGCATCTGGGCATATTGCCGCTGATGAGTCCTTAAGGGACGAAACAGCTGTCCGGTATACGGCCTGGATGCATGGGAATCAAATTCTCATAATTTACAAGTATTTTTTAAAACTTGTTAATGGTTTCATTACCATTTAGAGATATGGGCCCCTCTGTCGGTTCCAGTTTGTACTGGCGTTATTACACAGGTGGAATCTGTTCCCCAAGTAATAAGTGATACCGTGGCCCATTGGTAGATGGCGTTAGCTGTCTACCTGAGAATAACATCCTTCTAACTCAGCCTAGTACAGGTGTATTTCGAGTTGATAATTTGATTTCTATGCATCTGGGCATATTGCCGCTGATGAGTCCTTAAGGGACGAAACAGCTGTCCGGTATACGGCCTGGATGCATGGGAATCAAATTCTCATAATTTACAAGTATTTTTTAAAACTTGTTAATGGTTTCATTACCATTTAGAGATATGGGCCCCTCTGTCGGTTCCAGTTTGTACTGGCGTTATTACACAGGTGGAATCTGTTCCCCAAGTAATAAGTGATACCGTGGCCCATTGGTAGATGGCGTTAGCTGTCTACCTGAGAATAACATCCTTCTAAATAATTTATTCTTGAAGGCATACATACATAGGCTGTGAAAATATAATGTTCGGATATTGCATATATTTTCAGTGTATAGAAGACTTGTGTGAAATCTTTTTTGTTTCTTTAATACAATTTTTAATATGTAGTTTTGCAGAGTATTTAGTTTCTGCAGTGAGTTCCTATACATTCCTCCCCAAATAAAGATACCATAGCAGAAAAGTGATTCAATTATGGACTTGTATATTAGTAATAACAGTTTTCTTGAAAGAAACTCTCTTAATTGGTAAAATTTGTAGATAAGCTTTCTCACCTTTTTCGTTAGATAATCTACATGATTACACCATTTTAGATTTTTATCTATAATTATACCCAAATATTTGATTTCGTTCGTCTCTTGAATTTCATTTTCCATACCTGCGATTTTTATCCTAGAAAAATCTGGTCTATTTGCTTCTGTTAAGGTAAACGCGATATAATTTGTCTTGCTAACATTTAATGAAAGTTGGCTCATATTTAGCCACTTTGTAATTTCTTCAATACCCAGTTGGACAGCCATTTTAGTTTCTGTCCAGGACTTTTCACGAAATATTACAACTGTACCGTCCGCGTATGATACGATTGTTGCCCGTTTTACTAGTGACAAGAGAGAGTTTATATATATCACAAATAGTACTGGGCCAAGGACAGTAGGGGAGACTGTTGTACCTTGGACCACTTTTTACATTTTATTTTTTGAATCAACAGGTGTTTTCAATTTCTAAACTTTAAAAGTCTCCAACCGTAGTTCAAACCTTTCTACACAACATGGAATATGTATAATTGTTATAAATTCTTAAGAAAAAGTTAAAAAAAAAACAACTCATACTGTTTGCATATTGGTCCATGGTACACTATACTCATGTACCTTGGGACAGGCGTCTTGTACCTTGAACCACGTATAAAACCATAGGCAATAACAAGAAATAGGTACACGAATTTAGATTATGTTTTATTGGTTTATTTTATTAGTGGATTATAAAATTATTTATTTTTACGATTGCAAAGATCGCACAAGTAGTCCTTCCACTCGTCCCCTTCTACACCTGCACACAAAAAGTGTACCCAACGGCCACAAGAGGTGCACTTACACCACTGTTCACCACTCTTGTCACTAAATTTTGGCGATAGACAAAATAGGCACAATTCTTCATTTTCATCACCACTATCTTCATCATGGGTTGAAACAACTTCAGACCCTTCAGAATCAGACGAGGAGCTTGATATCTGTTTAGTTATCTTCTGTTTCTTTAATGGCTGTTTGCCTTTTTCTGTTTTCACATTGGTTAAGGATTGCCCTAGGTTTCTGGTAACTTTTTTAATTTGTTCTTTCTTAGGCTTGCTTTTTTTTAATTTTTGTTCTTTTATGGCGTTTTTCTCAGGCGTCTCAGTGGCAATCATGGTTTTTCCTCGTTTTCTACCTTGCTTCTTTTTCTCCTTACGATCCTCTGCCTTAGGGTAAGGTTGTATTTCTTCAGGGGTTATAAATCTTTTTATTTTTTCATTGTCCTTTTTTGCAATTTCAGTTGAGTTAGTTTCTGAGGAAGTAGATGGAGCTGTTGATGAACCAGGATTTGAGGAACATGATGTAGATGGTAAGGAAGTCGAAAGCCCATTGTCTAGAGAAACTACTAAAGATGTAGATGACCCCGAGGGTAAAGCAGAGCAGGACACTAATGATGAAGAAGTAGACGGTTCAGGATTGACAGAAGAGCCTAAACCTAAATCTGAAGTAGTAGAAGGCCCAGGGTTTGAATCGTCAAGAGGCCTATCAGTCACATAAGAAGAAAGATAATCATCGTCAGTGAAAACTGCTTCATTGAAAGGAAATATTCCTGATTTACGGAATCCAGATAAAATATTATTTGGAGTAAATGCCCTTGTTGTTGAGAAGCCATGCTTCAACAGCTTGATTGTAATAGGTCTTTAGGGGACCGTAAACGGAAATATCTAATGGTTGCAGCCTGTGTGAGGTATGGAGTGGAAAAGTAACCATCACAATACCTGCATCAGATGCCTTGTCAAGAGCCTCTGGAGAAAGGTGGGTTTCATGGTTGTCTAAAATTAACATAACACGATCATCCTTTGAGCTCTTGACCGCATTTATAAAATGGTCCAAAAACTTTAGGAACGACTCTTCGTTGGACCAACCTGATTGGTTTGCTGTGCCAATACATCCTACTGGTCCACCCACCAACATCCTTTCTTTAAAATGGACCCGTGGAAAGATTAACATGGGGGGTAACGAATTACCAATTGCATTCACCGCAGCAATCACTGTAACTAGTGACCCTCTTTCGGCCGACGTAGCACTGCCTATTTGCTTTACCCCCTTCGGAGCAACTATTCTGGATTGTCCCTGAACTGTGCTTAAACCTGTTTCGTCCGTATTCCAAATTTTATCGGGAAAAATTGTACCATATTTTTTGTGTACCTCTTTTATATTATTAAAAAATAGTCCAACATTAGTCCTATTGAAACTTGTCATACGGCTTAAGCTTGTGGCCTCTGGTTTGCGCATTGACAGTTCTGTGCGCCTTTTTAAAAATCCTCTCATCCACTCCTCACCAGCAATCTCTTCATCTCTCCAAGAGTCGGGTATCTTTTTTCCATTGGCTTTCGCAAATTTAAAAGCTAGCATTCGTACGCCCTTTTTGGTCAATCCGTATTGCATTTTTGCAACATTTTTAATATAGGTAACAAGGCTTAACTCCTCTTCATTAGAAAATACTTTCTTAACTGCGTAATTTGCTGAATACTCAAAATTATCTACATTTTTAAACTTTGGTAAATGCCTAGTTAGTGTAGACCTACTAATTTGAAATATTTTAGCTGCTTCTCGGTAAGATATTTTTTTTTCTGGATCATCTGTACACACGGCCTCAAGTGCCTGTTTTAATAATCCCTCATCTACTACCTTCCTTTTTATCCCTTTTTTGCTCCTAGGCATGCTTGAATACAACCTGTATATCTGAAACAAAAATAAAAAAACAATAATGCACCGTCTTGTACCATGCGCCACCGGCACAAGGTACATGATGACGGCTGACCTCAAGGTACACGATGGTCTTGTTTTTAACAAATATGGCTGCCTAGACAAAACTACTTAACCTATAAAAAAAAACATTACGCATATTACTCACCGAAAAGTATGCTATCCACGTATTGTGTTAGAAAAAATGTTGGCTTTCACTTTATAGAGATACTCGCACTCAACTGATATTGGAAAAATTTACTTCCACCACCAAAAAACAACTTTTTATCACTAAAATTGTAAAACACTACGGACGCCGCTGCAACTCAACAAGGTAACTGACTAGAACACAATAGTCGACGATGTTTAACCAGAGCCCGTTAGGTGTCAGCATAGTTAAGTTATGAGACCTGGCCCAAGGTACACCATGGTCTTGGTACAACAGTCTCCCCTACCTTGAGGCACACCTATTTTTACAATTCCGGGCTCACTTACCACATCATTAACTTTAACGCATTGTTCCCGATTTGTGAGGTAACTCTTGAAAACATCCAAGACTACGCCACGAATACCATAACGTTCTAGAATGCATAGGAGCCTTTCATGGTTAACGGTGTCGAACGCCTTAGCGAGATCCAGAAAGACTGCTATACATTTCTTATTATTATCTAGACCTTCTGTGATGTCCTTAATAAGTGAGCACATAGCATCACTTGTTGTTTTGCTAGCTCGAAAACCAAACTGTTGTTTATGTAATATATTATTGTTATCAAGAAAATCCACTAATCGAGTTTTCAAGCACTTTTCAAATATTTTACCAAAATTGTTGATCACACTTATTGGTCTATAATTTGATATTATTGATTTATCTCCAGATTTACGAATGGAAGTAATTATAGAAGATTTAAATTGTCTAGGGACAACGCCATTCAGAAATATTAAATTAATTATATCTTTAAGTGGTTTTACAATATATTGATGATTGTTTTTTATAATGTCAGCTGTTGTTCCATCAATTCCTGGAGAAACATTACTTTTTAACGAGGATATATGTTGAATTAGTTCTTTGTCAGTAACAAGATTAAGAAACATGGTGTTATAATTTTTTGATGTCATTTCTGTGAAAGTAGTTTTTTTATATTTGTTACCATATTAAGGCCAATATTGATGAAGTAGTCATTACAATAATTTGCCATTTGTGTGTTGTCTTTAAATGTAAGTTCATTATCATTAACAATTTGAAGTGTAGGTTTTTTATTGGTATTTTCGTTGGTAGCATCAGAGATTAGTTGATAAACTTTTTTTATATTATTTTTGTTTTCCTCAATTTGCCTGAAATAATAGCCATTTTTGGATTTTTTTAACAAGACATTCAGACTGTTTCTATACGTTTTGTATTCATGTTCTAGTTCTGGTGTGAAGTGAAGTTTTAGTCTTGTTTTTAATTTGTCTCTATGTTTTATAGATACAATTAAACCTTCTGTTATCCATGGTTTTATTTTCAAATACTTTGTCCTGCTTTTTATGCAAATTTTTGAATTCTCAATGTGGTTACTTAACTTGCTCAAAAAACAATCAGCGGCGATTTGTGGATCATGTGCATTTAGAATATCGCTCCAGTTTGAAATTTTTATTACGTTTTGTAGTTTATGTTTGTCTATTTTGGTTATTATTTTACTTTCCCGGACCCATCAAAGGGAAAGTAAGGTGAACGAGTAAAAAAAAATCGAGATATCGATGGAAATATCCTATTTGAGGTCCCCCAAAAAGATTTAAACCATTTCCAGCGCATGGTCTGTCTGTGTGTCTGTGTGTAATCTTCCACGATAACTGCCGAACCGTTTGACCAATCAAGCTGAAATTTGGTATGGAGGGTCGGTGTGTGCCTAGAATGCGACCATTAGTTTTTGGTTTAAATTGATACAGTGGAGGGTCCTCAAGACCGACATTGGTTAAATATACATGTAACAATTTTTTGCTTTATTAAAATTTTAAGGACAAACAATACATTTTACTGCAAAATGTTGTAGTACAAAGTTTTAGAGAATAAAATTCTCTATAACTTTCGTTTCAAACTTTTTCCAGAATTTCCAATAGTTTCGCCACTACACAGGGCGCGTAAAAAATGTGCATGTAGGTTTTCCCTAGTTTTTCTTGATTCTGAGGACAAACAATATACTTTAGTCAAAATTTTGTAGTACAAAGTTTTAGAGCATAAAATTCTCTATAACTTTTGTCTTAAACTTTTTCTAAAATCTCCAATAGATGCGCCACCAGAGGGCGCGTAAAAAATGTGCATGTATGTTTTCTCCAGTTTTTCTTGATTTTGAGGACAAACAATGTATTTAGTGCAAAATTTTCTTGTGCTAAGTTGTAAAGCATCAAATTTTCTTTAACTTTTATGTTTAACTTTTATCGAATTCCTCATAGTTTCGCTGCTAGATGGCGAGAAAAATACACATTTAAATTTCCCTGCAACTATCGTATGAAATTTTTTGCCGAATTCCCAATAGTTTTCACACATGATTTTAGCAGATGCTAATTGTAGCAGTACGATATATAACGTGCGCATGCGCAGCTTATGTCATTACCAACATTGAAATATTAATTCACCATCAGCTCGCTATTTTTAATGTGTTCCATAAATCAATGTAATGCTCAGTATTTTGTAATTAAAATAATAATAATAAATAACATATTCTCTACGGTCGAGCCGGGAAAGTCCTGGGGTGACACATCCGATTTTTTTATTAGAATGTAGGGTATTTTTTGTATTTAATTTATAATTTACCTGTAAAAGAACCGGATAATGGTCTGTGATGTGGCAATTAAGGATATATGAGTCAAACGTTAAATTTTGTAGGTTATTAAGTGACTTTTTTACAAAAATATGATCTAAACAAGATTCACTTTCCTGTGTAACACGGGTAGGATTCAAAATGTAGGGTACAAAACCATATTTGGCAAGTACACAGAAATATTTGTTTCATTTATTAAGTTAATGTTGATGTCGCCGATTAATAATTCAATTTTAGCATTTTGTTGAGTCTGGTCTAAATATGTATCAAGTTCATCAATGAAAGAAGTCAAGTTACTTGGGTTAGGTCTGTATAACGCTATTATTCTGTAGGATACATTAGAAATTGTTAGATTTATGATAGAAAGAGAAACTCCGCATATATTAAATTTGTGATTAGTTATGTTATAATTAAGTTCAGATTTAATTAGTGTTAAAATACCATCATTTTTGTTGAAGTCTCCTCCATTATGTACAGTGGTGTAGCCGGGAATATTAAGGTTATTAACCACAGCGGTTTGAAAACATTCACTTAACACAAAGATGTCACAACTAGAAAATTTGTATGTTTTAACCAATGCCAGGAAGTCATCAAAATTCTTGTTTGCACTTCGTATGTTAATGTGCATAATATTAAACTTTTTATTTGCTGTTAGAGATGCATATTTGTCTGGGTCTATGTAGGTCCCACGATGATCTTGTTATAGTAGACCTAAATTATCTAAGATAATATTTTGGTCGATTTGTACCATTAAGATGAATAATCGATTTTGGATTTTAGCAGATTGATGTGATATTGTAATGTGGGACACTCAATGTCTGTTGAATGATGGTTAATGGTGTTCTTCATTTTGTATTTATTATTTGAAGATATACAGTTAACACAAACTTTTTTTTGTTTAGGACAGTCTTTTTGTTCATGCTCTTCACTGCATAGCGGACATGATAATTTGTTGGTACAATTTTCTTTTTTATGATAAAACCCCTGACAATGGAAACAGCGAGGAATTGTCAAATCTTCATAAACACAGGATAACGTTCCCAACCAATAAATACCTTTTTTGTTTGCATTAATTGGCTAAAAGTTCCTGCTGAGCATTCTCCATATATTGTGTTTTCTCCGTTTTTCCCTTTTTTAATAAATGTTACATTAAAATCTTTTAGCGTTTCATTTTGTCGCAATATAGAGTTCTCAATTTCTTCTTTATTTAATTCCTGTTTAAAGCTTGCTATTTTGACACGTGGTTTTCTCATTTAGAATAGTTTGATTTTTTTCTTTTTGCTCATATTCTTCAATTTTTTCCTGCAGCATTCTTATTATTTCGTTTTTATTGTTTATAATATCTTCTTTATCCTTGATAATAGTTTCTTTATCTTCAATTTTACTTTTTAATAAATTTACGAGGTTATTATTACGGCATGATTTGCAGTTAAATTGTAGTAAACGTTTTTGTAATGGCAGACATCTTAATTCAGAAGAGGATAATTCTGTGCATTCCAAACATATCGAATTTCTGCAGGTGTCACACTGGTGACATGGATTTTTTATATCTTTGTTTGGTTGTTTAATTTCTTTACATAAGAAGCACTCCAAATTCTATTCATAGTTCAATTTTAGAGTTATTTCTCATAAATTTTTGTAGTACGCCACTGGTATATACAATCACTCTCTCTGTTGTTGAGAATAACAGAAAAAAAAACTAACAAAAAATTTATCTGATAACCTTGTAGTTGTCTTCTTTAAAAGTAGCAATTTATTTAGGTGAACAAATAATTAATTAATTAGATTAAATGTTCCTTCACTAATTTATTGTTTATCAAACTGCACTTTTTGAGTATATGCTTACGTAAGCTAACAGTTTACCATTTTTCATTGAATTCTTTAGTGGTAATCTCACAAAAACTCACTATTTTTGAACAGCAGATTTTATTAGCACTTTACACGACCTTTACTTTTGCGCAAAATATAATCTTAATATTTGTTAAGCCTCAAGACGCCACTTTGAAATCGCTTTTCGAATGTTTGATCTTAACGGAGATGGAGATGTAGACTATGCCTTCATATTTAGTAGCTTTATTGTCACGAAATGTGCTATACATATAAAATATTTTTGACAAGTTTTTCTTCTTTTACAAACCAGTCCAAAATTCCAGGCAGTTATTCTAAAGGATCTTTCCTGCTTCCATGCAGGATTTAAACTTTGCCCTCTAGTTTCTTTTTCAATTGTTATAATTTCTTCTTCATTTTTTTTCAACATTTTCGCTAATTTATTTTCTCTACATTATATTTCCTCTTCTGATATTTCTTCTTGTAGTGCTCCGTAATCTTCATCTGCGTATTATGCGATAGTTAACTTTATTCATCTTTTTCTATTTTTTCGAGTTCGCTCTCTTTTCAAATTTCTAAATGTCGTAAATTTTGATGAATAATAATCAACGGAATTATTTGTGGCAAATACATTATACTTTGCAATTATAAGAGATCGCAGCTAATTGACATCTCGTTTGGTAAGATGCCTTGAAAGAATTTATCTGAAAATGACAAAAAAATATATACAGGGTGAGTCACGACTGACACCACGGAGTTTTATGGTGAAATGGAATATATTTAATCAAACTTTTAGATAAATATATGTTTGTCCGTTTCTACATTTCATATATTTTATTTCTTCCTTTCGTGCTATTTTTTGATACCCTGGAAGGGGTAAGTACCCTCTTTACCCTCCCCATATCTACGCCCTTGGGCCAACTAAAAATAAGATGTAGAAACAAGTAATTTTATAAAGTTAAAAAATCGGATAATTTCAGGCAAAATCGGATAATTTTCAATTAAAAGTAGGATCTTTTCATTTCATCCATTGGCAACACTGCTACACAACTTATTTATACTTTTATTATTCCTACAGATCTCGTAAAATATAGTACTACATTTAAAGTATTTTCTAATGAAACACCCTGTATACAGCGTGTCTCAAAAAGTTTTGCTACGGAGTCTCTTTAATACCTGGACTACCGAGTTTTTCTTGCTTTTTCCTATTTATTCCTATTTTGCATTATTTTTTTCTGTTTTTCCCTATATTTTTCCTTACTATTATCTTTTTCCCGTTTTTATACTATTTTTCGTTATTTTCCCCTATTTTTCACTATTTTGCCATATATTTGAGTTTTTCTGATTATTCTGTATATATCTGTGATTTCTCTTTCCATGTTTTTCTTATTTTTCACTATTTTTCTTATTTTTCACTATTTTTTCCTATTATTCGCAAATTTCTCCATTTTTCTATTATTTTCTCTATTTATTTATTTTTTCCTTTTTCTTTCTATTTTTTCCTGTTTTTCTTTTTTTTATCTTATTTGTACCTATTTATCCCTGTTTTCCCCATTTTATCTATTATTCACTTTTTTCTCATATGTTTCCCTATTTATTCTCTAATTCCCCATTTTTCCGTATTATTTTCCTTATTTTCCACAATTTCCTATTTCCACTATTTCACGCTATTTTTCATATATTTTCCTACTTTTCCTTATTTTCCCCTATATTTCACTATTTTCCGATATATTTGCCCATTTTTCTGTATTAATCTCTATTTTCTCTATTTTACCCATCTTTTTCAACTTTTCTTATTTTTCCAAATATTTTAATATTTTTTCACGTTTTTCCTATTTTTAATCTTTTTTTCCCAATTTTTCTGTTTTTTCCTGTTTTCCATTTTTATCCTGTTTGTATCTATTTATCCTGGTTTTCCCCATTTCTATCTATTTTTCACTTTTTTCCCATATGTTTCCTTATTTATTCTTTAATTCACCTATTTTTCCATATTTTCTAATTTTCTACAATTTCCCATTTCCTCTTTTTCACCATTTCTTGCTATATTTCCCATTTTTTCTTACTTTTCCTTATTTTACCCTATTTTTTCGTTTTTTGTTCTATTTTGCCACTATTTTTCCCAAAATTTGCCCTATTTGTTCGTAGTTTTCCCTATTTCCACGTTTTCCCCTATTTTTCATTATTTTTACTATTTGTCCAATTTTTTCCTATTTTTCCTATATATTTCTAATTTTCCTTGGTTTCTTTTAGTTTTTCCTATTTTCATTTTTTATTCTTAATTTTTCCTATTTGTCCTTTGTACTTATTTTTCTCAATTTTTTTCCATATTATTCCTCATTTTTCACTATTTTCTCGATTTTCCCATTTTTTCCTGTTTTCCATTAGTTTCCTATTTTCTTTATTTTCCTTGTTTTTCAGTATTTATCCTTATTTGTACTTATTTTTCCCTATTTTGTCCTATTTTCCTTATTTTTTCTCATGTTTCCCTATTTTCCCAACCGCTTTAATATTTTTAACTATTTTTTCCATTTTTCCCATGTATTCTCTATTTTTCCATATTTTTTTCCTATTTCTTCTTTGATCACCCTGTATACATAACTCAGTTCAGGAATCAAATTTTCTTCATTTTTTCTTTTTTTTTTGTTACAAAAGTAGGAGCCGCAAAGGACTTATCCAGTAGGAACGAATTTATTGGTTTTATATTAATGAATGAATAACTTAAAGAACGTAGTTGCTTATGTTGATTTTCATTGTTCTTATAATATTCATTAATTAATGAAAGTGGCGCTGCTTCTTGACCAATAATTAACGTTTTATTTTCTACAGCATTGTCAAGATTCTAGCTTTGTTCGTTTGTAGAAATATTTGACATACTTCTTTCCTTCTTTTAATCATAGCAAATGAGAAAACGAGAGTTTCCAGTTTTATCGATATGACAACATAACCAAATATAATCTGTTTCAATTAGGCCATGTCACAAGCCACTATAGCCCCGATATTCAAATTTTAAGAATTAATTACAGCCGCAGGATCGGTCTCAGAAGGGCTGGACCCGGTGCAATGTGTTATGGTAGGCTAAAATTATTAAAAAAAATCACTGGATGAGTCCATTGTCGTGAATTCCAAATACAGGGTGTTATTGAAATACACGTACATATTAAAATGGAGAATAGTATGTAATGACCAAAAACGATTGGCACCAATTTTAACTTCAAATTCTAAAATTTAAATATTGGGGAAGAGTCCCCTTTTCCGACCTACTAGTTTCCATATTTAAAGAAGTAAAATAAATCGAAATTGAACTTACCCATAGAAATTGCACTGTTGCCGTAGCAAAACCAATTAATTCAAAATAAAGTTTATTACAGTAATTGTTCAAAATGCCGTCCATTATTATTTACACACACTTGCAATCGTCTTTCCAAAGAACTTTGAACATTAGAAATTAGTCTTGGATTTTGTCGTAGTTCCTCGGCTACCGCATTAAATTTATTGGTTAATTGTTCAACACTATTAATAGGTTCATTATAAACCAGTTGTTTCATGTGACCCCACAAAAATAAATCGCGTGGATTTAAGTCCGGAGATCTCGGAGGCCACTATTAGTAGGTCCATTTCTGCCTATCCACTTTTGAGGAAATCTAATGTTCAAAAACTGCCTTACGTTTAAATCAAAGTGAGGAGGAGCGCCATCTAGTAGGTACCACATCCGTTGCCTTAATTGTAACGGTATCTCTTCTAGGAGTACTGGCAAAATATCTTCTAAAAAGTGGAGATATCCTGGCCCATTTAATCTGTTCGGGAGAACATAAGGCCCGATTAAATACTGATCTATTATGCCAGCCCAAACATTTATTGAAAATTTTCTTTGATGCCCAGTTTCCCTAATGGCGTGAGGATTTTCATCACTCCAAATATGCGTATTGTGCATATTGAACACGCCATCACGAGTGAATGAAGCCTCGTCAATATACAATAATATTTTTAGAAAATCAGGAATATCAACACATTTTTGAATCATCCATTCACAAAACTCCACTCTCTTTTCTTCATCACCTGGATATAAGGCCTGGACTTTTTGGATGTGATAAGGATGTAAACCTTGTTCTTTAAGTGTCCGCCACATAACAAATGAGGACACTCCAATTTCAAGACCTAGTCTTCTACAACTTAATTGGGGCCGGTTTTCAACAGCTTCCAATATTTCTTCTTCGGCCGCCAATGTTCTTTGTGTTCTTGTTCTCCCTCGATCTTCATTGACACTCTCAAATTTTCCATGGTCTCTTAGATGCTGAACAGTTGAAATAAACGTACGACAGTCCGGAATTCTCCGATTTGGAAACCGTTCGCGATACAGGATTTGTGCTTGCCGAGAATTTTCTCCAGCTGCCCCATAAACCAGCACTATATCGGTTAGTTCAATATTCGTAAATAGTGGCATCGTAAAAAAATATTTAAAAGTAATCGTAACAACACTTTTTACCAACTTGGAAATGACGCGCTCGTGTTAGCCAGATTCGTAAATCAACTAAAATTTTAATAATCTATAGTTTCAAAAATGTATAGTTTAAAAACAATCATTTATCAAATATTCTAGTTTTTTGATAACGAGGGTAGTAAAAACCAGTCTTCGGAAATAGAAATTAATTCGAAAATCTTGGCAACATGGTTATTTCTTACAAGACTAGTTTTCTTATCATCTGACAAAAACTTGCATATTAATTACTGTTGATGTTTAAAATAGGTAAATAAACCTAATTTATATAGGTCATCCTCAACATATCAGTGAAGTACGTTTGTTTTAGAATTAATTTTCAAAAATTAATAACTCCCTTAATAAGGGGTATTTTTAAAAAATAATATTTTTCTACATTCAGTGGGGATCTGCGCAATACCCAGTTTTAATATGTACGTGTATTTCAATAACACCCTGTATATGGTTAATGCTATTTAAAGCATCATTTTAAAATTTAACCAATTTTTCAGAAAATTCTAGATTTGAACTCGCCCAATGTTCAGCAGCTTTTTTAATTGCAATTCTAAATCTTAAAATACTACTATCCACTTTTCTTCGTAATTTTAATGGCACCATCAATATTACGTGTTTTAAACGCAGAGATTAATATATATATATATATATATATATATATATATTTAATAAGACATGAAAACTACTTTTACATTGTCCTAAGGATAAATGTATAAAAGTCGAAACGTCGGCATCAGATCTATAGTAATATCAGTCATTTTTAACTTTTTCCAACAAACTCCAAGTTACAACACTAATTTTAGTTCTGGCAAAGAACAGATTAAGCGCATTCGTACATCCCTAGTAAGTCCCTTTTTGTCCTTAATTACCTATTTTTAAGAATATCGTCACCACTTACTACACTACACTTTTTAAAACACTCTACGTACGTTTCGCTAACTACGTTAGCATCATCAGGAGTCGATGATAAACTCTCAGTTTATTATTGACTCCTGATGATGTTACCGTAGTTAGCGAAACGTACGTAGAGTGTTTTAAAAAGTGTAGTTTTGGTTAGTGGTGACGATGTTCTTCAACATTGTTGAAAACCAATGGTTCCAAATTCCCAATTCAACTTAATTACCTAAATAGGACGTTTTGGTTTCACTCCAAACGTCCAGTTTAGGTACTCGAGGACTCAAAACGGACGTACTAGGGATATACGAATCCGCGGCAATTGGACGTCCCCAATATGTACCTGGGACGTCGACCATACCTAATCTGGACATCCCCAGTACATATGGTACGTTTTGGTCGAACGTTCTCCGTACGTTTTAGGGACATACTCGTGCTATATGGACATTGTCTCTTCCACCTTTATACTTTCGTCTGAAGATACGAATGAAGAATTACAAGCGCGTTACACCAGGAGGCAGCACTTAACGAGGTGTTTTATCCCTTAATTTTTGGCCAATTTTAAAAAATCATTAAAAAGATATGAAGAGCTCAAAGGCTATTATATTCAGTGATGGATTCATGCATTTTCATTATGAAATTTTGATATTTAAAGCTCCTTGATTTTTTTCTCGGAAACTAAAAGGAATTAAAATTCAAAAATTCAAGAATCCCTAGATAATATTACCTAATTTATTTTGCCAAAATTTGAATTTTTTACCAAAATTGCTTTTCGAGATATATCCTTGTCAGAAAATAACAAAGGGTGCTGTAATCACCTTAACTATATGTATAGTGACCAGGTCTTAAGGCTAGCTATTCGTAGACAAGGTAGTTTCACAGACGCGCAGGGGTAAGAAACGAGGTAGGTTCGAAGTGCCTGATGGGCGGGTACAATTCTCTGAGTTTGCAAGTAGTCAGGGTCGAACTCGCATTTTTAATATTCGTGAATACTTATCGCATAGTAAAAATGGTTAGCTCAAGGGTAGGTTAGGTTATTTATTATGAAATGTGGAAGAGATTAGAATTCATATTTTTCGATGTAACAAAAGGTTGTTTTTATACATATAACTATCGAAAAAAGAATTACCGTCAGCAAAAGAAAATATTTTTAAAAATGTAAACACAATACTCTTTTATAAGAATTTTTATAAAATATTGAATATGTGTTTACTAAAATTTCAGTTGTAATAACGACCCAATTTAACATTTTTTTTGTTTATTCTCATAATAATAAATTAGAACGAAATATTTATAGTTTAATAAAAAATGTGATTGTAAATTAAAAAATATTAACAGAATATATTGGTAATTGTAAATTTTTGAATTGGATATTTTTCTTTTGATTTATACACATCTATTCTAGTCAAAAGTGCCATTTTGTCCAGTTCGGGTTATAAAATTATGAGCAAAGTATCGTTGGATGGATAATTTTATGTAGATATAATTTACGCTGTGTTTCATGTCTCGCAAACAAATAGTTTAAAAGTTGTAAACAATTTAATAAAAAAGATGTGTTGGTTTTTTTTGCGGATACCTTGAAAAATATTGCAGATATCGAAAATTGGAAAAAGATCCAAACACTGCAAAATTTTTTTTAATTTTTTTTAGAAACAAGTTTTTACTTTTCTTTACTATAATTTTATTTTTAAAGTGAATACTTATCTAGGTGCGATAAGCGATTTTTGGATAAGTAGCAAATAGAAAAAAATTTAAAAAAAGGGAAAAATAGCGAAAAATAAGGAAAAATAGGAAAAATGGGAAAAATAGGAAAAAACAGAAAAATCAGAAAAAAGAAGAAACAGGAAAAAATGAAAAAAACTGGAGAAAATGGGAAAAAAAGAAGAGAAAAATAGGAAATAATGGGTGGGGGGAAATGAGAAAAAAAGGAAAATAGGTAAATACTTGAAAAATACTGAAAAATTGAAAAAATGGGTAAAAATAGAACACAGGAAAAAACAGTAAAGAATAAAAAAAAGAAGAAAAAATAGGAAAAAAGAGAAATATTTGGACAAATGAGGAAAAAAATTGGAAATAATCTGAAAAAGTAGAATATACAGAGAAAAGTATAAAAAATATTGATTTTTAAGAAAAAAATCGTTTCTTAAAAAAAATTTTTGTTGTTTAAAATCGCACTTGTTATCTTTAAAAACAAGTTGAAGGTCAGGTATACAGAAAAAAAGCGAGACCTTTCAACCCCCTTGACAAGTATTTCTAGAATATTATAATAATTATGAGAATTTTTCAGAATGAAATAAATGGAAAAAGAAAATTATATTTAAAAAAGTAAAAACTAATTAAAAAAAAATTTTTTTTTTCTAAAAATTATGTTTTGACTTTTTATAATTTTGTATAATTTCTACAAGTATTATTTTGAAATTATGAAATATTTCACACATAAACGTACTTTTTGATCTCTTTCGATGTACTATTTATTTTTTTCATTTGTTTTACCATTTTCAATAAAACAAAAGGACAAAAATTTAATTTTTTTATTTTGTTTATAATAATTACAACGTTAAATTCGAAGAGACTAAAATATTTTCTAAATTTGGAGTTTTATATTACCTATCGAATGGTATAAATCCTATTTTAATATCTTTAAAATTTTTAAAGTTATTCAATTTTTTTTTTAACAAAAAAATTATGAATTCTACATTTTTTTGAATAAAATTTTGAAAAAAATCACAATTATAGAGTTTTTTACTACAAATTTAAGGGTATTTTTTTAAATTTTTAATAATAATATTAACCTTAAAAAAAAATAAAATCTATTTTCGAATAATTTTAAAATCAATTAATAATTAATATCTTAATTAATTATATTCAAAATGGGAAACAGACCTTTTTTTAGGTTTTCTGGATCAAAATACATTAATTAGGTTAGTTTAAAAAACTAAAAAAAAAATCAAATTTTTTGTCAAAAATACTTGGATTGTTTTAATTTTTTGATTTTTTGCTATAACTTTTACAAATACTATGTTAAAATTATGAAATAATTTACACACATAGTACTTTTGGATCCTTTTTGGATATGATATTTACTTTTTTCATTTATTTTATACCTATTGATAAAATGAAATTACAAAAAATTAAAAAAAAATCTTTATTTTGGCTATAATAAGTACAATTCTAAATTTTAAGAAACTACAATACATTTTAAATTTAGAGTTTTATATTATCTTTTAAGTTGTGAAACTCCTATTTCAGTAACTTTAATATTTTAGAAGTTATTCAATTTAGTTAAAAATCGTAATATAATTAAAAATTTTGAAAATAATTATAAATATTAAATTTAATATTCATATTTAATTAGTCCATAAATCACTTTCACTTTGGTTAGTTGTTTTTTGTTGTAAACAGTAATTTAAATACAAAATTAATTTTTAAAATACGTAACTTCAAACAAATAATGACATTTTTTAGAAAATAAACACAAGACTTTTAAACAGCAAATTCTAGTTCTCTAATATAAAACTGTTTTTATAACCACTAATGAAACTTGGAAATATAATAATTCTTTCTTTAAAAATACTAAATACGTTCTCAGTATGCTCCGCCCAGAAATGATTCAATATACTCCGCAGAGTGCGAAGGCGCCACATTACAATACCATTTTTAGTGCTAAATCAGAATTTGCAGTGTGTTCGTAATTAAATAATAACTCTTACAAATCTCAACACAAAATAAAAAAATTGGCATATATGGATTCAGAAAAGGATTTTACGTGTTATTGTCCAGTTAGTTTTTCAAATAAATATTTAATTACGTTACAGCAAGTAAATAAAAAAGTCATAAAAAAACGGCAATGTTTACATCCAAAAAACTTTTTTTTTGAACTAATTTTAAAAAATCTGCCGTGACCATAACACGTAGTTATATTTTGTGAATACATTTATGTCAGAATTTTTTTCTTAAGATCAAAAATAAAAAAATGAGAGTAAAAGTACGAAACCTTTACCAACGCATTACAAATCTAAAGCTGATGGTTACCCTTAACTTTAATTTCCGCGCCAACAATCCCTGGCTATAGTTCTTTGGGTTTGATCAAAAATGAACCACACTTTATATTTTTTTTTTTTATAAATGTCTACAGTTTAGTTATTATTTTTTAGGAAAAAGTGGAAATTTTAGTTCAATAACCTTTAAACTAAAATTACGACGAGAAGTGGGATATTACATTATGGACTACTTTTTACCCTCAATATTATTAGTTTGTACATCATGGGTAACATTTTGGCTACAAGCCGACGCAGCTCCTCCTAGAGTTACTCTAGGTAAGTTATATAGTCTTACCGAAACTTTCCAAGGTATACATTATAAATAAAAAAATATTATTTCAGGTACAGCAACAATGCTTTCGTTTATAACTTTAAATGGTGGACTGAGTAAAAACTTGCCTAAAGTTTCGTACATAAAAGCTAGCGAGATTTGGTTTATAACTTGTGCCAGTTTCATTTTTTTCTCGCTTGCTGAATTCGCTTTTGTGAACGTGATTTGGAGAAGAAGGTAAGAATTAAATAGATATAAAATTTTCTAGAGTTTCGGAGCAATCAAATCCAGTAACCTGAATTTTGTTTGAAATTATTTGCGGTTATTTATGATTAAAAAAGTATAATTTTTTAGGAAAAAAGTCGAAATGAAAAAACAAAACAGCGTTCATATATTAAAAGGTGCCTTAACTCCTAGTCTAGCTCGGAAGCAACTTAGAAAAGCGAGTTCGATGAATAGTCTTCATAAGACCAGATCGTGCTCGAGTTTAGATAAAGAAATAGCAGAACGAAATACGCAGGCTAATTATTTAACTGTTCACGTAAGTTTTTTTATTAATTACAAATATGACAAAAAATTGGGAAAGTGTCATAAAAATCGAGTCTTTCAGTGTGTATTTTTTTATTTTAGAGTTTTCCAAGTTCCTTAATAGTACCAACAATAAATACGCACAGCCAAATCGATCTTATCGATAATAGCGTAACGACTATACCAATACCAGAGAATAATAATAATAATAATAATCCACATCAACATAATTTTACCACTATGACACCTCAAGAAGTTGCCATATGGATCGATAATAAATCTAGAATTGTTTTTCCAGTCGCTTTTTTTATATTTAATTTATTTTATTGGTCCTTCGTTTATGTATTGTAATTTTAGCTTAAGTTTATTTAATTATTTATATTGATCTGATTTAAATATAGACTGCCATAATACTTTTTTTTTAATCGAAATTCGTACCCATCATAAATAGTTTCAATTGTGTTTTTACCCAAAATTCATAGGCAGATGGTATTTAAAAAAGAAGAATTATAGTTGGAGGCCATGAACTAAAAAAGAAGAAATTTTTATTTTTTTAGGTTATGTTTGAGTTCATGACGTTTATACAAACACAAACCTATAATTAATAAATTTTGGATCAAATAAGCTAGTTATGAGTGTTTATATTATTTGTGGTACGTCAGGAGGAGGATTGCCCATATTTTCTAGGAAAAAAGGAAATTGTGAAACCGTAAGTGACGAAAACTTTGTAGTAATTTTACCTATTGGTTTTAACATTTTAGCTTCCTTTTTCTGTGATTGGATCTTTAAATGGTATTCATATGTTTGGAAAACCCTTAGGAATAGAAGTATTGGAGACATTAACTAATGATTATGCAGTTAGTTGGAGAGAATTTGAAGACAGGTATAACAATTATTAATATGATATATTCCAACTAAATAAAGATAACATTATTTTAGTGTTATTATAATTGGGGCTGCAAGTGGCTGCTCGATTGATGTATTAAATAGATTATTAGAAGACATATTCAATACAGTGATATTAATAGCGGGAGTAAAAGAAATAAAAATGCAGAGGAATATTGAAAGATTGAAACGGGAACTTCGGGTTTGTTTTCCAGTTATCGACAGACTTTTGGATTCACTGGATTGCGGCGATTCAAATAACAAACATTCATCTGATATTGTAGGATTTGTGGAAACAATATTATGCACAGAAAATCAATTAATACAAGTACGTATCATTTCTTTCTAATGTTACTTGTTAAAGTGAGAAAATACATATATCTAACTAATAATTCTACATGAATTTATTTATTTTCGTCTTTTTAGATTTTTATAGTTGTTATTTTGTTGTAGATTGTTTTAGATTCATTTACAGAATGCGTAGATTCTATGTTTAGCTGTGTATTAGTTGATGGTAAAATAGCTGCAGCTACTGAAAGTTGGTGGTCTTTACATCCAAATGAGTTACGTTTACTATCTTTTTTGGCTGTTTCAGAAAATACTATAGATTCTAAAGATATTCCAGTATTTCTACCTTATAAAAGTCCCACTGTGAGTAATAATTTATTTATTTTTACAAACGTGTTAAAAATGGAACTTTTAACACTGTTTACTATTATTAAAAATGTTACTTTAAGGCACTAGTGTTAAAAGTAAAATGTCTTGCATTTTTGATAAATCGCAACAGCCAGCACTAGCGATTTAATAAAACTGACAGGACCTTTCAAATTTTAAATCTGAGTGTAAGAGATTATAAACATTTAATTTTTAATTATTGTTTGTTTTTTATGCATGGTTCTTATGGAAAAAGAGTCCCAGTCAAATTAGCTGAAAATTTAGTATAATGTAGTTTATGATACTCTGATCAAATGTCTCCATGAGCACCATGAGATCTATTGGACAGTTTTTTAAATACATTAATTAACTTACTTACCTTAATTTGATGATTCGTTTGTTACAAAAAGTTAAGGATAATATAGTATAATATTAATAATGTCTATAACAGTTGTAATCAAAAGTTCCAAGACTCCGTATATAGGGTAATTATGTTTCTATTAGCCAATGTTAAGATTTTTATGTAATTCTTTGAACAAAACCAGTTAAACGCAAAAGCCCGTAGACTTACATAATAAATTTTATTTGATTTTAATACTGAGTGTTCCAGAAGTTTCTTACCCATTTTATATAAGAACTTAGAAACGGTGCCGTTTTCGTTGAACAAGTTTGTTTATATATACAGGGTGTTTCATTGGAAATAAAACAATAAAAGAAATCCAGGTCCGGATTAAAAAAAATATAAAATATTCCGACCCAAAAACAACACCCTGTATATCAGATTTTTCTAAAATAGATTCTGTATTTGCAAAGAGCACGAAAAAATGAATTTAGTGATATACTTTGCATTTTTGGCAAAATGTTTTTTCTTGTAAAATTTTGAGTTTTAATGAAACTAAGTAACCTAAATTTAGAAAAATTTTAATATTTTAAGTATTACTTTCCCGGACCCATCAAAGGGAAAGTAAGGTGAACGAGCAAAAAAAAAATCGAGATATCGATGGAAATATCCATTTTGAGGTCACCCAAGAAGATTGAGACCATTTCCAGCGTATGGTCTGTCTGTGTGTAATCTTCCACGATAACTGCCGAACCGTTTGACCAATCAAGCTGAAATTTGGTATGGAGGGTCGGTGTGTGCCTAGAATGCGACCATTAGTTTTTGGTTTAAATTGGTACAGTGGAGGGTCCTCAAGACCGACATTGGTTAAAAAAACATGTAACAATTTTTTGCTTTATTTAAATTTTAATGACAATCAATACATTTTAGTGCAACATGTTGTAGTACAAAGTTTTAGAGCATAAAATTACCTACAATTTTTGTCTCAAGCCTTTTCCAAAATTTCCAATAGTTGCGCCACTAGCGGGCGCGTAAAAAATGTGCATGTATGTTTTCTATAGTTTTTCTTGATTTTGAGGACAAACAATGTATTTAGTGCAAAATTTTCTTGTGCAAAGTTGTAAAGCATCAAATTTTCTTGAACTTTTATGTTCAACTTTTATCGAATTCCTCATAGTTTCGCCGCTAGATGGCGAGAAAAATACACATTTAAAATTCCCTACAACTATTGTATGAAATTTTTTTCCGAATTCCAATAGTTTTCATACATGATTTTAGGATATCCTAATTGTAGCAGTGTGATATATAACGTGCGCATGCGCAGCTTATGTCATTACCAACATTGAAATATTAATTCACCATCAGCTCGCTATTTTTAATGTGTTCCATAAGTCAATGTAATGCTTAGTATTTTGTAATTAAAATAATAATAATAAATAACATATTCTCAACGGTCGATCCGGGAAAGTTCTGGGGTGACACAGCCGATTTTTTTTATTATTTTCGATAAATAATCCATAAAAAACATTCATCTTTAATTAACGAATAAATAATTATAAATTTACAAAAAATAAATAACTTTAATTAACGAAAAACAACAAAAATTATAAAAAACACCTAAAAATTAATGACAATAAAGTAAAGCCATTATGAGTTAATATTTTTCAAATACAACTTTTTTATATCCGACCCATGGGGGTGAAACTGGAGGGGGTTGAAATAACAAAAACAACTGTTATCTCCGCCATTTCTAAAAATATCGAAATAGGTCATATCGTAAGAAACCGTAAAAATCCATAAAAAATGTAAAAAACAATAAAAACCGTCAAAAAAATCTTAAATAATCTCAAAAAATCGTCGAATATCGAAAAAAATCGTAAAAAAACGTAAAAACCGTAAAATGTCGAAAAACCCGTAAAAAATGGCAAAATATCGTAAAGAATACTAAAAAACTGGGAAAAAATGGGAAAAAAATCGTCAAATATCGAAAAAAATCGTAAAATTTCGTTGTATATCGAAAAAATCATAAAAAACGTTAAAAAATCGTAAACATCCGCAAAAAATGGTAAATCGTAAAAAAACGTAAGATATCTTAAAAAATCGTAAAATGTCGAAAAAACCGCAAAATATCGAAAAAAAATCGTGAAAAAATGGGAAAAAATCGTAAAATATCGTTAAATATCGAAGAAATCATAAAACATGTTAAAAAATCGTACAAAGACGTAAAAAACCTTAAAAAAATCATAAAATGTCGAAAAAACCGCAAAATATCGAAAAAACACCGTAAAAAATCCTAAAAAACGGTAAAAAATTGTAAAAAAATCGTTATATATCCAAAAAGATCATAAAAAATGTTAAAAAACCATAAACATCCGTAAAAAATCGTAAATGATCTTAAAAAATCGTAAAATGTCGAAAAAACCGTAAAAAATCGCGAAATATCGAAAAAAATCGTAAAAAATTTTGAAAAAATCGTAAAAAATGGGAAAAATTCGTAAACATCCGTAAAAAATCCTAAAAAATTGGGAAAAATCGTCAAAAATCGTAAAAAAACGTAAAAAATAAATTTCGTGTTGCGTATAGTTCTTGTGTTTATTGTTAGTGAATTTCTCAGGCTGAAGTACTAAAAACATCATATGTGTAAAATTTTTTAGGCGTTTTTTAAAATGTTTGTAATTCTTCATTAATTAATGTTATTTATTTTTGCCGAATTCATTATTATTTATTCGTTAATTAAAGATGATGTTTTCTGTCGATTATTTATCGCAAATAATGAAAAAATACTTAAACTATTAAAATTTTACTAATTTAGGTTAACTAGTCTTTATTAAAACTAAATCACATTAAAAAGAAATAAGTTTCAATTTTGGACTCTCACAATTCACACCATTTCAGAATTCCAACTCAACATTTTACAAGAAAAAACATTTTGCCGAAAATGCAAAGTATATCACTAAATTCATTTTTTCGTGCTCTTTGCAAATACAGAATCTATTTTAGAAAAATCTGATATACAGGGTGTCGTTTTTAGAGTCCGAATATTTTATAATATTTTTTTTTAATCCAGACCTGAATTTCTTTTATTTTAAATTTATTGATCGATTGGGCACTTGAAACAAAATATACCTGCCAATTATCATGAAAATATACAGTGTGGTTAGAATATTATGAACCATGCAAGAAATTGGTAAAATAGATAAAACACCCTGTATCTTGGTTATTAAAGTAGTTAGACCCATTAAGTATGGGGTTTTTAAGATCATCTAGGTGTCTCCTATCTGCAGTTAACGTATGTCACTTTCCCAATGAAACACCCTAATAAAGTTTTTTTTTTCAGTATAAATGATTATTTAGTAAAATATTATATAGGGTGTTTTAATAAATAATGTTTTTTAAATGAAAATATTATCAACTTTTTTAACAAGACCCCATATATATATTTCTCAGCCTAAACAAATTATACGTTTTCAGAAAGACGAGGAGTTCGGCTTTGAGATGAAATAAAGATATATTTGCATTTAAAAAACACCATTTTTTTAAATCAGAAACTTCTGGGATACCCGGTATTGGGTATTGGGTTACAGGGTAATTCATTAAAACTGATGACCGACTTTATTATTAGGTCCAATAAAAGTTCAAATTTCAATCAAACAATTATGATTAAACTTAATGTAATATATTAAATAATAAAAGTTAATGCTAGGATTGATAATGTTAAATGAGCCAAAAGACTTGGGATAACAGAATTGGGGGTTCAAGATAAATAAACAAGATCGTGTAAATGCCAAAAATGCCTAATAATTAGTGACTCACACGACGATAAAGAACTTCATTATCTATTGAATATACGGCTTATGATTATTTTTGCTAGATGGGTTAAATAATGTGTACATCATTTAGATGAGAAAGAATATATTTTAGAACCTTTTAGGTAATAATTATAGTTCACATTATATTTAGTTTTCTACCTTATGTTTAAATTGTATATATTCCTAAAAAAATTAAAATGAATACAATCAAAGAAGACAATTTTGAGTGACCCTATATAATAGTAACCTCAGATCACTCAACATTAAAATCAAATGATATTTAATTATTTTGCAAGTCTTCGGATCTTTGCATTTGATTAATTTTGTTTAAAGAATTACATAAAAATCTTAACATTGGCTGATAGAGAAAGAATCATTCTGTAGACGGAGTTTTAGAACTTTTTATTATAACTGGCATCGACAATAATAATATTATACTTATTATCTTTAACTTGTTATAACAGACTAATCGTCATATAGTATTGAGGAAAACACTGCCTCTGCATGTTTAACACCCTGTATCTCAAAAACTGTCCATTAGATTTCGCTGTGCCCATGGATACATTTGATCAGGGCATCATTTACTAAATTTTCAGCTAATTCGACTGTGACTCTTTCCATAAGAACCGTGCAGGGTCCTTTCCACATGCGTGCCTTAAAAATGTATTTTTAACACTTATACAGGGTGTTTCATTGGGAAACGGAAATACTTAAAACCCGAATAGAGGTCACCGAGGCGGTTCTAGATATACCACATTTATTGACTCTGGCTTCCTTTGTAACCGAGATACAGGGTGTTTTATCGATTTTGCTAATTTCTTCCTGGGGCCATAACTGTCGAATCACTCCGTACATTTCTTTGATATTTGGTACACATGTTACTTATTCAGAAACCAAATGAGGCAGTTAATAATCACAAGAAAAATCCAGATCCGGATTAACAATAAAATAGAAAGCAATTGTGACCTTGAAACAACACCCTGTATATTGAAATTTTCAAAATCTATTTGCATATTTGAAAAGAGCGCAAAAAACTAAATTAAAAAGTGCGCTTTAAATTTTTGTGCAGACAATTTAACTACTTAAATTTTGAACTTAAAGTGAAGTTTTTAAGAACTTAGAAACTAAAAAGTGGTTATTAACGTTTAATAATAAATTATTAAAACTATTGAATCCATACTCATTTTGAAATTACTAAATAATTATTAACTACGTTGGTTTCCCTTTTTATATCTGTAGATCAATCCAGTTTGTGTTTTCCAGGTCCCCACCTGTCATTTTTAAACAGTTTTTTAAACGCCCTGTATGCATGTATTAAAAATTGAGAATAATTAAATCGAAATTTAACAAAACCAAGATAATAAATTAAAATATTTCAGAGTGATTTTCGGATTAAATTTGGATTGTTTCTCTGTATTTCCCGCATGCTTCTTGTATAGACCAAAATGGAGGACATTTTGAGCAATTGTTATAGCTTGTATCTTTTTAATTTAGTATAATAGTTTTGTTAAATTTTTGTATTTTAAAACAATGAAATTATTTTAGCTGAAATGAAATCGACTTAATTTTTCTCAATTATTTTACTAAAACATTAATAAAACATAACACAATACCAATTTTTAATACATGCATACAGGGCGTTTAAAAAACTGTTCAAAAATGACAAGTAGGGACCTGGAAAATACAAAATGGATTGATCTACAGCTACAAAAATGGAAACTAACGTAATTAATAATTATTTAGTAATTTCAAAATGAGTATGGATTCAATAGTTTTAATAATTTATTATTAAACGTTAATAATAACCACTTTTTAGTTTCTAAGTTCTTAAAAACTTCACTTTAAGTTCAAAATTTAAGTAGTTAAATTGTCTGCACAAAAATTTAAAGCGCACTTTTTAATTTAGTTTTTTGCGCTCTTTTCAAATATGCAAATAGATTTTGAAAATTTCAATATACAGGGTGTTGTTTCAAGGTCACAATTGCTTTCTATTTTATTGTTAATCCGGATCTGGATTTTTCTTGTGATTATTAACTGCCTCATTTGGTTTCTGAATAAGTAACATGTGTACCAAATATCAAAGAAATGTACGGAGTGATTCGACAGTTATGGCCCCAGGAAGAAATTAGCAAAATTGATAAAACACCCTATATCTCGGTTGTAAAGGCTGCCAGGGCCGGTATTCTCGTAATACGTTATGTTTTGGACGCGCTAAGCGAAACGAATGGCAAATAGAACGCTCACCGAGACGCTGACCGCGGCTTTTCGTATTTTTCTAGCTGAACGCGTCGCCGTGCGATACGACTGATTCGAATCCGCTTAGCACATTGTGGCATCGCTGCATTTTGCGTTATTCCCAACATAGTATTTGATTAATTTGACGTTTCTTTTGTTGGCGTTGTCATTTTTATATTGATTTATTATTTTCAGTGTTTTGTTGTTGGTTTTTCAATTTCGTTGAAAATGGCTAAATAGACGGCACAGAAAAAAATCGGCCGCGCGGAGCCCTATTTTCAGCAGCAAGTTAAAATTATAAATATTATACCTAGAGATCCAGGAGTCAGGGGTGTTTTATCGGAATTTTCCTCCTCTTTAAGGATCTTATTTGCAATTCCCGATATCTTGTATAGTTTTTGAGTTATTCAACACAATTCAAGAATAAATAAATCTACCTTGACTCTATTGCTAATGGCATCCAATCTATTTCATATAGGAAGAAAAGGATGTTAACATCTCCTCTATATTTTCTACATCTTGTTTACGAAGTCTATAAAGTTTTATAAAATTGTGGTCCGAAAATTTAAAAGGATCGTCCGGTATAAATCGCTGCCTTTCCACCTCATCTAAAACAATCCCTCCTATATAGGGAAGAGTCATATTCAGAAATAACTTTGTAAAGATATAAATAAAGATATAAAAATCACAAGAAAAAATCTGATGTGGCCAGCACATGACCTCTCGCCATTTTTGAATCAAAAATTTACAGGTTGACACAAAAAAGTATGAAAAAAAATTATTTTTTTGTAAATCTGGCAACAATGGCAAAAGTTTCGAAAATTTTAATGAGATGAAAATAAACTATAGGGTATACAAAATATATGTGTAAAACTTTATTGCCGTTTTGTATAATAATGGAGTCATTACCCATAGCAACTGCCACTTCCGGTTGTGCGATTGGCACCAAAATCTAATCAGATCTAATCTAGGGTATCAGAATCCTGTATGCAAAATTTCAAATTTTTTTATTCAGTAGTTTTTGAGTTATCGTTACTACAACATCCATCCAAACACACACACACACACACTAACACACACACACACTAACACACACACACACTAACACACACACACACAGACATCATCGCGAAAATATTAAAATCGTATTCTAGGGACCCCAAAACGTGTTTATCAATTGAAAACTCACTACCCAATTTTTAGCATGATTCCTATACCTCTCTTATCTGAAGGGTGAGAGGTAAAAACAGAAGTGACAGAAAATAACTCAATTCGCTCAAAACAACAGCTGTCAAAGTTGACAAAACTCGAATGCGAAGGGCAAAACGGCTACCAAATGGTAGGTGTTTTGAAAACGGTCGCCACGTGGCGTTCGTGTTTGGACTACGCCTAGCATTTAACATACGTGAATACCATTTTTTCCACTTTGAGCACGTGGTATGCGAATTTTACGTCATTACACGGTCAGCGAGCACGAAATGCCGACCATTTTTAGTTACGAGAATACCGGCCCAGAGCCAATAAATGTGGTATATCTGGAACCGCCTCGGTGACCTCTATTCGCATTTTAAGTATTTCCGTTTCCCAATGAAACACCCTGTATCATAAATAACTATTAAATCATATTTAACATTTAAGAAAAAATGGTTTTTAGGTTGCTTTTCGTTTTGTAGTATGCACATTAATACCTGTCGTTCAATTATGTTGTCTATGCGGTCCAATACCTACACTAATAGAAATTGAACAATCTGCTACGCAGTGTTTTAAAAATTCAACTGATATTTTAAATTCGGCTATACAATGTATACCTAGAAACTTTCCTCTCACTTGTAATATCGACAGCAGTATTTTAGGGTAAGTAATCCCAAATAATTAATATTTAATAAATAACTATATTTTATTTACAGACATTTACTAGTTAATATTACAACGAAAAAATATATGATCTCCAAAAGTCCGCAACACTCTTCTAAGAAACCAATAAGCGTCAACTCTCATCGTCTCGATATTCTAAGAACTTTTTTTTATAGGGCCGTAATGAACAATTTAATTCAATCTGAAGGAAATGAGCAAGATATTAGCATTTCTTCAGTAGATTTAGTATATTCTGATAATGTAGGGATTGAAACGTATTGGTGTTCCGAGTATCATAAATGTCATGCACTCAGAATTGGTGATAATATATTATGTGTTTTATATAATTCGACAATTCCTACTCATGCTTTGAATGCTATAACAGAAAAAACTCTTAGATTATTAATTTCTGATAAACAAATTTGCTGGTAAATGAGGTAAATTTATACAAATAGATAATTTTATATTTATATTTTATACATATTTTTAATAAAAGACATAAAATTTGATCGTTAATGATGGAATCTACTCCTCATCTCTTAATATAGGTTCACCATCCAATTTCCTTAAATTTGGTAGTCGTTTCGCAACTTCTGTTCTAAAAACAGTTTCATCGGTATTTTCGGAAAGTGGGTTACCCACAAATAATAAATCTTCTAGTGAACTTAATTCTTGAAACTTATTAAATTCTCCTAAAAATATGGTCGTATTTTCAATAATTTTTATGACAACCATTAACACTTACCCCAATCTTTTATAACGTTATTACCAATATACAAAACTTTAAGTTTTTTCAATACTCCTACTCCTTTAGTTTTCTCAATTATATTGTATGATATCCATAATTGCTCTAGAGTGTCTGCGACTCCTTCTAAACCGGAAAATGTCTTAATATAGTTTCTTGCCAATGAGAGAATTTTTAAATTTTTCAGAGCGCTAATACCTTAAACAGAATTACTATATTACAACACTTTTCCCACAAACAACGTTAAGTATTTTTCCTTCAAATAATGGATAAAAAGATATTAATAAAAGTAATGAAACTCAAAATCATGTACCACAGTAATTTAATATAAACGGCAACTAGTTTCGGCTAATTAGCCATCATCAGGCCATGTAAGTTACAAAATTACTTCTTGTTACTTACATGGCCTGATGATGGCTAATTAGCCGAAACTAGTTGCCGTTTATATTAAATTACTGTGGTACATGATTTTGAGTTTCATTGCTTTTATTGACCACATTTGAGATATGGATAACCTTTTACATTTAAAAAGGTATTAGGTACAAGTATGTGCAACCAGTCATACATCTACGTGTATTACTGGTTGCATATAACTATTAAATTATTTTGGTTAAAAATGACACCCGGAAGGAATTCACATATATATATATAACTCAGATTTTTAAAGAAAATTGCCAGAAGGATATTTTAAAGGACGTTGATTGCAAAAATTAGATCATTTCTTTTATAACCTGTTCATTTTTTTTGAAATCTACGCCCTTTAGAATGTACTTCTGCAAATTTTCATTGAAATCTGAGTGGTAAATTTTATTTAAGATTTTTACCGTTTGTTTGGGCCACATTTTTTTCTCTACGTTTTGAATAAAAATTGATTCCTATATAAATAATTGGAATTTACTTGAGCCATCTGTTTTCTTTATTTCCAAGTTATAACAAATTTAATTTGGTTAAAATATAAAAATTGAGTGTCTCGCCGTTTTTTAAAAAGTAATTAATTGTCTGTGAAACTAACAGAGCTAGAGAAGAACTTTTTTTAGAATCTACGCCCCTTAGAATGCCTTGAAGTTCTGCCAAAGCTGGGAGTAACGTTACTTTTCAGTAACACGTTACTAGTAATTTCGTTACTTTTTAAAATGGGCGAAAAGTAACGGTAATTGCGTTACTTTGTAAAAGTAATGCGAAATCATTACTTCGTTACAGTAACGCGTTACTGCAAAAGTAATGCGTTACTTTAAAACCAAGGTTTTTCTTTTCTTTTGGTTATATGCTGTTTGTTGTGAAATAATGTTTTTATTATTTTTTTGTACCCCGTCGATTACACGCGCCTCTGTGTTCAGGATAGCATTTAAATAAATGAGGGATAATCCCACCCAACTTTCCGAACACTCCTAGTAAAGTAATTGTTTAATCGATTATTTTAGTTTTTCTGTATCAAAATACATTAATTAAATTAGTTTACAAAAATTATAAAAAATTTAATTTTTTCCAAACATTTTTTTTAACTTTTTATAATTTCTACAAGTATTATTTTAAAATTATGAAATATTTTACAAATAATGCACTTTTTGATCCCTTTCGGATGTACTATTTACTTTTTCATTTCTTTTGCCATTTTCGATAAAAGAAAAGGACAAAAATAGGTATTTGTATGCCTAGGCCGCGAAATATCTTTTTGGCGGACCGAAAGAAAGATTATCGCCGAGGCCGCTTGCGGCCGAGGTAAGATAATCTTGAGGACGCCAAAAAGTTTCGCGGCCGTGGTATACACACTATTTTTCGTGCAATCGTTAAAATTATGAAATTAGATCATTGTCAATAAATATAATATTGCTTTAAAATCAACAGCAGTTCAATTTCATTAACAAAATCACAGCTACTATGGAAATGACAGTGTTTGAATATACAAAATATTTTGACAGTTCTTGACAAAACACAAATATGTCTGACATTGATAGTGAAATTTCAGTATCTTGTTGCTTCAACTTTTAGAGTAAATACAAGTAATAATACAAACTGTACAATTTAAATTAATATGTATCTTGAATAATATAAGTATGTATTTGTTAATTTAAAAATGAATACTGTGTTTAATAAAAAATAATAACAGTATTAGTTTCCTACTGTAGAAATGTGAAATTTGAAAGTGACCTTTGCTTTTTCGGCCGTTACCATGGGCAACGGCTGCGAAATTGAATTTCGCGGCCGCTGTGGAGAACGGGAAGTGGTTACTTCGCGTACGGTTGCACGAAAAATTGGTTTTTTTTATTTTGTTTATAAGAATTACAATGTTAAATTCGAATAGACTAAATTATTTTCTAAAAGAGTTTTTATTACCTATCGAATGGTATAAATCCTATTTTAATATTTTTAAAGTTATTCTATTTTTTTTAACTTATAATAAATTTAAAAAAAAAATTATGAATTCTATAATTTTTTGAATAAAATTTTGAAAAAAATCACAATTATAGAGTTTTTTACTACAAATTTAAGGCTATTTTTTTTAAATTTATAAAATAATATTAACCTTAACAAAAATAAAACCTATTTTTGAATAATTATAAAATCAATAAATAATTAATATCTCATTCAAACATATTCCAACATGCTAAACATACCTTTTTTTTTGGTTTTCTGGATCAAAATCGATTAATAAGGTTAGTTTAAAAACTAAAAAAAAAATAAATTTTGGTCAAAAAATTCATGGGTAAATCCATTGAATTATTTTTCCATTTTTTGCTATAACTTTTACAAATACTATGTTAAAATTATGAAATAATTTACACACATAGTACTTTTGGATTCTTTTTGGATATGCTATTTACTTTTTTCATTTATTTTATACTTATTGCTAAAACGAAATTACAAAAAATAAAAAAAAATTCTTTAATTTGGTTATAATTACAATTCTAAATTTTAAGAAACTAATTTTCATTGCAAATTTAGAGGTTTATATTATCTTTTGAATGGTGAAAATCTCATTTCAATAACTTTAATATTTTAGAAGTTATTCAATTTAGTTTAAAATCATAATATAATTTTAAATGTTTCTTGCCAGTTTTTAAAAAATTCCACAATTTTTGTAATAAAATTTTGAAAAAAATTATAATTATAAAATTAATTATTACAAATTTAAAGATGTTTTTTTTTTTAATTTTTAATATTAAAATTTAACTAAAAAATAATAATTTAATACAGATAAAAATTGCTTAAAAATTAAAATAAAACCTAGCGACGAAACTATGCGCAACTCGAAAAAAAGTAAAGACAAAATTTGTAGAAAATTTTATGTTCTAGAATTTTGATTCTCTGTAATTTTTCATAAAAATCCATAATTTTGTTAAAAAAGTCGCAAATGTCCATATATAAATTTTTTTCACGCCCTCTAGCGGCGAAACTATGAGGAATTCAAAAAAAAAATGGTAATGTCAAAATGTGTAGAAAATTTTACATTCTACAACTTTTATATCCTGTAATTTTTCATAAAAATGCCTTATTTTGGTTATTTAAGAAAAATATGAAATAAAATTACTTTTTGATAAATCTGGCAACAATGGCAAAAGTTTTTGAAAATTTTAATCATTCAAAATTAAACTATAATGTATAAAAAATATATGTGTAAAACTTTATTGCCATCTTGTTTAGTAATGACGTCATCACTTATAGCAACTGTCACTTCCGGTTGTCCAATTAACTCCAAAATCTATACAGGTCGTCTCCTTGCTACCCTAAATATGTATATAAAATTTAATTTAAATCGATTCAGCCTTTTAGACGCTATCGTGTTCACACACAGACACACACACAGACAGACATCATGCTAAAAATGGTATAAATGGATTCAGGTGACCTCAAAACGTAAAGATCCGTTAAAATCTTTTTCCAGTTTTTTAATGTTTGTTAATTTTTTTCTACATTTTACTCATTTTTCCTGTTTTTTTCTTTTTTTTTCAGATTTTCGTTATTTTCGAAATTTATACTCATTTTTTCGTATTTATCCCTATTTGTCTCTATTAATCAGAATTTATCCTTATTTTTCCCTTTTTACCTATTTTTCCATATTTGTCCCTATTTTTCAATTTTTCCATATTTTTCCTTTTTCTCCAATTTATATGTTTTTCATTATTTTACTTTTCCGTACTTTTCCGACCCACCTTCGAGAAGGAAAAGTATTGTGAACGATCTAAAAAAAATTTTCGAGATAAAGATGGAAATATCCATTTCGAGGTCACCTGAGATGATTAAGACCATTTCCAGATGGAAGAACCCATTAGTTTTTCACGATATCTGTCTAAAGAAAGTGTCACTATAAAAAATGACATTTTTAATGGATTCATATAATTTATTTCTAATTAATGCCAATATTATTTCATTTATTAAATTTGGCAATATTGCCTGGAAGAAAAAGTTCAGTACACACAAATATTAAGATTTACTAAAAATCTGCGGAGATGCACGTTTGCCAAATCATCAAATAGTGGGTCAGAATATTTTTGTTCTGAAATGTACGAGGTGGTGTCGACTTTTTAGTTGGACTGCTGTAGAATGTTTTGAACCACTAAATTATTATGCTAGCGTTATCTATTATCTATGAATCTATAGAAGAACGACTGTGTTAATCACAACCTTAAAAAGTTAATTAAGAAAAAAGTAGAAATTTATAACAAAACGTAAAACGTCACTCAATCGTTAGAATTTTAATTTTTATAAATTTTATTATGACAGAATGTGCATTATTATACAATATAGCGGAAATATTTACGTTTTTTTTAATGGAGCAAATTAAAGTTAAAATGTTTATATCGATTGAATGAATTAATAAAAAATAAAATTTTACAGATACATACTAGACGACATTGTCTATATATATACGCAAATCAAGTTTAATTGGGAAGTAGAAAATTAAAAAAAAAGCATAAAAAAATTTTAATTATCTTTTTCTATCTATCTCTTTTTCAAATCGGAAAGAAAATAATTTGAACCAAATAATGGGAATTGTTATATATATTTACAAACGATGGATAAAAAATGGCTATTAATGTGTATGCAACCAGTAATACATCTATGCGTATTATTTTAAATCAAAACGGTTTTCTGAAAGAATTGATATGCAACCAGTATTACACTAGTGCGTAATATTGGTTGCCTATAAAGATTAAGTCTGTTTTTGAAGAAACTTATTTCAAAATAATATTTTCAGATTAATAAATATATTAACAAAGTACCTGCTATTTTTTCAATCATATTCGTAGAAAGACTAAGTTTTCTAACGTTTGTTAGAGTGGAAAGTGCATTATCCATTTTTTCAATGGGTGGCCATTGAAACTGGAAACCTACTTCTTCTGCTTGAGATATATCTTCACCGGAATTTTTTTCTTCCCATCTTTTTATCGCATCTTTAATAGTTGTTGCTTTTGACATCGTTATTGACACTTATATTAAAATCTGCTACCACATTTAACAGAATATTGATTTAATAAAATCGGTGACTAGGAAACGGGAAAAAATACGACAATATAATAATAAAATTTTACCAAAATCATAATCAAACATAAATATCACATGTGAAAAAAAAACATTTTAGTAAAACAAGGACACATTAAATTCAAATAAATATAAAGCATAAAAAATATGAAATTTTAATTTACATATATATACAAAATTTTAAAAATAATACATAATTATATTTTTACTGTATAGTTTTTATTAAAAATTAGCCAACAAATTTATTTCTTTGTAAGAATTTTAATTTCGAAAAAATCTTAAAACGCCAAAACAGAGAATCTATCAAAAAGGAAATTGAAAATTAAGTAGGAAGAGAAAGAGAGAATAAAATTAAATCAAAAGAGACACAACAAAGCATAGAAAAAGAACCACAGCAACAAAGAATATGGAGAAAGATTAAAATAGTCAGAGAAAAGAAAAAAACAAAGAGTAATAAGCAACATATAGAAGAGAGAAAACAGTAAAATTGTAATTTCCCGCCATGAACTTTTTTGTTGGTCAAATTTAAATATAAAACGAATTAATGTTACAAATTTTAACAATTTAACAATTTTTTTATATAAAAGTCCCGCGTTTTTAGTACTAATATTTGATTTCTGTAATATACATGCTATAAAGCTTACTTTTAATTAGAATTTTTTCTCCCAAATTTATTAAAATAATTTTGGGGGAAACACCCTGCAATTTATCGTATATGTTTATCATTCAAATTCATTTCTTTGCTAATGTTATTTCTTAAGAACCCGCACTATATGTTCTAGTTTAACATAAACTATATAGTATAGTTATCTAAACTAAGTAACAAAAAATATATTAATTTTTGACACAACATTTACATATGTACAAAAACAAATAAATAGGCAAAAATAGCAACATTGGAACGTTGAAAATAAAATAAACAAAAACTTAAGTGTTAAAGTGTTAAATACTTAAAAAACATGATTTTACACAAAATTTTACATCTATAACATAATCCTGTTCTTAGTGCGATAAAGTATATCCTTGACTTTTTAGCATCCCACATTGGTATAAATGATTTTTTATATTATAAAAGAAACGATGTATTTTTATTCTCATTTTAGATAATAGAGTATTTTTTAGTTAGTCTAGCCCAAAAGCCTCATAGTTTCGTAATGATGAAAAATATTTCTTACACTCACTTTTCTCGATGTTTCCGAGCTGTCAGGGTACGAAAATTCAAAAAAAATCCTGACGAAGTACGGTTTCAAATGTGAATAAAAACTTGGCAAATTTTTTAAACAATAAAAGACATTTTTTTCATGAAAATTGCACAACCGACAGGCGTTTTTTCCTTAAGAAATGCACGACTAACTGCCATATTTTCCACGATAACAAAATTGTGAGGATAAGGCATCTGGGATGCAAAAAAAAACGGATAAAATTTTCAGTATCCTTGACAAAAATAAATTATCTACTTATCAACTAGAAAAAAAGCATATTTATCCACTAGAAAAAAAAAGCATATTTGTTGGTTTAATCTTGATAACAAAGATACTTTTTATCATAAACAAATATAAAATTATATACAAAAAAGTACTACAAGTTTTGGAATCGAAAACTGTGTAAATTGTGTTCTTTTTTTAAATAATGATCGTCAAATAATTTCTAAAATGTCATGTAGTACTTGACTGTAATTTAATATAAAAAAAATAGGAAAATTTAAAAAAACTTCATGTTACACCTAAAATTGTACAAGTTTGTACCAAATTAAAAAATATTTTAAACCTAGAATACTGTTGTACGTAAAAATTACATATAATTTCAAATACAACCCGCGAAAAAAAACCATAACAGCCCCCAAATCTAGCAGATTTCACTGAAGTCTAATTATCATCTCTAGTGTGAATTAGTTGAATGTCCCGCATTTGCATGGTCGTACGGCATTTTATTGTCAAGTTCAATACGTAAAATTTACGTGTCAACAGTAACATAGTCAGTTTAACGTGTCAATAGTATTATATATTTTAAAAATGTTCAGAAAAGGGTCACATGAAGCAGAACTGAAATACGAAAGTAGCAATAGTGAGGTAGACGATACAATTAAGTTAGAAGAACATTCCGACACAGACAATGAGTCTGACGACAGTGTGTGCGATCCGGATTACAGTTACACAGAAGATGATCCTTAGATGCAGATTTGATGAAAATTGGAGGAGAGCCAAATGTCGGTAATTTTGCTGCACCTACTAAAAAGCCAAGAGTTGAATCTCCTGACTTTACAGGTCCATCTTATTCAGGTTTGCAGCAACTTTACGTACATTATCGATTCCTGATGATGCTAACATAGTTAGCGAAACGTACGTAGTATTTTAAAAGGTGTAGTTTTGGTTAGTGGTGACAATATTCTCCAACAACAGTGGAGTCAACAAGGCCATCTGGTTCGGCACTTAAAAATGTGGTAAGTAGTATATTTATTGGGATATCACATTTTTTCTTACCAATAATTTTTTAACGTTCATTACAACCAACAGCAGAGGACCTCGATTATATTGTCCCAGAAGGCGAAACTCTGTAAGGATATAAATGTATTACTGAATCTAAGAAAATGTCCACATAAAGCTATGTCCAACGCCCGTTTCAAATGTTTTTTCTGATATAACAAATGAATGGGGTCAATAAAAAAATACAAAGTCGCATCGAAAAACGTGTCAGAAAGAATGACAGTTTCAATATTTGATCCTATACCCGAAGTTTGTCCGACCAAATATAAACCTAGTTCATATGTGACCAGATAAATGTCCTTTTCGGATGTACATACCAAATACACACTCAAAATATTTAGTAAATAGCAGTCCTTATTTTGGGGAAATTGACACAGACAAATGGACTTTCTCTAGCCGATTATTTCGTAGAACTTCTCACAAGATCAATTTATGGATCAAATCCCAATGTAACAATGCACAGTGATTCCGCTTCTATACTAAAGCGCCTATAAATGCGTAACTCTGAGTTAACTATTCTTTTTTTATTTTAAACGTCAAAATAGAATAATATAAATATAAATTATACAGTTTGTTAGATTTTTCTGCCAAGAAAATTTTTTATGGCTGTATTTAGGTAAAAATATCTCGCAGTTTTTTGTTTTAGACAATTAATTTAAAATATTTTATAGTGTGACTTTTACCGAAAAATTGAAATAAATAATGGTTGTTTGTATTAAAATCAACCTTAAATTTAAAAAAAATAAAATAAAATTGTTAATAATAAAGACAAACAAAATGATAATTTTTTTTTAAAAAACTATAGCAAATTTCATCTAAGCAGAACAATTAACTTTAAACACATGATTTTTTTAATAACTAACTTTCCTAAACCTGTAATTAGAGGAACTAAATAAAGGAGAAGCGGTATTGGTCAAAACGCGTCTCATTTTTCGTGCATGATCTCGTCTACATTTAACTCTACTCATGCAGTAATGTGTAATTCGTTTACATTAATTCTTAATTTTATCAATTAAGGTATCTAAATTAATACTGGAATTAAAAAATATCTCTCTTGTGTGTCTATAATACTTTGACAACCCCTAAACCTATAAAGAGGCAGCAAGAGGCAGATGAATCCTACATGGCCTTAATCTTAACATTCTCCTTAATAAAATAACATGTATCTTAAGTACAGCAGAAGGCAGCAATAAGTTTTAGCTCAAAATGAAATAATTTTATGTGAAAAAAAATCTACAATCAATAAAAAAGTTATATAAAATATTAAATTACATATTTTTGTACAAAATATGTAAATAATAGAGGAACATACCTTGTTCTTGCACCTTCGTATTATCACTGAGTGCTAATAATCAATTTGAAATGATGACATACAAAAACAAAGTGATAAAGTGGTATTTGCTCACACGGGTGTAATTATACTCGAGATTTGCCCAATTTCGATGCTTAAAAATGAATGATTATTTGAACTAATTGCTAGAAGCTTGTCAACTAGTCAATCCTTTAGTGACACGTTCAGACCGGGATAAGCTCACGACTTTTTTCGATTTATGATCTATGGAGGAATCACTGTGCAATGGAAAATTGGTTGACTAATGTTCCTTTGGCTAATAGATTGCTTTCCATACCTTACAAACTGACATAGTTGAAACAATTCGAAAAAATAAGCCGCAAATTCCACCAGCACTCATAGAAAATAAAAAACACCTTCAAATAAACATCTAAAGTAAAAACAGTACTTTGGTTTCATACAAACCAAAAAAGAATAAAATTGTTATACTTTTGTTCACCATACATACTTCAGGTATAATCAATAATGACACCCATAAACAAAGAAATAATGCACGCTTATAATTCCACAAAAGGTGCTGTTCAGTTTTATTCAACCTTTGTTTTACATTACACACAGCCCCACAAAAAAAGTTCATACACAAGAGAGTGACATATGTATTCCCATGTATTTTTCGACGCTGAATCCGATCCCGAGCTCAGAATTGGACCTACACGGCCCCCAGGGGCCGAAAATGGCCTGAAATACGGTTCCCGGGATAAGGCGAAGTCGACGCTGAATTTTGGAGCTAAAGCCGGATTTGTGCTCGAAATGTTTAGCCAACTGAAATTCCGGGTTTGGGTCCGGGAAAATGACCCCTTGGGGCGGGAAAATCCTGTTTTGGACGCCCCGGTCGCGACTGCGGTATTTTCATGGACTTTCCAATTCTGGAGCTGAGACTGGGTGTGAAGTGTTTGGTCAGCTGAAATTCCCAGGTTGGTTCCGGGAAAATGGCCCATTGGGGCCGGACAATCATATTTCAGACGTACCAGTCGCAAAAGTGGGATTTTCATGTATTTTTCAATCCTGGTCGTTAGGGTATGCTCAAAAAGTTATTGGACAGCTGAAATTCCCAGTTTGGGTCTGGGAAAATAGCCCATTGGGGACGGAAAATCATATTTCGGACATACCAGTCGCACAGTGGTAGTTTCGTGTGTTTTTAAATTCTTTACCTGAGACTGTGCAGATATAGGCAGGTGAATCAAAATTTTTGAATTTGATTTTGTCCTGTTTTGTTGCATGAACATATTGTTTCTTGTTCTTGATTGTTCTTAGTTTCACCTTGTAGATCCCTTTTTTGTTACAATGTACCCTGTTTTCGACCTTTTTTCTGAGCTCCGGGATCGGATTCAGCGTCGAAAAATACATGGGTATACATATGTCACTCTCTTGTGTATGAACTTCTTTTTTTTGAGGGTCTGTGTTATTTATATTTGACTTATATATAATAATATTCTTGCACCACCCCTAGATGATTCTTCTATCGAACCAATGGGGTGAGGGTTGAAATTTTGAAATGGACATTCTGTTTGTCAGTCATATCAACCGTTCAACACGTTATGTCCTTTTTTGTAAATATAGTTACCAAAATCTAATAATCATTTTAATTCAAATAACAAAAGAAACTAAGCTAGTCTTTACAGGTGCATCTGAAGGAAAACCGATGAAAAGTATCAAAGCCTCAGGAATCTTTTCGTAAAGAAAATACACCCAATATGAAACGTGTCCTAAGAAAAATTATTTCTGAAGTATTCGAAAAAGAAGATCAAGGAGAGGAAGTAGTAGGAAACCAAAAGGGTCCAAAAATTGCTGCCACATATGCCTAAAACCGAGAAAAAAGATGACCACAATATATTACCTACAGTGAAATAAACCAATTTGTGGAGAACACACAATTAAAATGTGTCCCAAGTTTTTTATTAATTGATATTTAAAAAAAAATAATAGATTTTTATTTATGTTTATCATCAACAATCACGGTGTTCCTGAACCAACTTTAAATGGGCCGAAAAACCACTCTCGGTTTCCCTTCGGCTATCGAAAGGCTCGTGGGCAAGAAGTCTAAAATCGCAAGAAACAGAAAGATCGGCGGAGCCGTTTTCAAAAAAAACCCGATTTTAAGATTTTTTTTTATAAAAAAATTCGAGTTTTCTCCCAATTTCTTTTTGTTTGTTCTTTTTACACGAACTAGATGCAATTATCAAAAAAGAGCGTCCCAGCTTTTTAAGAAGAATCATGTAAAACCAAATAAAACATGTTTTATCATTTTCATTAAAAACGACATTTCAGTCAACACAACTACAGAAATATTAGCAGATTTTTATCTTTTAGCATGCAGCAAATTTACTCAAATATATATTGTCAAGTTGTTGGAACTTTATTTGAAAAGATAGAACAGAAATCAGTATTTTAATCTAATAGATATTGATACAGCGAAATATATGTCAAAATTGATAGTAGAATTTATCAAAGTGATCAACAAGTACAAAAATCTTAATTTGACAATTAACAAATGGAATCCTCTAAAAATGACGAAATAATCTGGATGTCTGGAATTTAATTTGTAATCATGATGGCTTGTTCACTATAATAACCGAGTCCTTTGTTCATTGTGCGGCAGAAATATGGAACGTGAAAAAATACGGCATGTACTTTTGGGGTTACCGATATTTCCAGGTCTAAATAACTCCTTCGAAATTCCGAAACATGAACTTCAAATTGTTCCTCGAGAAAAGTTAAAAAACATGAATTTACAACGTTTGAAAAGTCACTAAAATACTTGACATACTTTAAACAAGATATATTACCTTCTGCCGTAGAATATTTACTTTGTTCAACAAAGTTTTGCAGGCATTGCCAGCAAAAGCAGAAAATCCGTGCTCGATACAAATTTCAGGACTTGGCCCATTCTTCGGCATCATGCTGAAATTCATTCAGCATGTGGTTATAAAGTGTGTTCACAACCCCTAACATTAAATGAAGTTCGGGCGGAGGGATGATTTCTATGATCCGTGTCTCTGGTTTACTTGTAAATATAGGTTCCTGGACGTTACTGTAAAAATTCTTGGCGTTTATTTTTTTATTACCACTCATCTGAAGGGCCTCTGAATTGTCACGGTAACTGCCAATGGTTCTATAATCTCCACAGATGTTCAAATCAGCTTTTGGTGCAGTGCACCAAGTGCATGGAAATTGGCAAGAAAGCGTCATAATACCAGTGATTATGTTGGCTAATTTCAAATCCGTAGCAATGACTGCTTTAATATTTTGCAAATTTAAATAGGACCATAGCGTACGAACATTCATATAATTTTCTTGAGTGTCAGAAATAATACCAAGAATGAATAGTTTTTTCACACCTGAATCTTTGAATTTATTTGCTTGTATTCCCTCTCGATAGCGCTTGAAATTAAAGTTATCGTTAGCTCCCTCTAGTGGCGATTGGATGGATAAACAAATTTTGAAAAATCCACCGCCGCCATCAAGCCCCAACTTCAAAACAACTTCTTGCAACTCCCGTTTTTTTGTATATATTGGCCCAATCCTTGCACATCATTGCAGTACACAAAACATTCGGACCTATTTGTAACTCGACACTTTTTGGTATGTACTAAACGGGAATTAAAAACGAATCAAGTTGATGATTTAATAAAGCCAAGTCCTGCTTCAACTTAGGTTCGAAAATTTTTGACTTCCTACCCCCAACTCGTAAAGCAGAAGTTAGAGAATTCCTTTTTCTTGTGGATAAGCCCAAAATCTGTGCTGATTCTCAATATATCAGTTGCTGGAATTGTTTGCGGTCCTGAACTGCTGGTGCCATTTTTTGAGTTTACTGACACTGGTAGTTTTTTCCCCTTTTCTGTGATAAACACAACTGTCCCTATTTTCCCGAGTTTTCTGGCGCAATTAGAATATCTTTGAATAATGACGAAGCCAATTTTTCATTGTCCTTGATCGATAAATTGATTGAAATTAACTCAGTTAAGACTTGATACGCATTTTGACGAAATGCAGAAATTCTTTTTGTCCAATTCCCCTCCGCAATTTTTACACTTCATTTTGACCATTTTCGTTTTCTTCATATTGCCAAGTTCTATGTTCTGTGGGCGAAGTCTCACAATTTTACACAAAGCGCAATCACAAATTGTCTCATCTTTTGATCTTGGGAAGGGCTGGAAAATCGGAATAGTCTGGTAAGGATAATTTGATTTGATTTCCAGAATCTTGTTTGTTGGCTGCGTAGATGAGGATTTTACAAGCACTACAAACTACTGATGGATATCGACTGTCATCCAAGTTGATATTTGCAATATTTTCTATTTTCTTCTTCAACAAACTCACAATATTCCACATTTTGTCTTTTTTTCTTAAACAAAAAAAAGATTACAGCCGGTTACTAGCAACAATTATTTGAATAAGACATTGTCCAGTATCCCGAACACTAACTCTATTTTTGAATTTTTCCGGTGTAGCGCCCCCTACGTTTCCAACACACACACACAGGTAGATGAGACGCACGCGAAAATAAACAAAGCAATGCCCGTGCAGTGCCCACAATTGATTGCACACAGTAATGCGCATGCGTGTAGACACAGTCACTAACACATAGTGACTGCACCTGTGAATTCAAATGTATTCAATTCTGCTCCTTACAAGTTCTCGTTTCCCTAATCGCATCTAGTTCGTGTAAAAAGAACACCAATATAAAATAGGATAAGAAATTGGAAAAAAATCGAATTGTCTATTTTTTTGAAAAAAAAAAATCCTAAAATCGGGATTTTTTTGAAAACGGCTCCGCCGATCTTTTTGTTTTTTTTTGCGTTTTTTGACTTCTTATCCACGAACCTTTCGATAGACATAGGGAAATTAAGAGTGGTTTTTCGGACCATTTAAAGTTTGTTCAGGAACACCGTGCATCCGTGCATAATTATGTTATTCCATCATATTTTTTTATAAATCGTTTTTGTGAGTATTTTCTTCGTTTTATTAAAATATTACTAAGATATATCCATGTTTTAACATAAATTTTCTATGTACGTAAATTTTACGTGTCAACAGTATTAAGCGATACAAAATAGCAACAGTATTCTAGGGTTAATTGCAAAGTAATTATCAAACACGATTCGTTTAAACGGAACCTACCTCGAAAGTCCTTGCACTTCTGATTTTTTTGGAAAAACTGGTTTCCGAGGTATGAATATATGAAAAAATACTTTCCCAAATCGAACAACGAGCTATTTCAGTTTACACGGCATTTGAAAAATGGAATGTATGGATCAAAATTGTTGTTTTTACAGTGTGTGAAAAAGATGTGTATGCGGGTGTGCCTATATGAATATACGGACACCCGGAAACACTACACAAGCCCATAAAAATACTCCCCACATACACATACAAGCCCAGAACAATCCCTACAAGGGTGCGCTCCACAGCACGGGCGCCGGAGTGATTTGTGTGCACGGCGCGAGCGTGTGTATGTACGTGTGTGAGCGTTTGCGTGTTTGTATATTAGCGTGTATCTCGTTATAAATTCAAATCATTCCCTACAGTTGGTGAGAGTTTTTTTCATGCACTTTTTTAAAGCAACTCTCCAACACATATAGCGGGAGCTCGCATTCTTTTCTTGGGATTTTTGTTAATGAAACTCTGTTATAATAATCCTTATTATGAAAAATATTCTTTATTCAAAAATTGGATTAATATGAGACCAAAAAGGTTATTATTATACATGATTACTATTATATTGAATGACAGCTTTCAACAACCTCAAATTATAATCAGAGTGGCTCTCAGAAACCTTATATTTATTCCATATGGTTTTGAAATCGGAATGTACGGATTCCATAGCTTGTTCGCTATAAAATCCAAGACCTCTCTTAGAATTTTCACAGAAATCTTCGATATGATAAAATACCACATGTACCTTCGGTGTGACTGATATCCCAAAGCTAAATAGGTCGATTTAAATTAGCTAATCGATTCTCTGTAAGAAGGGTTCAATCGAGTTCCGAAACATTCGTTAACGACCCTATGAAAGTCTCTACATATTTTAGACAGCTCACGGTACAAATATCCCGGAGAGAATCGACTTTATCCAACAATATTTTGCAAGAGATTCCTTTGAATCCCGCGACTCCATGAGTTATTTCGCGTTGTACATTACAGAGATTAGTCTACTCATTTGTTTCTTGCTGGAATTCGCCCTGCATATGGTTCACTGTCTTATTTAGTACACAGAGCATCAAATGAAGTTCTGGAGGGGAAATAATTTCTAGAACTCTGGTATTTTCATCACTAGTAAAAACAGGAAGATTTACATAATTTTTGTAATTTTTCGCTTCGCACTTTTCATTATTGATACCGCATTTCTCAAAGCTTCAAAATAAGAAGTACAGTTTCCTGTTGTGCGACGGAACCCGAAGTTTTCCAAATTGCTATTCTCAGAGAATGGGATGGGACGTAATACCTAACAAAATATTAGCTAATTTAAGTCAGTCGCTATTGTACAGAAAATATTATTTCCAGATCTCTGTCACATTGGCATAGTTCTCTTGTGCAGATTTCGCAATGGCGAGGATAAACAATTTCTTGACTCATGTATCTTCGAAAGTCTGGGCACACACACCATCATTATATTTTTGACGTTTCGGTTCTATTTGATCATTTCCATCTTGAAGAGCTTGTATAGATAAGACAGACTTTAGAAATCCGCCTACGCCATCTATCCCAAATTTCAAATGGTGATTGCCAATTTCTCGCTGTGTCTCGATATATTCAATGAAATTTTCAAGACTATTACAGTACACGATGAGGTTGATAACAAGTGTACTAATTTTTGACTTCGTTGTAAGAAAATTAAGTTTTTTGGATGAAAAAAATTCTTCCAGCTCCAGATTTTTTCGTTCAAGAGTTTTCTCAAGCCTGGCTCAATGATTGCGCGCTTCTTACTAGCAACTCTTAGGGCACTTGCTATATCAAGGGTCGTTTTTAAACTTATTTTGAATTGCGTTTTAATTTTCACAAAATCCTGTCCAGACAGCAGATAAGGAGTAGTTGAGGAGGCAGATGCATTTCAGGACGGGTGCACAAGAATTTTCCCTCCAGCTAACTGGGTCAGTGAGATCAGTAAATCTTGTCTTTTTTCTTCACCAGCCTGCTTATTAGAAATATCGTTAACCAGTGTTACCATGTGCTGCTCCTTTAATTTCTGTCCTAATGAGTTGTCAACATAGTGGAGATTTGTTATCGTAGCCGCTTTAGTACATTTATGAGCAGTGCCACGTTTCGGTACGAAAAAGCATTTTGAACAACGTCTCACACATTTTGGAGCAGACGATTTTTTGCCAGTCACAAGTGGCTTTGTGACGTTCCATCAAACAAATAACACTCGCAGCACTTCCCAGTCTGAGATCTTGTACATAAAATTGGCCTCTGAAACTTGGAAAAATCTGGTTATAAAACGGTTTGAAGATTTGCGCTTCCGGAGTCTCTCTTCGATATATTTCTATATATATTTCTCTTGCAAGCCGTGCAGACAACTTTCGGCAATCTTTCATCACTTAGCAAATTGGCGAGATTAATCTGGAGTAATGTTTCCAAATACGATCTCAATGAACTTGCCACTTTGAACATCACATTATTCTTCTTCAAACACACTTTACTTCGATTTGCTTCATGTGAAAGTGCATGAGTATTGTGAAGAAGTCTTTGAGAATAAAGAAGCCATTTTGAAATATCGTAGCTCGGACCGTACTTATTTTTGACCAAAATTATTCGACGTGTTCACAGTCACAAAGCTAGTTGTAAACAAACAATGTAATCTTCTTCGAATTTCGCTATTTTTGATTTTGTATTCTGTCCCGCTCGTGCCCCCTCAACGAGTTGGGTTGAAAAGTGTACGAGAAAAACTGTCTTACCGACTGTAGGGAATGATTTGAATTCATACGAGATTTGTGGAGCGTGCCCGTAGGCCACATAGGCGGCTGTGCTATGGAGCGCGCCCTTGTTGGGATTGTTCTGTGCTTTATGTATGTGTGTGTGTGTGTGTATGTGAAGAGTATTTTTATAGGCTTGTGTCGTGTTTCCGGGTGTCCGTATACTCATATAGGGAGAACGAAGCATCGCACACCTGCACACACACATCTTTTTCACACACTATAAAAACAACAAATTGGATCCATACATTCCATTTTTTAAATGCCGCGTAAACTGAAATAGCTTGTTGTACGATTTGGAAAATGTATTTTTCCATATATTCATACCACGGAGACCAGTTTTGCCAAAAAAAAATCGGAAGTGCAAGGACTTTCGGGTTAGGTTACCTTCAAACGACCCGTGCAAATTTTACTAATAATTATCAGAGTTGTTTTTAGAACCTTGTGTAAAATGACTCTTTTTAAAAGAACTTTATAGTTTAACGATTATTTTTAAAGAAATCCTTAAACGATAACTTTTATTTCTAAATCACTCTAAAATTACACATTAAATGAGAAAAAGAATCATATTTATTTAATTTTGATTAAGAATTTATAACAAGTAACTTAAAAATAATTTCATAGTGACCATTTTTTTTTCAAAAATTTTAACGAATTTAATAAATTATTATTTATCAAAATGAAATTCCTAAAAAGTCATTTACACAAGGTACTGTATACAATTATACTAATTTCAGGTAATTTTTAGCATATTCTATATTCCTTTTCTTTTCATCTAAAAAAATTTCACTTGTAAGTGACCAAATATCTTCAATTTGTTTTTGAATTTAAATTCGATTTAAGTACGTCCAGTTAGTTGCCATTTTTGTGAATTTAAACTACTACTGCACCTTTCCGCAGTGATGCCCCTAGAGTCCGAGTATCTAGAGTCTAAACATAGAGGATATTTTCCGTGACGAAGTAGCCCATCCGGTTCGATGAGGTGCCATTTTTGATCTTCAGAACCGTCGCATATTCGCATTATTACTTGAGAACCTACTAGAAATTAATATTAATTATAAATATCGATAAATATATTGATAAAGATTTTACCTTTCAGGAAATTAACTAATGTCAAACACAAGTCATGATGCCTGATGAGTCCGGTATTCATTAATCCCCATTCTTGATTACCGCCTGTGTGATGGCATTGATAAAGTGATACGATTCCGTCTAAAAGATGCCCCATTGTATCTAAACAAAATGAACCCTGTCGAACTTGACCTGGACGTGAAGTGGGAGCTTGAGGTACACTTAATTCTGGATAAACGTTTTCCAAATACCATTTAAACGATTTGCACTGCAAACGTGTTTTTAGTTCTAAACGATCACTTATACTGAAAAATAAATAAATAAATAATATTTGTTTATTAAATGTTAATTAAACTTACTCTCCAAATGGCACACTTTTGGCTAAAGGTACTGAAGCGTAATAATAATTTTTATAATCGTCCATCCACACTTCGGCAGCTCGTCTTGTGTTTCTAGCAAAAACTGTGCCGCTACCTCCCGGGAAAGTATACGGATGTCTTTTTCGAAATACGTGACCAACCTTAAATAATTACAATTCTAAATATATACAAATATTGTATTGTTATAAAAATTTACCCTGCTACATGGTATGATTTCTAAACTTCCACCGCATTGCCAGACTCGGAAAGATATTTCTAGATTTTCTCCACCCCATACGTCCATTTTCATGTCGTATTTACCAAGTTTATCAAAGTAATTTTTATTAATGACAAATAAACCTCCTGCTATCATTGGAGTGTTTATAACCTAAAATTAAAATAATTGTAATATATAGATCATATACAGTGTGAGTCATGGAGGAACTATACATAATTATTGAGGTCCCTATTGGGAATATCAAATGGCCATTAAAAAATGTCTGCTCGCATTGTTTAATAATATAATGTGTGAATTTTGACTGAAATTTCTTTTGTTCATAACTTTTGAACATTAAGATCGATTTGGTAAAAAGTTACACTACTGCCACCTAATTAACTGATTTATTCACGCTAGAAAATAATCAGGTCCGGTCTTAAAAAATTAGTTCGTTTTTTTCATATAAAAAAAATTCACCCTGTATACGATTTTTGAAAGGTGTAATAAGTATTTTACAAAGTACACAAACGGACAACAAAAATGGCGTATTTATTTTTTCCCCACACGATTATTCAATTTCTAATAAAAACATCAAATTTGATAATGAATTCAAAAGTTTAGCAAAATTAATAATAGATTAAAAAAAATATAGTTTTTCTTGTAAAAATTTAATTTTTGTACAAGAATTTAATTTTTAATTACTAGTACCACCACAGGCTATATTTTTGGGCGTGCATGAACTGCACACTCTCCTAATCCTACTTAAAGCAATGGCTCAGGTACTTCGAAAATTTTTCACGAACTGCACACTGAACATGGGATTATCACAGGAAGGTTTTAAATTTAAATAACTATTAATGTATTTATAAAATTGTTATATTTTCATGCAAAACAAGCTTTATGCTTTTCGGAAAAAATATATTTAGATGGGACTTTTAACTATTGCTTGAAGTACTTCTTGCAGTTATTTACTGTTATGTATATATTAATAATAACGGACATTATATTCCACTAGCGTTTTACATATTGCCTGATAAAAACGCAAAAACGTATGAAAATTTGTTTTCTTTATTTAAACAAGTATACATCAATAATAACTTTTACTTATATCCGAAATATTGTGTATTGGATTTTGAAATGGCCATTCATAAAAGCATTAAAAATCTGTGGCCAAATATAAAATTAATGGGATGCCGATTCCATTTGGTACAGTATTGGTTTAGGAAAGTACAAGAACTTGGTACAAGACGACGGCATGAATATTTAAAAGTTCAAATGGGTAATTATTAAAATGAGAACAGATTTAATTTTGTTAAGAGTTTAAGTTATTTTTTTAAATTTACTAATATTTATAGATTTGTTAAATTGTAGATATTTTAAAAAAAATATCGACAAATATAAATTAATAAGACAAATCAAATTTTGTTTATTTTTTATTTATTTCTATTTCAAATAGGTAGGAAATTTGCGGATTAACACCCGACAATTTAGTGTGCAGTTCATGTAGTAAACAAATCTCCTAATCCTTCATGTAGTGTGTGCAGTCCGAGTAAAACTTTTATAAATTCAGGTAGAAAGTGTGCAATTCGAGGCCGCCTATATTTTTAATAATACAACCGTTTTAGTTAATTTCCAGAATCGGCTTTTAAAAGGTACAAGCTGTTTTAAATGACACTAAAACATCGGCCTGTATAATATTTCTTTAGTGATTCATTGGTATTGTCAATTTATCGAATTCTCGGAATTTTTTTACTTTGTTCAAAATAAAAAAAAATACAGTAATAATCACTTCTATCTTGGAGTTAATGAAAAATAAAGTTAAAATTTAAAACAACCCGCAAACTTATATTTTGTTTTTAAATTTGAGGAATTGCAAAAAGGGGCCAAAAATAAATGAAATTAAATTAAACAAGAAATATTGTTAACCCAATTTGGTTCACTACCTTCTCACCATTTATTAATGTTGAAAACTTTAAATTTTTAAAAAAATGTAAATAAATTCGTTCATTTTTAATGTTTCATTTTCTTTTCTTTACTTTTAAAAAGATCAAACTGCATTTTTTTCTTTCTAAGCAAAATTCTAAGAATTTTATAAAATTCGACAATACCGATAAATCACTAAAAAAAAAATTATACAGGGCGATGTTTTAGTATTATTCAAAATAGCTTATACTTTTTGAAAGCCGACTCTTCAAATTAACTAAATTGTATTATTAAAAATGTAACACGAGATGTGGTTGTACTAGTAATTAAAAATAAAATTTTTGTACAAAAAATTAAATTTTTGAAAGAAAAGTTATATTTTAGAAATCTATGGTTCATTTTGCAAAATTTTTAATTTATAGTCGTATGCCCGTATCTGGTGCTCCCACGGTTTTTTGTTCTTTACTAGTAGCCCTAGGCTACCAGAGTATACTATAAAATCGTGAATAGTGTCCGGTGAGCCAAAGGCCATCTATAATCTTTTCATACCTTAGAATTACGTATTTATTTTTTAAAGGAAACTATATGTAGTGAAAATCTTCCGGTTTTTTGGACTTTACTTAGTAGCCCTCGGCTATACTAGAGTATACTATAAAATCGTGGATTGTGTGCGGTGAGCTAAAGGTCATCTATATAACCTTTTCATACCTCCGAATTACGTAATCAAATAATTAAATAATAATTTTACTCTAGATATACAGGGTGGGCCACGCTCAACGGGAAACGAAAAATGTTATGAAAAAGTTATGTGGTTTAGATATTGGTATAGGGAACCTTGTAGTAATTTGAAAGGGAATTGTTTTACCCTTTTATTACAATAACAAAATACAGGGTGTCCCATTTAGAATAACGCAGTAATCGTATAAAATATTGTATTGTCATGAAACTCTCAATTAATAATACCCTGTAAATAAACTTTACATTACAATAATTCGTATAGATGGCCTCCCTAATCGGCAATTAATAAACAATGCATTAGTTAATTTTTATGCGACGAAGTGTAATAAATGTATTTAAACCATATTAATTTCGCAAAAAAAGTCATTTAAATCGAAAACTATCAAGAATGGGTATAGGGAGCACTTAATAAAGTGACATTATTTTGTTCAATATACTTCAAAAATAAAATAAAATACAGGGTGTTCCATTAAAAAAAACATAACTTTGATATATCACGCTTTTTTGGAACACCCTGTATATGTCTAACTAATTTATTAGAAATGTAGTCGTCACTAACCTACGTACTCCTGACAAATAACTTTTTCATAACATTTTTCGTTTTCCCAGTAAGCTCCGTCCCGTTGAGCGTGGCCCACCCTGTATAACTCCAATGAACGAAATTATAAGTTTGTGTATTTAGAGTAATAGAAGATTGGGCATAATTCCTCTCTTTTGGAATTTTTACTTTACATTTGGTGTCTTGATTAACAAAAAAATTAATTTAGTGACTTCAATAAAATTAAGAACATTTTGCTTATTACCACTTCTTATTGTGCCTAACTATGATCCATTGCCTCATATCTTCATCAGTAGAACTTGAGCTTGATTCCTCACTTTCCTCATCCGAACTTTCTTCTTCTAATTCTAGTTTTCCGATTGTTCTGGCTCCGTTTTTGCAGGTGCACTACCATTTGGACACTTCATGTCTTCTTAAGGTTGTTTGTAATTGACACAAAGGTTTTATGTTAAGTGGTTATCTGAGTCTAAACAAAGTTATATAAGATATAAGCATTGGCCTTTTTAATTGTAAAGCTGCTCTTAGTCTAGAAAGCATAAATACACACTGAAATGCAAGCAAAATGTAGACAATGGTCTCCATTGATTTCTTCCCAATCTCTTCGCCTTGTTCTTCGAGCCCCACTCAACAGTTGTGCTTCAATTCTCGCTTGAAATAGGTTTGGCTAGTTAATCAATTCTAGGCTTGTAGTGCTATATTCTCATCATTGGCATAGTCAATCGTAATTCGGACGTATGAAAATGTCATAGATGACCTTAGGGTCACCGGACACTATCTAGGATCTTATAGTATATTCTAGTAGACTAGGGCTACTAGTCAAGCCCAAACAACCGGAAGATTTTCACTACATAGTGTCCTTTAAAAAATAAATACCTAATTCGGGGGTATATAAAGGTCATGAATGACCTCAGGGTCACCGGACACTATGTACGATTTTATAGTATACTCCCAGTAGATTAAAGCTACTAGTCCAGACCAAAAACCCGGAAAATATTCACTACATACATTTTTTTTTAAATGAATACGTAAATTGGAGGTATGAAAAAATCATAGATGACTACAAGGTCTCCGGACACTATTCACGATTTTATAGCATACTCTAGTAGATTAAGGATGACGGTAAAGCCAGCAGGCACTTGACGGCAGAACTACATGAAATATTTACCAAAATTATCGGCTTTTTAAATGCCCAAAAAATAATTTTTCCGCTCCACTATTTTTTTTTATTTTTAAGGTTCTGCTAGCTTTACTGTAAATCTAGCAGAACCGCAGAGAATTTTAAAAATAATTATACCAAAATTATCGGCTTTTTAAATGCCCAAAATAGTTATTTGTATGCCTAGGCCGCGAAATACCTTTTTGGCGGACCGAAAGAAAGATTATCGCCGAGGCCGCTTGCGGCCGAGGTAAGATAGATAATCTTGAGGTCGCGGTATACACTATTTTTCGTGCAATCGTTAAAATTTTGAAATTAGATCATTACCAATAAATATATTATTGCTTTAAAATCATGATTTAAAAATTACACAGGTTAGACACTCAGACGTCCCAAATTCGTCCAAGTTTGCGCATGACGTCCTGGAGTCCAAACGAAATAATTTAACATTGGATTGCATAGGGTTATTGTGTCTTTCGGGTGGTTTTTATTTTTTTACGGCTATATATTTAATAAAAATGTACTGTAAAGTATTGTACACTCAAAAGTAATAACTACTTTAATAAAGGTATAAACTTTTTTTACGATTCCGATGTGTTTTGTATTATAAAAACTATTTAATTGCTAGATGTAAAAACCAGAAAATGCCCAATTATGTTATGGCTAATTCTATCGTTAAACTAATTGTCAAATATGTAACAAATAAAATACTTTAGATTAACTTTAGTGATTTTATCAAAAAATTATTTAAAAAAAGTGAGTTCAAATAGATTATATTATCAATGAAACTTTTTGATGCACATTGTTATTGCAGGTTTATGTTACTTAGGTTTTCATATACCTAGTGCTTAATTTACACTCTAGAACGAATATGGCAAATGTAAATACGAGTATAACTTAGATTTACAGTCATACAAGTTGGTATGTAAAATAAATGTTATAAACTTTTTCATAAGTTGTGCAGTGCTTTATTGTCATTATTGAATAAAATGCTAACTAATAAATGAATACGTAACTACTTAAAACTATTACACAATACATCTTATAGAACTTTTTTTGTATTATTTAAAATAAAATCTAAAAATGTTAACATGTTTATTCATATAAAACTTACTGTTTTTGTAATAAAGGGCACTTCGAAAATCGAAAAAACTTTGTACTGTTTTTAGAGCGAGTATTACTTTTACTCCAAACATAGCGCAATACATTTTTAATCAGTGTATAGGTGAAATTGAATAAAAATATGTCAAAAAAGATAATAACCTCATATAATTACACATTAAAAATTTTTGATTGGCACCAGGTGACGACACATATCCTGCGCAATGTCTAACCTGATATACTTCAACCATGCTTTAAAATCAACAGCAGTTCAATTCCATTAACCAAATCACAGCTGCTATGGAAATGACAGTGTTTGAATATCCAAAATTCTTTGACAGTTCTTGACAAAACGCAAATATGTCTGACATTGATAGTGATATTTCAGTATCTTGTTGCTTCAACTTCTAGAGTAAATACAAGTAATAATACAAACTGTACAATTACAATTAATATTTATCTTGAATAATATAAGTCTGTATTTGTTAATTTAAAAATTAATACTGTATTTAATTAAAAATAATAACATTGTTAGTTTCGTACTGTAGAAATGTGAAATTTGAAAGTGACCTTTGCTTTTTCGGCCGTTACCATGGGCAACGGCTGCGAAATCGAATTTCGCGGCCGCTGTGGAGAACGCGAAGTACTCACTTCGGGTATGGTTGCACGAAAAATAATTTTTCCGCGCTCCACTATTTTTTTTTATTTTTAAGATTCTGCTAGCTTTACCGTAAAGCTAGCAGAACCGCAGAGAATTTTAAAAACAATTATACCAAAATTATCGGCTTTTTATATTTTTATTTCAATATAGGTAAACCTATAGTAATCCACTAAATCCACAGATAATGATTTGATTTCTGTTTACGTAATTCGTTAATTTATAATTATACAAATTGGCCCCATATTTTTTATCTCAACGTGTCGACGTTTTTTGCTAGATAATATTTATAGGCAAATTTAAACTACCTTCTTATGTATGGAGTTACTATGTTGTGAACCTAAATAATAGTGAATTCAAAGACGCCGAAGGACGAATAGGAAAACGTCAAATATAATAATCTATTCCCCTCACTACCCCCTTACGAGTGTGATTGACCCTCAGAAGCTATAAGCTTGTGCTCCGGGGCGACTTACTGACGATTAATGGCGTCATTTGACTTTACGGCAAGGAAAACAGGGAGAACCCTACCACCATCGTAAATAAAAATTTATTTTAATCAAAATTTGTATGGAATTTTAAAAGTAATTAAAATGAGTTTTGGCTTAATCAGGATAATTTTCATTCATTTAGATGTTTAGTATTTGTACTATTCATTACTTTTTGTACAACATGTACATTATTATTTTATAGTTTGTAATAATTTTTCTTTTTAAAATTCTCTACGGTCCTGCTAACTTTACGGTAAAGCTAACAGAACCTTAAAAATAAAAAAAACTGGAGCAGAAAATGTTGGGAAGGGGAAAAATTATTTTCTGGGCATTTGAATAGGCGATAATTTTTTGATTTTTTTAGATAAAAATCTTATATGATCAATATTTGGTTTTACAAAAAATTGGAAACTCAAATGAAACACCCTATATATATTCTACGACTATTTAACTATAAAGGTAAAGAAAAAAAATATAATTATTTAAATTTTTTTCATGGATTTTAAAATTATTTTTAGCAATTTTCCCATGATTGTTCCAGGATTTTCCAAGTTTTTGTAAAACAAGGATTATTTAATTTACCTTTGTAGGATCTCTTTGTCGGTTTTCTCTTTCAGCAAAACTTAAATATTCCCATTTGAAAACAAGATTCCAATCAAAACCACCCCGTAAATCCGCAGAAGCTCCAATATATTGAAAAGTATCCATACTAATGACATCTATCACAGGACAAACAACCCTAGAAGGATCCTAAAAATTATATATAATAATAATAATGAATAAATATCAAGACTCGAATTTACAAACTTTATATTTTTAAACCCAGTGTTGCCAATGACAAATCACCAAAATACCCGCAACTTTGCCCCAAAATACCCGATTTTACACGCGTGGAATTCCAAAATACCCGCATTTTACCCACTTACAATTTGAAGATTGAGAATAAATAATCTTCTTCTTTTTTCGTTTTGAGGCCTCAGCTGCCAGGGCTATTTTCTTTATGACTTTGACATCTGATGTGAATTATGTGGGAGAGTTGCCAAGTGTGTTCAGCAAACCAATTATTCTTTTTATATATTTTTTGAGAAATAAAATAACTAAGCGGTAATATTTATATTTAGTAGAAGTTGCCTCGCTCCCACAAAACATCAAAACAGTGAATAATTGACATGAGATGAAGGTGGAAGGAAATACCCGCATAATACCCACAACGCAGAAAAATGCCCGAAAATCCGGTAATTTCCCGCAGATTGGCAACACTGGCTAAACCGTATATCATTTTATTATTTTGTTTTTAAATTAAAATGTAAATTCCGGAAATTTCTCTACAATAGGCAACACGGGAAATAATTGTAATTGAACTGAATACCGTATCGGTTAAAGGCCAAGCAGTTAAATTAATAACTAGTTACCCAATGACTGAGTGCCGAGATATAAGAGACCAAACACAAAAAAAAGAAGAGAAATGTCAGTTACATAACCTGTAAAAGTGAAGTTTATTTTGTACTACTCTAAATGATTATTATGTAGAAAACTAAATACTATTATTATATAATGCATCAAGTTCAATGTTATAATAAATTTAAACAATTATATAAACTATCAAGATCTAGAAGTAACGGAGTAATTCTATTAGAAAAGCAGTTGGAAAATCCAGTTGTAGTAATAAAGGAACAAGATGATGTTGAAGTAATCGGACCACCAGATGAAATATCAAACCTTAGACCGATACTGAGAAAAAAATTACAAAATGAAACAACTTTACAGACGAGACTAAGAAATATGCAAGATGCGACCCAAATGTGGAATCAAACGTTTTGGTCTAAACATAACGAAAAATTTATTCGAGAAAAATCCGAATATATTCAAAGTGCTCATAAAAAATCGCAACTTACTGCTGATGAAATGAGTAGTTTTTATAAGAAGTATTTAGATGATAATTGGACTATTCATTTGGGTTATAACAAAGAATGGTACAAAAGAAACACCGTTATATTATTTTTAGCTGTTGGTGTTAGTATGGAAAAAAAATTACAAATATTAATTACAAAGATTAAAAATTTAATTAATTTATAAGATGGTAAGATAATAAAAAAATAGTTAATTGTAATATTGCTTTGTTTTTACTAATGTTATACTTTGTCGAGAAATCCTTATTTTTTTAAGGTATATTGATTAACACGATTATCTACAATTTTTTTTTCTTGAAAATTGCACTACAGGCAGACATTTTTATTCTTTAAAAGAAAGCTTAAAAAGTGGGAAAATTTATCGGCGAAAAATGCACAATTAGAAAAATGTTTCTTGTCCGTTTTTATTGTTTAATCGAGCTGTTTACTAGGAATTTTTTAAATTATTTTTATTACGAAAGATGTTTAAATTAAAAAATTAAACTTATATTTACTTGTGCTACTCTTTCGAGTAAAGGTTCTAGCCAATTGGCGTTACATTCGCAATGGCTATCTAGAAAAGTTAAAACCGAAGCGGTCGCTGCATCGGCACCTTTTACTCTGGATCTCATTAGACCTTCTCTTTTATCGTTACGAAAAACGCGAACTTTTTGAATTTTTGATAATTCTTCTCCATCAGAAGCTGAAATAAATTTAGTAAATTATTTAATTTAATAGAAATATTTATACTTACGACTATCGCTAAAATCGTCTACAAGAATAATTTCTTTGATAAGTTGTTCTGGACTTCGATTTAGGACACTAAAAAAAAAATTTTAAATTTAAGCAGTGTCGTATCAAATAGAGGGTTCAAAATTATGAAAAAAATTATTGTAGGCTCATCTCTGTTTACTTACCTAACAACAGTTCTTAATAAAGTAGATCTAGCTTCGTTGTGGAATGTAATAATAACTGAGGTAGCTGGAAGTTCATCGTTTTTAAACGATTTTTTTCGGCACCTAAAATTAAAAAAAAAAAACTGAAGCTTTTCTTAAATCAATTAAAATGGCAAAAAAATCGACCTGTAACATTGTATTTAGGGCCGGTACTTTGCGAGCTGATTAAATTAATTTAACAGAAAATTCAATTTTAAAGGAGAATTTTCGATACGATTTAATTTGGGCGCGTCTCTGTTAAATTTAGCATTATCTTTTTTCCTGATTTTAAGCTTTAATCAGAATTGTTGACTCTGCAGTTTATAAGTTCATGGTTTAGAATTCTGATTTGGCTTGTTCTGTACATACATTTCCCTAATAGCACAGAGACGTTTAAAAAACGTCTTAAAAACAACGTACACGAACAACCGTCGGGACGTTTTAAAAACGTTCGTTAAAGTACCTACCCGAGAACGTTTATAAGACGTTTTTCTCTAGTGCAAACGTCATAAAAACGTTTCAAAACGGACTAAATAAATGGTTCGACAAAAGACGTTTTTTAGACTTATTTTAGAAGGTCCACTTATAATTTTGTGGACCCAAAAACACACAACTCCTTTTGAACGTTTTTTTACAGTGGCTTTAAAAACGACTTACAAAAACGTTTAAAGAACGTAACTTTTTGACTTTTTCTGAAAACCTACTTTTTGAACGTTTTTACTGATGTATTTAAAAACGACTTAAATAAAACGTTTTAAAAACGTCCCTATTGTGACTTTATAAAAAACATTCTGACATGGACGTTAAAAAAAGGTTCAGTAGTTCAGTAGTTGTACAAAACGTTTTGTCGACATATTTTGGACGTTTAATTCTTTATGTCCATTTTAAAAACGCTCTTACAGAAACGTTTATAAAACGTTTTATTTTGATAATCGGACGTTAAATGAACCATAAAAAACGTCAATCGGACCTTTTGTGCTATTAGGGTTGATTTGACATTCTACGACATATTGACAATTTATTTTTAACGAACTGATTCTTTTGAAAATCGAAACCTTTTATAAAATTCTATATCATTCCAATTATTTGTCCTAAAAATTGGGAAAAACAGAGAAAAATGTGGAAAATATGGAAAAATAAAGTAAACAGGGAAAAATAGCAATTGAAAAAATAGAGAAAAATTGCGAAAAAATAAGAAAAATTGAGCAAAATATTAAAATTTTGGAAAACTATTGAAAACCTGTGTTTGGGAAAATAAGGAAACAGTAGCAAAATAGGACAAAATTGGGAAAAATAACTACAAATAAGGACAAGTAAGAAAAAATGAAGCAAATACTAAAAACTAATGGAAAACAGGAAAAAATAGTAAAAAATTAGCGAAATTTGGGAAAAAAGAGCAAAATGGTGTAAAATGGGGAAAAGCGGAAAAAGAGGAAGATTTAGGGAAAAATTGTGAAAAATGTAAAAATTTGCAAAAAATTGAGAAAAATTTGGTAAAATTTAGCAAAATAGGAAACTTTGGGAAGTATATTGAAAAATGGGGAAAATCTGGAAAAGTAATAAAAAATAGGAAAAAAATATGGAAAAATAGGGAAGTTAGAGAATAAATATGAAAATATGAGAAAATAGTAAAAAACAGAGCGATATTGGGGAAAATAAGAAAAAATCTAATAATGAAATAATAGAAAACAGTAGGGATAAATATGGAAAAACAGAAAACAATAATGGAAAACAGGACGAATATGAAAAAACGGGGAAAATAGCGAAAACTAGAGAAAATGGGGGAAAAAAGTCAAATTTGCGAAAAATGGGGAAAAAAAATGAAAAAATTGGGACCAATAAGGAAAAATAGGAAAAAATCAGAAGATAGATAAAATAGGGAAATTAGAGATAGATACAAAAAAACGGGAAAAATGGTGAAATAAGTGGTAGAGTAAAAAATAAGGAAAAATAGAAAAAAATTGGGAAAAACAGGATAAAACATGGATTTAAGCAGGATAAAATAAGGTAAAAAAAATGAGGAAAATTAGGGAAAATAGGAAGAAATGGTGAAAAATATGGAAAAAAAGAAAATAAGGAAAAATAGGAAAAAATTAAAAAAAAACAGTCAAAAATAATAAATAATAGAAATAAATGGGGAAAAAGGTCCAAATAAAAATAAAGAAAATGGGATAAAAGAATAGAAAAAAGGAACAAATAGAAAGAAATAGTAAAAATGAGAAAATGGCGAAAAATGGAGAAAATAGAGAAAAAATTGGAAGGAATGGTGAAAAATAAAGAAAATAAGGAAAAAGTGGAAAAAATAGAAAAAAAAGACAAAAATATTAAATAATAGGAATAAATGGGGAAAAAGGTCCAAATAAAAATAAAGAAAATCGGATAAAATAATAGAAAAAAGAAACAAATTGAAAGAAATAGAAAAAATGAGAAAATAGCGAAAAATAGAGGAAATAGGTGAAAAATATGGGAAAAATAGTGAAATATTGGGAAATATAGGAAAAATACTGTAAAATAGGAAAAAATAGAGAAAAATTGAACAAAATAGATAAAAACAGGAACAAATAGAAGAAAACAGGAAAAAGTTATGAAAAACAGGAAAAATAGGCAAAAATGGGAAAAAACAAGTAAAGCTCGGTTGTCATATTACAAAATATCAAAGTGAATATTTCTTTGTTATTAAAACATAATTATATCTTTCGGTTTCTCGATTTCATTGATTCGAGTTAACAATAACGTATTAATGTTTATTTCTTGGAAAGTGAAAATTCATTGTTAATCTAGAGACATGCAAACACCAGATTTCTTCCTATTAGTAAAATCCAATTATTATAATTGACGCTTCGTACGGTTATTAGTAGAGAAAGACAGTGTTTAATTATATCAGCCATTAAACGAAATATTTGTCAATAAAATTTTTATTTTGGTGATTTTTTATTTTCCCGACCTACCTCCGAGAAGAGAAAATATTGTGAACGAGCTAAAACAAAATTTTTGAGGTCGAACAAAATTTTTGAGGTCACCTGAGATGATTAAAACCATTTTCAGATGGAAGTGTGTCTGTATTCTTCCACGATAAAGGCCACACGTTTAATCCGATTGAGCTGAAATTTGATATATGGGTTTGGATTACCCGTCGGAAAAACACATTAGTTTTTGTACGACATCTGTCAAACGGAAGTGTCACTATCAAAAAATGTCATTTGAAAGCCCTCGAAAAACTCTATTCAGAACAGTCAAAATTATTTCTCCAGCTGTCACCTGTCAAAAATAAAAAAATGTCAAAATTTGAAACTTTAACATTAAATATCTGAAAAAGTGTTCGAGGGCGACACAACCAATAACCAATTTTTCATATCTTTTCCTTTCTTTTTTTTATATTTTTTCCCAGTTTTTCCTTGTTTCTCCCTATTTTTACCATTTTTCACAAATGTTCCTGTTTTTCTCTTTTTTTACTTATTTTTTCCCTATTTTCTTCTATTTGTCATATTTTTTCCTCTTTCTTCTTATTTTTTCGCAGTTTTTCCCTATTTTTTCCTATTTTTCATATTTTTTCCTATTTCTTCTTATTATTTCCCATTTTTTGCAATGTTTCCCAATATTTTCATGTTTTTCCCTATTTTTACCATTTCTCTCAAATTTTCCTGGTTTTTCCCTATTTTGCCTTATTTTTCCCAATTTTACGATTTTTAAAAATTTTTTCATATTTTTCCAGTTTTTCATAATTGTTTCTTGTTTTTCCCTATTTATACATGGACGACCGAACTATGCTTGTTTTTTTCCTATTTTTCCCTATTTTGCCCATTTTTTTCTATTTTTCATATTTTTTCCTATTTCTTCTTATTTTTTCTTATTTGTCACGAGTTTTCACTATTTTTCCATGTTTTTCCCCATTTTTAATTTTTTCCACAAATTGTCCTGGTTTTCCCTATTTGCTCTATTTTTCCCTCTTTCCAATTTTTCATATTTTTCCTGTTTTTAATTATTTTTTCCTATTTTTTCTCTATGTATACCTGGACGACCGAGCTATGTTTATTTTTTTCCTATTTTTCCCAAGTTATTTTTCATATTTTATCCTATTTTGTCTTATTTTTTTTTATTTTTCGCAATTGTACCCTGTTTTTTCCCAATTTCAAAGTTTTTCAGTACTTTTCATTTTTTTCATATTTTTCCAGTTTTTCATTATTTTTTCCTGTTTTTCCCTATTTCGACCTGACGACCGAGCTATACTTTTTTTTTCGATTTTCCATAGTTTCTCCTATTTCTTCTTATTTTTTCCTATTTGTCGCAATTTTTTCCTATTTTTCCACGTTTTTCTCTATTTTCAACAAATTTTCCCGTTTCTCCCTATTTTTTACTAGTTTTTCAATTTTTTCATGTTCTTCATTATTTTTTCCTGTTTTTCACGATTTATACCTGGACGACCGATCTATGGTTGTTTTTTTCCTATTATTTCCTATTTTTCTTATTTTTTTTTTTATTTTTCAGATTTTTTCCTATTTCTTCTAATTTTTTCATATTTGTCGAAATTTTTTACTATTTTTCCATGGTTTTCTCTATTTATCCATGTTTTCCCTATTTTTAATATTTTTCACAAATTTTTCTGGTTTTCCCTATTTGTTCTTATTTTTTCCTATTTTTTGCAATGTTTCACTATTTTTCCCGATTTTCACCTTTTTTCATTATTTTTCGCAAGTTTTCATTATTTTTCGCAAGTTTTTAGTATTTTTCCCAATTTTTCCTGTTTTGAATACATATCCCAATTTTTCACTATTTTTCCATAATTTCAACAACTTTTCATATTTTATTAAATATATACAATTTTTTCACCATTTTTGTAGTTTTACCACTATTTTCCCCAATTTTCACATTTATTTAAATTTTTTTACTATTTTTTTCTATTTTTTTCGAAATCCTCCCATTTTTCTAGATATTCTCAAATTTTTCTTATTTTTCAAACTACTCACTGTTTTTCCAAATTTTCCCCAATATTTCCAGTTTTTTTTATTTTTTCCAACTTTTCACTGTTTTTCTTATTTTTTATTCTTATTCAAATTTTTCACTATTTTTAAAGATTTTCCCTTATTTCTTGTTATTTTTCACCATCTTTCCAGATTTTTCCCGATTTTCCCAGATTTTACCCTATTTCTCCGGATTTTTACCTATTTTTCCCAATTATTCGTATTTTTTTATTTATCCCAATTTAACCCTATTTTTCCAGGGTTTTCCCCAGTTTTCATTATTTTTCCCCATTTTTTCAGATTTCCACCTATTTTTCACTAATTTCCCGTCATCTTTTCGTATTTATTTAAATGTATCCCGATTTCCACAATTGTTGTTCAATATTATTCACTCTTTTGCTCCATTTTTTCACCATTTGTCAAGATTTTCCCCCATTTTTCACTATTTTCTCCTCTTTTTACCAATTTTTCCCAATTTCTCCTAATTTTTCACTATTTTTCCAGATTTTGTACTATTTTTCCTGATATTCTCCAATTTTTCTTAATTTTTATATTTCTACAAATTTTTTCAATATCTCTCAATACTTTTCCCGATTTTTGCCAATTTTTCACTATTTATCTCGATTTTCCATATTTTTCCAATTTTTTTATATTTATCCCAATTTTTCACTATTTTTCGCCATTTTTCCAGATTTTCTTTTATTTCCCCTATTTTTCACCATTCTTCCTTATTTTGTCCCTATTTTTCATGATTTTTCCTTATTTTTTCACAAACTTTTCCTGTTCCATCTTTTTCCTTTTTTTTCTATTTTTCCACATTTTTTCCCATTTTTTAATATTTTCCCTTATTTTTCCAGATTTTTCCCTATTTCTCTCAATTTTCTCCCTATCTTTTTTTAGGTTTCTTTATTTTTCCCCATTTTATCCCTCTTTTTCATTATTTTATCTCATTTTCCCCCTAATTCTGATTATTTTTCCATTTTTTTTCGATTTTTTCAATGTTTTTCTCAATTTTCCCCAATTTTTCACTGTTTTTACCGATTGTCTCCTTTTTCCCATTTTTCACTATATTTCCCATTTTTTTACTATTTTCTCCATCTATTCCAATTTTCACTTATTTTTCACCATTTTTTTCCATTTTTTCCTATTATTTAACTATTTTTCAGAAATTTTCCCAATTTCCGAGAAAGGAAAGTATTGTGAACGAACTAAAAAAAATTCGACATAAGGATGAAAATTTCCATTTTGAGATCACCTGAGATGATTAAGACCATTTCCAAATGGGAGTCTGTCTGTCTGTCTGTATTTTTCCACTATAAAGGCCACACACGTTTAATTCAATTGAGCTGAAATTTGGTATATGGGTTTGGGTTACCAGTCGGAAGAACTCATTAGTTTTGTACGACATCTGACGAAGTGTCACTATCAAAAAATGACAGATGAAATATGTCACGGAATTTGACTTACAATATGTCACTTGAGAGCCCTTGAAAAACTATTCAGAACAGTCAAAATTATTTCTCCAACTGTCACCTGACAAAAATTTATTTTGAGTTTTGCCATTTTACCGTTTTTGGCCTTTTTGACCTTATTTGTTTTGTTTTTGTTTTTTTTTTTAACTTTTTTTTTGCGTTTTTTGCTTTTTTTAACCCTTTAAATGTTGACTTCATTTTTTAATCCACAACCGAGCCGGAAAAGTTCTGGGGTGACACAGCCGATTATTTGTTTTTACTTTTTTGGCGTCTTTTTGCTTTATATACATTTATTTTGCCTTTGTTTGAGCTTTTTTGTTTTTTACCCTTATTTTTTTTTTGACCTTTTACTACGCCTTCTTTTCTTTTTTTTGGCCTTTTCGGCTTTTTTTTAAAAAATTTTTCCTTTTCTTGATTTTCTTAACTTTTTCAATGTTTTTTTATTAACTTTTTTGCTTTTTTTACTTTTCTGTCGTTTTTTTGCTTTATTCGATTTACTTTGTCGTATTTCGCTTGTTTTGGACTATTATTGATTTTTTTTTACCCTTTTGTCATTTTTTTGCTTTATTTTACATTTTTTCCTTTTTTTCTATTTATGTCTTTTTGCGCTCAAATTTATCAATTCTTTATCATTTTTAAAAAAAAATTCCTTTTTGAATTTTTTAAACTTTTTAATGTTTTTTTTTTTAATTTTTTTGCTACTTTTTACCCTTTTTGATTTTTTTAAAACTTTTTTAGTGTTTTTTTGATTTTTTCCCCTTGCTTTGTCGTATTTGGCTTATTGATTTTTTTTACCCTTTTTGCTTTTTTTTGCCATTTTCCTTTTTTTTTTTGCTTTATTTCATCTTTTTCCTTTTTGCTACCTCTGCCTTTTTTTGCATCTTTTTCACTCTTTCTTTATTAGTTTTAATTTGTGCTCAAATTTTTATATCATTTTTAACATTTGTTTTTAACCTTTTTAATTTCTTTTTTTTAACATTTTTTGCCTTTTAAAACTTAATTTTGACTTTTTTGGCTTTTTGTTACTTTTTATTGATTTTTTTTACCTTTTCCCTTTTTTTTCTTCTTCTTCCTCTTTTTTTTTGCTTTATTTGACCTTTTTCCTATTTCTGCCTTTTTTGCCAATTTTCATTCTTTTTACTTTCCGAACAACAGAGTTGTATAGAAGGAAAGTATTGCGATCATGATATTTTGACCATACCCAGATTTTAACGAATCTTTACGTTTTGAGGTCACCTGAATCCATTTATACCATTTTTAGCATGATGTCTGTCTGTCTGTCTGTCTGTCTGTCTGTCTGTCTGTCTGTCTGTCTGTCTGTCTGTCTGTCTGTCTGTCTGTCTGTCTGTCTGTCTGTCTGTCTGTCTGTCTGTCTGTCTGTCTGTCTGTCTGTCTGTCTGTCTGTCTGTCTGTCTGTCTGTCTGTCTGTCTGTCTGTCTGTCTGTCTGTCTGTCTGTCTGTCTGTCTGTCTGTCTGTCTGTCTGTCTGTCTGTCTGTCTGTCTGTCTGTCTGTCTGTCTGTCTGTCTGTCTGTCTGTCTGTCTGTCTGTCTGTCTGTCTGTCTGTCTGTCTGTCTGTCTGTCTGTCTGTCTGTCTGTCTGTCTGTCTGTCTGTCTGTCTGTCTGTCTGTCTGTCTGTCTGTCTGTCTGTCTGTCTGTCTGTCTGTCTGTCTGTCTGTCTGTCTGTCTGTCTGTCTGTCTGTCTGTCTGTCTGTCTGTCTGTCTGTCTGTCTGTCTGTCTGTCTGTCTGTCTGTCTGTCTGTCTGTCTGTCTGTCTGTCTGTCTGTCTGTCTGTCTGTCTGTCTGTCTGTCTGTCTGTCTGTCTGTCTGTCTGTCTGTCTGTCTGTCTGTCTGTCTGTCTGTCTGTCTGTCTGTCTGTCTGTCTGTCTGTCTGTCTGTCTGTCTGTCTGTCTGTCTGTCTGTCTGTCTGTCTGTCTGTCTGTCTGTCTGTCTGTCTGTCTGTCTGTCTGTCTGTCTGTCTGTCTGTCTGTCTGTCTGTCTGTCTGTCTGTCTGTCTGTCTGTCTGTCTGTCTGTCTGTCTGTCTGTCTGTCTGTCTGTCTGTCTGTCTGTCTGTCTGTCTGTCTGTCTGTCTGTCTGTCTGTCTGTCTGTCTGTCTGTCTGTCTGTCTGTCTGTCTGTCTGTCTGTCTGTCTGTCTGTCTGTCTGTCTGTCTGTCTGTCTGTCTGTCTGTCTGTCTGTCTGTCTGTCTGTCTGTCTGTCTGTCTGTCTGTCTGTCTGTCTGTCTGTCTGTCTGTCTGTCTGTCTGTCTGTCTGTCTGTCTGTCTGTCTGTCTGTCTGTCTGTCTGTCTGTCTGTCTGTCTGTCTGTCTGTCTGTCTGTCTGTCTGTCTGTCTGTCTGTCTGTCTGTCTGTCTGTCTGTCTGTCTGTCTGTCTGTCTGTCTGTCTGTCTGTCTGTCTGTCTGTCTGTCTGTCTGTCTGTCTGTCTGTCTGTCTGTCTGTCTGTCTGTCTGTCTGTCTGTCTGTCTGTCTGTCTGTCTGTCTGTCTGTCTGTCTGTCTGTCTGTCTGTCTGTCTGTCTGTCTGTCTGTCTGTCTGTCTGTCTGTCTGTCTGTCTGTCTGTCTGTCTGTCTGTCTGTCTGTCTGTCTGTCTGTCTGTCTGTCTGTCTGTCTGTCTGTCTGTCTGTCTGTCTGTCTGTCTGTCTGTCTGTCTGTCTGTCTGTCTGTCTGTCTGTCTGTCTGTCTGTCTGTCTGTCTGTCTGTCTGTCTGTCTGTCTGTCTGTCTGTCTGTCTGTCTGTCTGTCTGTCTGTCTGTCTGTCTGTCTGTCTGTCTGTCTGTCTGTCTGTCTGTCTGTCTGTCTGTCTGTCTGTCTGTCTGTCTGTCTGTCTGTCTGTCTGTCTGTCTGTCTGTCTGTCTGTCTGTCTGTCTGTCTGTCTGTCTGTCTGTCTGTCTGTCTGTCTGTCTGTCTGTCTGTCTGTCTGTCTGTCTGTCTGTCTGTCTGTCTGTCTGTCTGTCTGTCTGTCTGTCTGTCTGTCTGTCTGTCTGTCTGTCTGTCTGTCTGTCTGTCTGTCTGTCTGTCTGTCTGTCTGTCTGTCTGTCTGTCTGTCTGTCTGTCTGTCTGTCTGTCTGTCTGTCTGTCTGTCTGTCTGTCTGTCTGTCTGTCTGTCTGTCTGTCTGTCTGTCTGTCTGTCTGTCTGTCTGTCTGTGTGTGTGTGTGTGTGTGTGTGTGTGTGTGTGTGTGTGTGTGTGTGTGTGTGTGTGTGTGTGTGTGTGTGTGTGTGTGTGTGTGTGTGTGTGTGTGTGTGTGTGTGTGTGTGTGTGTGTGTGTGTGTGTGTGTGTGTGTGTGTGTGTGTGTGTGTGTGTGTGTGTGTGTGTGTGTGTGTGTGTGTGTGTGTGTGTGTGTGTGTGTGTGTGTGTGTGTGTGTGTGTGTGTGTGTGTGTGTGTGTGTGTGTGTGTGTGTGTGTGTGTGTGTGTGTGTGTGTGTGTGTGTGTGTGTGTGTGTGTGTGTGTGTGTGTGTGTGTGTGTGTGTGTGTGTGTGTGTGTGTGTGTGTGTGTGTGTGTGTGTGTGTGTGTGTGTGTGTGTGTGTGTGTGTGTGTGTGTGTGTGTGTGTGTGTGTGTGTGTGTGTGTGTGTGTGTGTGTGTGTGTGTGTGTGTGTGTGTGTGTGTGTGTGTGTGTGTGTGTGTGTGTGTGTGTGTGTGTGTGTGTGTGTGTGTGTGTGTGTGTGTGTGTGTGTGTGTGTGTGTGTGTGTGTGTGTGTGTGTGTGTGTGTGTGTGTGTGTGTGTGTGTGTGTGTGTGTGTGTGTGTGTGTGTGTGTGTGTGTGTGTGTGTGTGTGTGTGTGTGTGTGTGTCTGTGTGAACACGATAGCGTCTAAACAGCTGAACCGATTTAAATGAAATTTTATATACATATTTAGGGCAGCAAGGAGACGACCTGTATAGATTTTGGAGTTAATCGGACAACCGGAAGTGACAGTTGCTATAAGTGATGACGTCATTACTAAACAATATGGCAATAAAGTTTTACACATATATTTTTTATACGTTATACTTTAATTTCGAATGATTAAAATTTTTAAAAACTTTTGCCATTGTTGCCAGATTTATCAAAAAGTATTTTTTTTTCATATTTTTCTTAAAAAACCAAAATAATGCATTTTTATGAAAAATTACAGGATATGAAAGTTGTAGAACATAAAATTTTCTACACATTTTGTCATTACCCGTTTTTTGAATTACTGATAGTTTCGCCGCTAGAGGGCGTGAAAAAAATTTATATTGACATTTTTGTGACTTTTTTAGATTTTGAGACAAAATTATGGAATTTTATGAAAAATTACATGGTATCAAAATTGTAGAACATAAAATTTTCTATAAATTTTGTCTTGACTATTTTTTCAAGTTGCGCACAGTTTCGCCGCTACTTTTTATTTTAATTTTTATCTTTATTAAATTATTATTTTTTAGTTAAATTTTTATATTAAAAATTTAAAAAAAATATTTTTAAATTTGTAATAATTAATTTTATAATTATAATTTTTTTCAAAATTTTATTACAAAAATTTTGGAATTTTTAAAAAATTGGCTAAGAAATGTAAGATTATATTACGATTTTAAACTAAATTGAATAACTTCTAAAATATTAAAGTTATTGAAATGTGATTTTCACCATTCGAAAGATAATATAAAACTCTAAATTATAAATGTATTTTAGTTTCTTAAAATTTAGAATTGTAATTATTATAGACAAAATTAAGAATTTTTTTAAAATTTTTTGTAATTTAGTTTTACCAATAAGTATAAAATAAATGAAAAAAGTAAATAGCATATCGGAAAAAGATCCAAAAGTACTATGTGTGTAAATTATTTCATAATTTTAATACAGTATTTGTAAAAGTTATAGCAAAAAATGAAAAAAATGAAAACAATTCAATGGATTTACCCATGAATTTTTGAAAACAAATTTGATTTTTTTTTAGTTTTTTAAACTAACTTTATTAATGCATTTTGATCCAAAAAACCTAAAAAAAAGGTCTGTTTCCCATTTTGAATAAAATTGAATGAGATATTAATTATTTATTGATTTTAAAATTATTCAAAAACAGGTTTGATTTGTTTTAAGGTTAAAATTAATATTAAAAATGTTAAAAAATTACCCTTAAATTTGTAGTAAAAAACTCTATAATTGTGATTTTTTTCAAAATTTTATTCAAAAAATTGTGGAATTCCTCATTTTTTTTTTGAAATTTAATATAAGTTTAAAAAAAAATTGAATAACTTTAAAAATATTAAAGATATTAAAATGGAATTTATACCATTCGATAGGTAATATAAAACTCTAAATTTAAAAAATAATTTAGTCTCTTCAAATTTAACATTGTAATTATTATAAGCAAAATAAAACAAAAATTAAATTTTGTTGTCCTTTTGTTTTATCGAAAATGGTAAAACAAATGAAAAAAGTAAATAGTACATCCGAAAGGGATCAAAAAGTGCAATATGTGTGAAATATTTCATAATTTTAAAATAATACTTGTAGAAATTATACAAAATTATAAAAAGTTAAAAAAAATTTTTAGAAAAAATTTTTTTTTTTTTTAATTTTTGTAAACTAATTTTATTAATGTATTTTGATGCAGTAAAACTAAAATAATCAATTAAACAATTACTTTACTAGGAGTGTTCGGAAAGTTGGGTGGGATTACCCCCTCATTTTTTTATTCGTTTTAATTTTTGCTCAAATTATATCATTTTTAACTTTTTTTTGATTTTTTTTAACCTTTTTAATTTCCTTTTTTTTAACTTTTTTTGCCTTTTTTAAACTTTTTTGGTTTTTTTTTACTTTTATTGATTTTTTTTACCTTTTCCCTTTTTTTCTTTTTCCTCTTTTTTTTTGCTTTATTTGACCTTTTTCCTATTTCTGCCTATTTTTGGCAATTTTCTCTTTTTTTTTTATTAGTTTTAATTTTTGCTTAAATTCTTATATCATTTTTAACGTTTTTTTACTTTTTTTTAACCTTTTAAACTTTTTTGGCGTTTTTTGCTTTTTTCCCTTTACTCTGTCGTATTTGGCTTTTTTTACTTTTTATTGATTTTGCCTTTTTCCTCATTTTTTCCTATTTTTGCCAATTTTTACTCTTTTCTTTATTAATTTCAATTTTAGCTCTTTAACAATTTTTTTTTAATTAATGCGTTACATTGTTGCTGTTTATAATAACTTTTTGCCATTTTTATTAACTTTTGTTATTTTCCAATTTAATTAATATTTTTACGTATTTTTGCAATGCTTATCAAATTTTTGATAATTCATTCAGAAATTTTGTAATGAAAATAATCCTCTTCAACACAGCCGAGTCGGGAAAGTTCTGGAGTGACACAGCCGATTTTTTTAACATTGAGGCGAATGACTTTGGTTTTTATTTTAAACCAGATCAGTATAATTTACTTTTATCTCTTAGCTTCAAGCATTACACAAATATTTTTTTTTTTGAAAATAAATTATATATCCACTGAATTTTAAATCAACGTAAAATTGGTAACCATATAAATATGTATGGTTAAAGAATTGGTAATAATGCCAGAAGTTTACAGTTTAGTTTGAAAATTATTGCGGTAATAGTGGATTTGATTAACCGCAATTTACATCGATCATGATTTTGTAATTTTTTAGAATTATTTAAACTAAACTTTCATTTTATGTAATAGCAGAAACAAAATACCGAAAATTTAAAAAAAATTAGACGCGAATCGTATCAATTTTTTAGGTAGATTTCCATGTATGGAATCTACCTATTGTAATCGATTCAATGACGGGACGCAGAACAGGGAATAGGGGCGCTACGCCGTTTGTGACCTGGAGAATAAGAATCAGTAAAAAAAATTATCGGTATATATAGGTCACACCAAATTTGGTACCAAAATTCTTTGGGGCAGTTATTCGTAAGGGGGTGAGAATTGGAGAGGGTTGAAATATCAAAAAATTATATCTTCGCAATTTTCAAAAATATTGAAACAGGTCATAAGACTTTTTTATGTTCTAATTATTATAAAATTAATTTGTTTAAAACTTTTTTTTATCCGACCCACGGGGATGTAACTGGGGGGTTGAAATTAAAAAAAATTTATATCTACGCTATTTTCAAAAATATTGAAACAGGTGATAAGACTTTTTTTATTTTCTAATTATTATAAAACTAATTTGTCTGAAATTTTTTTTCATCCGACCCGCGGGGATGGAACTGGAGGGGGTTGAAATTTCAAAAAATTTATATCTACGCTATTTTCAAAAATATTGAAACAGGGGATAAGACTTTTTTAATTTTCTAATTATTATAAAACTAATTTGTCTGAAACTTTTTTCATCCGACCCGCGGGGATGGAACTGGAGGGGGTTGAAATTTCAAAAAATTTATATCTACGCTATTTTCAAAAATATTGAAATAGGTCATAAGACTTTTTTTATGTTCTAATTATTATAAAACTAATTTGTCTAAAACTTTTTTTCACCCGACCCGCGGGGATGAAACTGGAGGGGGTTGAAATTTCAAAAAATTTATATCTACGCTATTTTCAAAAATATTGAAACAGGGGATAAGACTTTTTTTATTTTCTAATTATTATAAAACTAATTTGTCTGAAACTTTTTTCATCAGACCCGCGGGGATGGAACTGGAGGGGGTTGAAATTTCAAAAAATTTATATCTACGCTATTTTCAAAAATATTGAAACAGGTGATAAGACTTTTTTTATTTTCTAATTATTATAAAACTAATTTGTCTGAAATTTTTTTTCATCCGGCCCGCGGGGATGGAACTGGAGGGGGTTGAAATTTCAAAAAATTTATATCTACGCTATTTTCAAAAATATTGAAACAGGTGATAAGACTTTTTTTATTTTCTAATTATTATAAAACTAATTTGTCTGAAATTTTTTTTCATCCGGCCCGCGGGGATGGAACTGGAGGGGGTTGAAATTTCAAAAAATTTATATCTACGCTATTTTCAAAAATATTGAAACAGGTGATAAGACTTTTTTTATTTTCTAATTATTATAAAACTAATTTGTCTGAAATTTTTTTTCATCCGGCCCGCGGGGATGGAACTGGAGGGGGTTGAAATTTCAAAAAATTTATATCTACGCTATTTTCAAAAATATTGAAACAGGTGATAAGACTTTTTTTATTTTCTAATTATTATAAAACTAATTTGTCGGAAACTTTTTTCATCAGACCCGCGGGGATGGAACTGGAGGGGGTTGAAATTAAAAAAAAATTATATCTTTTTTACTGAAAATAATCATCTCTCGTTAGTGGCACATTTTTTTTTCATTTATAACAAACAAGAAAAATTCAAAAATATGTAAATGTCCCTTTTAATATATATTTAACTAGCTGAATATTCGTGCTTGGACTATCGAGCTTTGCTTGTTTTTCCTATTTTTCCTTATTGTCCCTGTTTTATCCATCTTTTCCAAATATTTCCCTATTTTTCCATGGCTTTTCCAATTTTTCACTATTTTTTCCTATTATTCGCTTTTCTGATTTTCTCTATTTTTTATCTTTTTCTCCATTTTTCCTATTTATTTCTATTTTTTCTTGTTTTCCATTACTTCATCCTTATTGTAAATATTTTTCCATTCCTCATTTTTCTCCATTTCTCAATTTTTTCCCATATGTTTCCCTATTTATTTTCTAATTGCCCTATTTTCCCATATTTTTTCCTATTTTTCTTATTTTTTCCAATATTTGCTTTTTCCCCATTTCTCACAATTTTTTTCATATTTTTCCCTACTTTTCCCTATTTTGCCCTATATTTCCTTATTTTTCTCTATTTTCCTCCATTTTTCCCAAAGTTTCCCCTATTTGTTAGTAGTTTTCCCTATTTTTCTCTATTTTTTCCATATTTTTCATTATTTTCACTATTGTTCCTATATCTTTCAATTTTTTCTGGTTTTCCCCTAATTTTTACTGTTTTCTTTATTTTTCCTATATCTTTTTATTTTTTTGTGTTTCCATTAGTTTTCCTATTTTATTTATTTTTCCTTCTTTTTATTTTCCCTATTTTGTCCTATTTTCCTCATTTTTTGTCATGTTTCCATATTTTCCCTATTTTTAGCTATTTTTCCCTATTTCCCTATTTTTTACAATTTTTCTTTATTTTTACCAGATTTTCTTATTTTTCTGTTTTTTTTTAATTTTTCCAAAATTTCCCTATTTTCTCCATTTTTTTGCCTTTTCCACTATTTTTCACCATTTCCAAAATTTCTCTGTTTTCATTATTTTGCCCCATTTCTTCCTATTATCCCTATTTTTCCATGTTTTTCCCCATTTTTCACTATTTTTCTCTATTTTTTTCCATATTTTCCCTTATTTTCACTATACTATCGCAATGTCTCCTATTAATTTCCTATTTTTCCTACATCTTTCTATTTTTTCTATTTCTTTTTATATTTTCTCGTTTTTCATTAGTTTTTTGTATTTTCTTTATTTTCCCTATTTGTTCCTGTTTTTCCTATTTGCCCCATTTTTCTCTATTATTCACTATTTTCCAAAAAAGGAAAAAATAGGAAAAAAATGGGAAAAACAGGAAAAAATAGTGAAAACTAAGAAATATAGAAAAAAATTACAAAAAAAAATCTAAAATCGCAGAGTCACTAAAAACGAAAGAAATTGATAAATTTCACAAAAAAACCCAAAGAAAATCGTAAAAAAGCGCAAGAAAATCGTAAGCAAATAAAAAAAATTAGGGAAAAAAAAGCAAAAAAACAAAAAAAAAGCAAAAAAAAACAAAAAAAAGCAAAAAAATTCAAACATCGCAGAGTCGCCAAAAAAGCAAGAAATTGATAAATTTGACAAAAAAAACGCAAAGGAAATCGTAAAGAAGCGCAAGAAAATCGTAAGCAAATAAGAAAAAAAAAAGAGTAAAAACAAAAAACAGCAAAAAAAAAAGCAAAAAATTCAAACATTGCAGATTCGCTAAAAACGCAAGAAATTGATAAATTTGACAAAAAAAAACACAAAGAAAAAGTAAAAAAGCGCAAAAAAATCGTAAGCAAATAGGAAAAAATGGGGAAAAAACAAAAAAAAGCAAAAAAATTCAAACAGCAGAGTCGCTAAAAACGCAAGAAATTGATAAATTTGACAAAAAAAACGCAAAGAAAAAGTAAAAAAGCGCAAAAAAATCGTAAGCAAATAGGAAAAAATGGGGAAAAAACAAAAAAAAGCAAAAAAATTCAAACAGCAGAGTCGCTAAAAACGCAAGAAATTGATAAATTTGACAAAAAAAACGCAAAGAAAAAGTAAAAAAGCGCAAAAAAATCGTAAGCAAATAGGAAAAAATGGGGAAAAAACAAAAAAAAGCAAAAAAATTCAAACAGCAGAGTCGCTAAAAACGCAAGAAATTGATAAATTTGACAAAAAAAACGCAAAGAAAATCGTAAAAAAGCGCAAGAAAATCGTAAGCAAATAGGAAAAAATGGAAAGAAAAAAACAGGAAAAAATAGGGAAAAATAGAACAAAAATGAAAATTGCCCTAAGGATGACTTTATGAAAGTCGAAACGTCGACCGTAGAATTTTTTTTATCTTTCAATATCGGAAAATTCGGTCAGAAATGGAGAGTTAATCATTTTGTAGCAAAATAAAACAAAAATCATTTTTAAACCATAAATGTTCGAAAGATTAATTTGATTGACGAGGTATTTTAAAGTCATTACATCCGTTATAGACGATAATAAGGCTTTTATCTAAAACACGATTGTGAAATTTGTTGGATAAACTAATAGCGAAAGTAGATAGGTTCAAAAATAATTATTTAATTAGGGTCACTATTTTTTTCTTCTTCGGATTAGTACAAGGAAGAAGAAACAGCATTTTTATTTTTATATATCACACTGTACATTTAAAATAGGTTTATTGCGTTGGAATTACTGCGAAATGAAATTATTCACCAGAACAACGAAAATTACATATAAATTAGAGGTTATACGTTGTATATTATATACTATGTATTTGTTCTTCCATAAAACGAAAACAATATTTGCGGAATAATCAGTAAATTCATATTATTATCGAAGAGCTAAAAGGGAAGAAAGTATTTCGAGATATTTTTAATAATTTATTTCATATCTGTAATACAGGATGTCCCAAATAAGAGTCATCGATTTTAAATGTGTAAATGCACAACGTATTAATTGCTCTAAATAAATTGGGTTTTCACTATACCTTGTTTGAAAATGAGGAATAGTAATAAATCAAAATTTATAATATCCAACACTAACAGATCGACCCAAAAAAATTTAAAAAAATGCCAATACTATTCGTTTGACAATTATGCGGAGCTCACTCGGTACATTACCAACTTAACAAAGGGTTTCCAGATATGAACCCACAAATTACGCACTCTGAACCTTTAACTAGCCTGATTCATAGGCAAATATGTAATAGAAAATTGTTCTATTTTAATTGTTCATGCTTATTTAGAAATTATGTACCTAATAGTAATAATAATAAAACTAATAATATTTATTCACACAGAATACAAATAATAAAAATTTACACTTGAGGGTATATAAACTTATAAATATAATAATAGGTGAATAAATAAATAAACAGCCTACGAAATACATATTAAGTGAGCGAAGAAAGTGTATAAATGTACATAATAGTAATAATAATAATAATATCAGCATACGGTCCTGGCAACTGAAACATATACAGTGAATGTGTCAGCTCCTCAAAAATTGTAGTTTTTCTAGTAAACAGTGTCGTTTAAAAAGAAAATATACAATAATATATAACAGTGTACTGTGTAACAACTGTAAGTACGCTTTCCAGTCTACTTATATAAACTGGTATTTTATATTCTAAATCGTCTATACACTATACTTTTGGCTTGAAAGAATAAAAAAAGGGTCAAATTTATATCCTTATCAGCTACGATATGATCGTCGGTGTTTGGAGAACAGGTCCGCATTTAGTTTTGAAATAGTGATTTTTACAAATACTGTTAAGAGCAATTGCTTCGTGCACCGTATCTCAGATAAAGGGGAAATTTCTCCTGTGAGACCCCCACCACAAATTTTTAAGCGACCGAGGCGATTCACGTAAACATTTTATTTAAAAGCGCTTCAACCACGGTGTTTTGTGTCGACTTTTAAAATACGGACTCAAGAAATTTTCAAGCCCAGTATTGTTGTGATTATTTTTAGTGCCATTAGTTTCGCGGTGTTATTTGTGGATCTTTTAAAAATTTTCTTTTTATCGGAAAGTATGGGGCTAAGGAATAAACGATATTTTCTTAAGAAAAGAGGGAAGAATATAAATGACGAATAAAATTCGAATAATTTTGAATTTTTTGCGGCATACTGTATACAACTTGCAAGAATTTTCTTTTTTGAGACAAACTGTATATATTTGACAATAATTTTTTTTGGGACATATTGTAGGTAAAAATATCAAAAGATTTTTGAAAAGGAAAAATCTTTTAACGACAAATAATATATACCTACTATTTAGAATATGTATTCCTAAAAACTCAACTGCAGACACACTGTATAGATTTTACAAGACTTTTTATTTTTAGGACATTCTGTATATAAGAATTTTCATTTTTGGGACATACTGTATATATCTTACAAGAATTTTTATTTTTGGGACATGCTGTTATAAGAATTTTCATTTTTGTGGCATACTGTATACAACTTACAATAATTTTCATTTTTGTGACATGCTGTATACATCATACAAGAATTTTTATTTTTGGGACATGCTGTTATAAGAATTTTCATTTTTGTGGCATCCTGTATACAACTTACAATAATTTTCATTTTTGGGACATGCTGTATACATCATTCAAGAATTTTTATTTTTGGGACATGCTGTTATAAGAATTTTAATTTTTGGGACATACTGTAAATATCTTACAAGAATTTTTATTTTTGGGATATATTGTATACATCTTACAAAAATTTCTGTTTTTGGGACATGCTCTTATAATAATTTTCGTTTTTGGGACATACTATATACCTTTTACAAGAACTTGTATTTTTTTGACATGTATTATAAGAATTTTCATTTTTGTGGCATACTGTATACAACTTTCAATAATTTTCATTTTTGGGACATAATGTACGCATCTTACAAAAATTGTTATTTTTGGGACATGCTGTTATAAGAATTTTTATTTTTGTGGCATACTGTATACAACTTTCAATAATTTTCATTTTTGGGACATGCTGTATACATCATACAAGAATTTTTATTTTTGGGACATACTGTATTTATCTTACGACAATTTTTATTTTTGGGACATATTGTATACATCTTACAAAAATTTCTGTTTTTGCGACATGCTGTCATAAGAATTTTCATTTTTGGGACATACTATATACATTTTACAAAAACTTGTATTTTTTTGACATGCTGTTATAAGAATTTTCAATTTTGGGCCATACTGTATACAACTTTCAATAATTTTCATTTTTGGGACATACTGTACGCATCTTACAAAAATTGTTATTTTTGGGACATGCTGTTATAAGAATTTTTATTTTTGTGGCATCCTGTATACAACTTTCAATAATTTTCATTTTTGGGACATGCTGTATACATCATACAAGAATTTTAATTTTTGGGACATACTGTATATATCTTATAAGAATTTTTATTTTTGGGACATATTGTATACATCTTACAAAAATTTCTGTTTTTGGGACATGCTGTTATAAGAATTTTCGTTTTTGGGACATACTATATACATTTTACAAGAACTTGTATTTTTTTGACATGCTGTTATAAGAATTTTCATTTTTGTCACATGCTGTATACAACTTTGAAGAATTTTCATTTTTGGGACATACTGTATATATCTTACAAGAAGTTTTTTTTTGACATTTACTGGTATAAGCTAAGAGATTTTCTGAAAACAAAAAATGTTTTAAAGACAAATATTATATACCAACTATTTAGGAAATGTATTCCTAAAAAAACCGGTTTGAGACATACCGTATACATCTTACAATAATTTTATTTTTGGGACACACTGTATACATTTCAAAATTTACAACTAATTCTAAAAATTACTTCGTTTGGTTTGAATTAAAATATTTAATTTAACTCTTGGAGTCCGACTCTGTTCTTTAAATAACGTCCCCGACAAACCGATCGAAACCGAGACTCTACGAACGTCGGCTAACGAAAGAATTGCAAATTAAGTAGTAGGGATAATATTTGCCTTATTTATAATTATTTTAGAGACAGAACGATATCTCGTATTTTAGTGATTAGAAGTTTATGTCGAATTGAATATTTAATTTGTTTTTTGCATTATATTACGGAAAGATAAATCTGCAGATTGCTCGAATTCTTTTTTTTTAATAATACATTTTTAATATAGTAATTGTAAGGTAAAGTTTTATTATTTTTAATAATTTCACCAAACCTTACATTTTTTTCCAGGCGGAATGGTTGGTTTTTTCAAAAAAAAAAATTCGACGAAATTGTAGATTAATTCTTTTTCTTTTTTACAAAACAAAAAGTAGTGAAATTTATTCAGTATTGTATTCTCTATCATTAAAACGAAATGCATGAAATTTAAAGGTTTTGACGGTGTTGGAGCGCGAAGCAATTGCTCTTAAGCAGCTCCCAAAATATAAACACTTCCAAATCTTATTCAACTGCACTAACTCAACTACAATTTCCTGCTAAAGAACAAGCCATCATACAAGATTACCTCATTCCTTTAGGAACGCTTATCGAGCCCAAAAATATTCTGTTTTCCTCAAGACTCTCAAACAACAGAATATGTATGTACCTTTCAAGCCAAAATGCTGTCAAAAAATTTATGAACGATCACGGAGGTGTCATCAAAATTAACAATGAAATAATTCAAGGGCGTAAATTCGTAACTCCATCAGAGAGGTTAGTACTATCTAATGTATGCCCTACAATTCCCCATATTCTACTAACAGACGAACTGGAAAAACTGGGATTAAAGTTTCTTTCACCTATGACATTTCTTAGAATAAGCTCAACTCTTCCTGAATACAGTCACATATTCAGTTTCAGAAGACAGATCTTTATAAGCCCACCAGTAAACCAATTACCAGAGTCTATTTTAATAAACCACGAAAATACAAACATCGTATATTTCTATCTCAAGATTTCCAAGTTTGTTTTTCATGTAAAAAGCAAGGCCATATGGCAGCGAACTGTAAAACATCTCCCCAGCAAACAACACCACAACAACCAACAGCCCAACAATCAAGCCCCCAACAATCAGCTCCACAACAATCAACACCCCAACAATCAAATCATCAACCATTGACACCCCAGTTATCAACACCAGAACAATCAACGAACTGTAAAACAACAAATTTATCACACCATCCACAGATGTCTACAGATATACCAACAGCGACTTACTCTCAACAAAACATATCTACGGAAACTGATAAAGAAAAACAGAACAGCGGAAAACGATGTTTTGAAGAAATAGCTACTCCTCCTCCCGAGTCTGTAGAAATTGAAGAGCATACAGATCCTTTTAAAAAACCAACCTAGATCAAACCTTCCAAAAAAAAACAAAAAAATCAAAAAATAACCAAAGTAACGTACCAGCCAAAGTATTAATGGAACCTTCAAAAAAAATAATTTCTGAACAAAATCCCCCATTTGTGCTAGACTACGAACAAATTACTGACCTTTTTTTACAATGTTTATGGATCACCGGAACCAGTAGGAATCGTTCAAAATTACACAAATGACTTCACTGCATTGATAGATATGCTAACCAAGATCTATCCATTTTTAATGAATAGAGCTATCAAGACAAGGTGCACTAAAATAAAAAAGAAATTGCTCACCTATCTACAACAGACCGTCTCAGATAACGATATATCAGAAACAGAAAGTGACTGCTCGCAAGAATCGAGCCACTAAACAGTATACATATCACTAACTTTTCCATTTGCCTGTTTTCATGTCCTTTTCGTCAATATTACAGTGGAACCTAAACGGTTTCCACGATAAACTTCCAATGCTACAAACTATCCTAGAAAAATATAGGTCTGATATAATTTGCCTTCAGGAAACCAATCTCAATAGAGAAACCAAAGCTCTTCGACAATATAAAAATTTTTGTAAAAATCGAAACGAATGTGTCAGAGCTAGTGGAGGAGTAGCTATATTTGTAAAAAATTCGATAGAAGTGGTAGAAGTTCCAATCCAAAGTAACATCGAGGCAATTGCAGTTAAAATAACCACAGCATACGAACCAAATCTAACTATCTGCAACATATATCTTCCTCCATTAATGCCCATAAGTAAAGAAGAATTGTCAGAATTACTAGAACAAATACCTAAACCTAGAATCATAGTCGGCGATTTCAACGCACATAATTTTTTGTGGGGTTCACATTTTGTAAATCCTAAAGGTCGTATTATAGAACAAACTAATAGAAGACCTGAACCTTTCTCTTTTAAATGATGGTAGACCTACAAGATTTAACATTCAGACAGGGGAATCTTCATGTATTGATCTTACCTTTTGTGACCCAACGTTAACACCACTTCTAACTTGGGACAGGCTAGACTACACATATAGTAGTGACCATTATCCAATTATTGTATCTAGCAATAAAAAGTATAGTAATAACTCTTCGTTTTGTCCAAATTGGAATCTCTTCTCTAAACTAATGGAGGAAAATGTGGCATCCTGTATAATATCAACAGATATCGATGAATCATTAGAGAACTTTGCTAATGTCATTTTACAAGCAGCAGATAACTCCATTGGTAAAACCTCCTATAATAAAAAACGTAATCCTGTTCCGTGGTGGACCGAGGAATGCAAATTGGCCATCGAAGCTAGCAAAAAAGCATTTAATAGATACAAGCGATATAAAACGATGGAAAATAAAATTGAATTTTCAAAATTGCGGGCTAAATCTAGATATGTAATTAAAAGTGAAAAACGCAGATCATGGACTGAATATGTATCCGCGATAACCTCTGAAACACCAATGACAGAAGTTTGGCAGAAAGTACGCAGAATATCGGGACTAAACACCAATCACAACATACATAAGCTTGAACTAAATGGAAGAACAATAACCAATAACTCTGATATAGCAGCAGCACTAGCCACGACATACAAAAATCGATCTAGTAACAACAACATTAATCAAGGGCACTAGAAGAACAAAATAAAATTACAATATCAGTTCATGATGATGACCCATTAAATCTACCCCTCTCCTTCTCGGAGTATAACAAAGCACTAGGCAGTTTTCGAGAAACCTGTCAAGGACCTGATCAAATCCCAGTTGCTTTTCTAAAACACCTTCCTATGAATGCCCATGAACATCTTCTTCGGCTGTACAGCACGATTTGGTTAGAACACAAGTTCCCAAAAAACTGGCATGAATCTACTATAATTCCCATACCAAAAGCACAAAGTACAAGAACGAATCCTGAATCTTATCGGCCTATCTCTCTTACTTGCGCTATGTGTAAAGTTATTGAAAAAATTGTTAACAAAAGGTTACTATGGACAATGGAGAAACGTAAGTTAATAATACCCGAACAAAGCGGATTCAGACAAGAAAGATCAACAACTGATAACATCGTTGATTTGGAGAGTGAAATAAATGAGGCATTTGCAATGAAAGCGGGGCATGCCTAGCCTTATTTTTTGATATTACTAGAGCATTTGATACTGCTTGGCGCGACCATATAATAAAAAAACTACATAGTTGGAACATACAAGGTCATTGTCTTTTCTTTGTTAAACATTTTTTAAAAGACAGAACTTTTAGGGTAAAAGCAAATGGAATAATGTCAGATACAATGAGACTAGAAAATGGTATTCCTCAAGGATCTGTAATAAGCCCTACTTTATTTATTGTCGCAATAAATGACATTTTACAAGGTTTAAAATCTCCCCTAAAAGCCCGTCTATACGCAGATGATCTAGTTGTCTATTGCAAAAGCAAAAACATAAATAATCTTTTCTCACTCATGCAGAATTTTATTACACACCTAGAACATTGGTCAGACAAGACTGGTTTCATCTTCTCCACGAGCAAAACTCAATATATTCTTTTTTCCAAGCGACAAATTGCGAGAACGCCAAATTTAAAGCTGTACAACGAACATTTAAAAGCCGAAAACTCCGTCAAGTCTTTGGGCATGGTCTTTGATAAATCACTGAAATGGGATCTACACATACAAAACCTTCTTCTGTCATGCCACAATAAACTCAATCTTCTAAAAACATTGGCTAACAAGGACTGGGGTGCAGATCGTCAAACACTGCTTACGTTATATCGGACTTTAATTCGTTCAAAGTTGGATTACGGTTCCATTGCCTATACAACAGCAAGTAAATCAATGCTCAAGTCACTAAACACCATTCAGAATTCAGCATTGCGTATAATAACAGGAGCTTTTCGTACTTCTCCAGTAGAGAGCTTACGCTGCGAAGTTGGTGAATCCTCTTTAGAAGATAGAAGAATTTACTTAAGCCTCACATATGCTGCCAAAACAAATTCCAATCATACTATTCCGACCCGTATAAACTGTATATCCCAAAAATTTTCCCACCTTTTTACACATAAACCCAGAACTCCCAAACCTTTTTATGCAAGAATCAATTCTTACCTAGACTACCTGAATTATACACTACCTGAAATATTTCCTTCTCAATCTACCTCTACTCCTCCCTGGAAAATAAAAAATCCAAAATATTTTACTGACCTTACCCATTTTGATAAACGTTCCACTAACCCAGAAATTATAAAGTCACATCTCTTAATGACATTTTACAGAAATATAATAACTATGTCCAAATTTTCACTGATGCATCAAAATCAACAGCTGGTTGTGGAGCTGCCATCGTAACGCCGTCTTCCTCCTATAAGTACAAACTTCCACCTTCATACTCTATTTTCTCAGCTGAACTATTCGCTATTTACAAGGCCTTACTTTATATTAACTCATCGCATAACGAAAACCACCTGATACTCACGGACTCACTCAGCTCATTACAAGCCACACAGACTATCTACACAAAAAACCCAATTATCATCAAAATAAAACAAGAATTGGCAAACTCTCAAGAAAAGGGCAAAAGCATAGTACTTATATGGATACCATCACATATAGGGATACGTGGCAATGAAGAAGCAGATAGACTCGCCAAAGATGTTGCTAATAGTGAGAATGCAGAGGCCACTCAACTGCTTGTAATCAACGATGTCAAATCCTCAATAAAAACAACAGTGAATAGTGCGTGGGAAAATAGGTGGAACGCTACCTTATCTAAACTTAGTGAAGTGAAAAAATCAGTGAAGCCTTGGACAGTGCTGCCGAAAAATCGCAGAGATCAAGTGTTACTAACGCGGTTACGTCTGGGTCACACGCGATTAACCCATAGTTATCTTTTTAGCAATGACATCGAACCTAAATGCGATCTTTGTGATAATCAGTGGTATTAATAAAAATCAGTAGATACTTAATACTTAGGGTTTCATAAGTTAATACTGAAAAGCATATTAATAATGTTTAAGTACAAACTGATATTTAAAGTATGTCCTGATAGGTATAAGTTTGTACTTATGCTGACCACTTGTTACTTAAATCTATATTAATAAGCCCTAGGTTATACTTATTAAATTAAGTATGTTCTTATATATTTTTAAGTCTGCTTCTTAGTATGCTGATAGTGCTTGCTGAAGGTGTATATTCCTATTTGTTTAGAAAATGTTTGTCTTGCAACGAGCTCCAAAAAATTATAAAAACAGACGAGAAGATCCTGGTGATCAAGATTATGTGAAATTGTTTCGTTTTAACCACTAAAGTGTGGCGTGGTTGACGACACATTTTTTTGGCATTGATAACCAGAGGCGGTGCCATAGACAATATCACCAAAATGAAAATTTTTTGAGATATATTGCTGATCCAGGTGGGTCTTTTGCTTTCCTTAGTACACTGGCAAATATTAAAATATATATGTTATTTGTTTAACTTTTTGTTACATTTGGCTTTAGGCTTCCAGATTGGTGTAGCAGAAGACATTGGTGTAAGTCAACCAACGGTATCAAATGTAGTACATCTTGTGAGCCAAAAAATTATTGAAAAATCTCATATTTGGATAAAGTTTCCTCGCGTATGATTGTACTTTTTTTTTGAAACCGTAGGACTACGAATCGATACAACAGGAAAAACAAAAATGGCGAACAAAATTTCGCTTTCCAACTGCTATTGGTGCAATTGATTGTACGTTGATACGAATTAAAAAAGTTGGAGAAAATCATCATGGTAACGAATACATTTGTCGCAAACAATTTCCCGCAATAAATGTACAAACAACATGTAACTCTGATGAGTTATTTACAAGTGTCAGTGCAGAATGGCCATTTCCTGTACATTATAGCAGGATTTGGAGGAACAGTCACATATGTGGTGTATCCAGAACATTTGACAATGCAGTATTGTTAGGAGATCAGGGATATGGTATTAAAAAATGTTTAATGGTACCATTTAGAGAACCAAGAACTGCAGAGGAAGTTCCATATAACAACATTTTGAACAACGAACGTGTAATTATCGAAAGATGCTTCGGACAGTTAAAGCGACGATTCCCTTTATTGCAAAATACAATTAGACTGCCATTAAGAAAAGTGCCATCCATTGTGATAGCTTGTTGTGTTCTTCATAATATTGGAAAATATTTAAAAGATGAAGAAGTGTTTGGAATTGAAGAAAGCTTACATTTAGTCGATGACAACATCGAAGGCGAAGAACCTGTTGGATAGCTTGAACTTCGAAGGGAAGGTCAAGTCATACGCAACCGTTTAGCCACAATTATTTATGAAAATCAAAATAACTAACATAATTTTTATTAAATTGAAAATACATACTTATATCTAATTACAATATAGTATAATTTTTCTCTCCTTCTCTTAGAACATGCTCTTTATTTAGTTCTTTGTCCAGCTTTGCCTTTTTAAGATTTAGACCATGCAATTGCTTCAAAAGCACCAATCTTTGTAGTTCCGTGGTGCTTAACGTACGTGTTTCCTCCGTTTCGTACTGTTCTATAATTTTTTGTCGCTTTGGACGTGCAGGTAACGGTGGTGGCATTGTTGAAGGGGACACTGAAGCGACTGACGGACCTGCCACTTCATCGGATTGTTTTTCTTTTTTTTCGTCAGAAGAAATTCCAACTGCAACATGTCCTGAAACGAAATATTACACTATCTTATATATATAATAAAAATTAATTATTTTACCAGGTATTTTGTAAACAACAGGATTACAGTCCGCTTGATCCCTCTGTAGTGCCGTATACATCAATTGTTCTGCTGTACTTAGCTTTTTCTTTTTATTCCCAGTAAATGTTGTCTTTTTTTACGACCGCCTTCAGGTTATTAATTTTTTTTAAGAATTTTTTGGAATCTGTAGGTTTTCCAAAATTATCTACAACGTTTTCAAGTTAACTTACAATATTTTATAATAAGGCATGATAACTTACTTTCATAATGTTATTTAAGCGTGGCTAAGACGTCTTGTTTTTTTTTATTTATTGCGGGAGTTTTCCCTTTATTTAAAATAATAGGGTTATCCCGTACCAAGCTTGGCCACAAATGTTAAATCAGACTTTTTGGTTTTTGAAACACTCTCATTGCCACTTTCTTCACTTTCGTACGAAACGAACGACGTGATGGTCGATAAATAAATGTAGAATAGTAAATTCTTTGAGGTTAGGTTAGGTTAGGTTAGGTTTTTTGTATTTTTTTCTTGTAATCAGATGTCTACTAAATAAGAAAATACTTAAGAATAATCAGTAAATACTTCTAAGTATCAGCATTTATTTTTTAATATACATTTCAGTATTTAGTTAATGCTGATACTTATAAGTAGGTACTTATAAGTAAATACTGATTTTTATTAATACCACCCAATAGGCTAACTATTAAACACTTATTCGTCGAATGAACAGCATTAAGAGAAAAGCGTACCTCAGCAAAAATCCCACACGGTTCATTATTTAATGTTTTGGGCCCTACGTTTAATATGAACAGTATAAAAACTTTTCTAAAATCTATAAACACTCTTAATTGTATACTATAATTCTTTTTCTCTCCTTTATTATCTGGTTCAACGGTTTTCATTTTTCTACTTTAAGATACAAAATATGTAAAGTTATGACTCGCTAATAACCCTTTTTGGTTGATGCGATTTACCTAATAAAAAAAAATAAAAAAATAATAATAATAATATGAAGAAAAAATTTACATGAATAAATGAAAAAATGTATTATACAAGCATCTACAACAAAAATAAATAAATAATATATTAAAATGAAATTAATACCACTGAAAACGGAATAAAAAATTCTATAAATGAGAATTTTGTCAAAATTTATCAGCAAAAATTGTAACCTTGAGAAAAGAGAGAAACCGAAAGAGGGGAGATTAAAAAATCGTTATAGTTGTGGTCTCACCCTATTCTCACAACCACAATTTTTTATCTAAAATTTTGAAAAAATACCTAAATATAGAATATGGTTTTCTCTTTCTATCAACAGTCGGTAAGTTTTAATAACGTTGATAGTTTTTATGTTACAGGGGTTAAACTAAAAATTTAATGACAAAAATGCATTTTATATCCCATAACAAAATTAAATAAATAATATATTAAAATGAAATTAATACCACTGAAAACGGAATAAAAAATTCTATAAATGAGAATTTTGTCAAAATTTATCAGCAAAAATTGTAACCTTGAGAAAAGAGAGAAACCGAAAGAGGGGAGATTAAAAAATCGTTATAGTTGTGGTCTCTCCCTATTCTCACAACCACAATTTTTTATCTAAAATTTTGAAAAAATTCCTAAAAATAGAATATGGTTTTCTCTTTCTATCAGCAGTCGGCAAGTTTTAATAACGTTGATAGTTTTTATGTTACAGGGGTTAAACTAAAAATTTAAAGACAAAAATGCATTTTATATCCCATAACAAAAATAAATAAATAATATATTAAAATAAAATTAATACCACTGAAAACGGAACAAAAAATTCTATAAATGAGAATTTTTTCAAAATTTTTCAGCAAAAATTGTAACCTTGAGAACAGGGAGAAACCAAAAGAGGGGAAATTAAAAAATCGTTATAGTTGTGGTCTCTTCCTATTCTCACAACCACAATTTTTTATCTAAAATTTTGAAAAAATACCTAAATATAGAATATGGTTTTCTCTTTCTATCAACAGTCGGCAAGTTTTAATAACGTTGATATTTTTATGTTACAGGGGTTAAACTAAAAATTTAATGACAAAAATGCATTTTATATCCCATAACAAAAATAAATAAATAATATATTAAAATAAAATTAATACCACTGAAAACGGAACAAAAAATACAATAAATGAGAATTTTTTCAAAATTTTTCAGCAAAAAATTGTAACCTTGAGAAAAGGGAGAAACCGAAAGAGGGGAAATTAAAAAATCGTTATAGTTGTGGTCTCTCCCTATTCTCACAACCACAATTTTTTATCTAAAATTTTGAAAAAATACCTAAATATAGAATATGGTTTTCTCTTTCTATCAACAGTCGGCAAGTTTCAATAACGTTGATAGTTTTTATGTTGCAGGGGTTAAACTAAAAATTTAAAGACAAAAATGGATTTTATATCCCATAACAAAAATAAATAAATAATATATTAAAATAAAATTAATACCACTGAAAACTAAACAAAAAATACTATAAATGAGAATTTTTTCAAAATTTTTCAGCAAAAATTGTAACCTTGAGAAAAGGAAGAAACCAAAAGAGGGGAAATTAAAAAATCGTTATAGTTGCGGTCTCTCCCTATTCTCACAACCACAATTTTTTATCTAAAATTTTGAAAAAATTCCTAAAAATAGAATATGGTTTTCTCTTTCTATCAGCAGTCGGCAAGTTTTAATAACGTTGATAGTTTTTATGTTACAGGGGTTAAACTAAAAATTTAATGACAAAAATGCATTTTATATCCCATAACAAAAATAAATAAATAATATATTAAAATAAAATTAATACCACTGAAAACGGAACAAAAAATACAATAAATGAGAATTTTTTCAAAATTTTTCAGCAAAAAATTGTAACCTTGAGAAAAGGGAGAAACCGAAAGAGGGGAAATTAAAAAATCGTTATAGTTGTGGTCTCTTCCTATTCTCACAACCACAATTTTTTATCTAAAATTTTGAAAAAATACCTAAATATAGAATATGGTTTTCTCTTTCTATCAACAGTCGGCAAGTTTTAATAACGTTGATAGTTTTTATGTTACAGGGGTTAAACGATATGAAAACTAAAAATTTAAAGACAAAATTGCATTTTAAATCCCATAACAAAAATAAATAAATAATATATTCTTAGAAAATATCGAAATAACGACTTTGTGCAGTTCGAGTATAGGATTAACTTTAATTACTTTTTGCAGTTCGAGTCCGGCATTAGACGGTCATCATTAAGCAATAGGATTAAAGTATTAGTATTTTTGCAATTCGTGTGCACCCAGGCAATGCAGATTTTCTTTTGATTTAATGTTATTTAAAAATAATTTAATGCCCTCCACCTATGGAAGGGGAATATTTTCGGCGTTTGAAATGATTTATTACTATTCCTCATTTCGAAAAATGGTATAATTGTTTTCTTTTACCCAAAAGTTTTTTATGAAGTTTGTTTACATTTTATCCCGTCAATACAGGTTGATCTAATAATTTTGGTCAAAATAAATGTGAAAAATATGTGTTATTTTAAATGGAACACTCTGTATATTTTGATGGCATTTAAAAGAGCGATTCATCATCTTTTAAAAAATATATTGTTTGATATCTTTTGCTTTCCTATTTACAAAGATATTCGAAATTTCAAGAAACACTGCATTTTTCCTCATATGGAAAAAGGATATTGAATAAAAATTTTACAAAAAATTTATTCAGAAACAAAAAATAACATTAGGGACGTTATCGAAAAGATTCTGACAGCTATATTAGAAAAATAGTTTGAAAATTTAAAATTAAAAAGTCTCAAAAATTCGAAAAAACTCGGAAAAAATCCCAAAAAACTGCGAAAGAAACGCCAAAAAAAAATCTCAAAAAATGACAAATAATCGAAAAAATCGCAAAAATGGTAGAAAATCGAAAATAATCGGAAAAAATAAAAAAAACGGGGAAATATTTGAAAATAATTAAAAAATGGCAAAAAGTCTGAAAAAATTAGAGAAGAAAAACGAAAAGATAAGAAAAATTGCAAAATATCGCAAAAATGTCAAAAAACCGCAAGAATTCGCGAAAACCGCGAAACCTCACAAAAAAATGCAAAAAATCGAAAATAATTAGGAAACAAAACTCAATCGGAACAAATTAAAATATACAGAAACAACGAAAAAATCGCAAAATAACGCAAAAAAAAACGAAAAAAATAGAAGGTATTAGAAAAAAATTGAAAGAAAAAATCATGAAATATTGGGAAAATCGAAAAAACAAAAAATATTGCAAAAAAATTGAAAACACAAAAAATGGTAAAAAAATTGCAAAAAAACCACAAAAAAATCTTACAAAATGTCAAAAATTGCATAAATTACATATAAACAAAAATAATTAGGAAACAAAAAACAAATGGGAAAATATTAAAATACACAGAAACAACGAAAAAATCGCAAAAAAAATGCCAAAAAACTCTACAAAAAACCGAAAAAAAGAAAATATCAGAAAAACAATATGAAAGAAAAAATCATGAAACATCGGAAAAAGTTGAAAAATCGTAAACACAAAAAATGCCAAAACATATTGCAAAAAATCACAAAAAAATCTTGAAATGTTAAAAATTGCATAAATTGCAAACAATCGAAAATAACTGGGGAACAAAAAACAATCGGAAACAATCTAAATATACAGAAAAAAAATCGCAAAAAACTGCAAAAAACGCAAAAAAAAACCGAAAAAATGGAAAGTATCAGAAAAAAAATTGAAAGAAAAAATCATGAAAAAAACAGGAAACATTGGGTAAAATTGAAAAATCGAAAATACAAAAAATGGCAAAAGATATTGCAAAAAATCAAAAAAAAATCTTACAAAATGTCAAAAATTGCATAAAATCGAAAATAATTTTGACACAAAAAACAATCGGAAAAAAATTAAAATATTTAGAAACAACGAAAAAATCGCAAAAAATTGCAAAAAAAAACGCAAGAAAAAAACCGAAAAAAATAGAAGGTATTAGAAAAAAATTGAAAGGAAAAATCATGAAACATTGGGAGATATTGAAACATCGAAAACACAAAAAATGGCAAAAAATATTGCAAAAATTCAAAAAAAAATCTTACAAAGTGTGAAAAATCGCAAAGAATCGAAAATAATTGGGTCACAAAAAATAATCGGAAAAAATTAAAATATTCAGAAACAACGAAAAAATTGCAAAAAATTGCAAAATAACGCAAAAAAACCGAAAAGAATTGAAAGGAAAAATCATGAAACATTGGGAAAAATCGAAAACACAAAAAATGGCAAAAAATATTGAAAAAAACTGAAAAATTGAAAACACAAAAAATGGAAAAAAAATGCAAAAAAATCACAAAAAAATCTTACAAAATGTCAAAAATTGCATAAATTGCAAAAAATCGAAAATAATTAGGAAACAAAAAAATCGGAAAACATTAAAATATACAGAAACAACGAAGAAATCGCAAAAAATTGCAAAAAAAAAACGCAAAAAAAACCGAAAAAATAGAAAGTAGAAAAAAAATTGAAAGAAAAAATAATGAAACTTTCGGTAAAATTGAAAAATCGAAAACACAAAAAATGGCAAAAGATTTTGCAAAAAATCAAAAAAATCCTGCAAAATGTCAAAAAAATGCATAAATTGCAAAAAATCGAAAATAATTGGGACACAAAAAACAATCGGAAAAAAATTAAAATATTCAGAAACAACGAAAAAATCGCAAAAAATTGCAAAAAAAAAACGCAAGAAAAAAACCGAAAAAAATAGAAGGTATTAGAAAAAAATTGAAAGGAAAAATCTTGAAACATTGGGAAAAATCGAAAACACAAAAAATGGCAAAAAATATTGAAAAAAACTGAAAAATTGAAAACACAAAAAATGGAAAAAAAATGCAAAAAAATCACCAAAAAAATCTTACAAAATGTCAAAAATTGCATAAATTGCAAAAAATCGAAAATAATTAGGAAACAAAAATCAATCGAAAAAAATTAAAATATACAGAAACAACGAAAAAATCGCAAAAAATTGCAAAAAAAAAACGCAAAAAAAACCGAAAAAATAGAAAGTAGAAAAAAAATTGAAAGAAAAAATAATGAAACTTTGGGATAAAATTGAAAAATCGAAAACACAAAAAATGGCAAAAGATTTTGCAAAAAATCAAAAAAATCCTGCAAAATGTCAAAAAAATGCATAAATTGCAAAAAAGTCGCAAAAAATACAAAAGAGAGAGTAGGCACATACAGCATTTATTGTAACTTTTACATTATTTATTACCATTAATTACATTATTAGTTTTATTAAATGTTTGTGATGTTTAGTTGCTGAATAAATTATTTATCAGATTTGTTAATTTTTATTTACTGTTAAGTTTTCCGTAAGGAAAAATGCGGTGGTTCTTGAAATCTCAAATATCTTTGTAAAATATATCAAACTATACATTTATTAAAAGAAGATAATAAATCTTTATTAAATTGTACAAAGAGTTGTTCCATTTAAAATAACACATATTTTTTCTATTTATTTTGAAAAAAATTAGTAGGTGATGGGATAAAATGTAAACAAACTTCATAAAAAACTTTTGGGTAAGAGAAAAGAATTAGTGAAAAAATGATTTATTTAGAGCAATTAATACATTGGAATTCGGTCCTGATTAACAAAAGTTAAACAGTGTTTGTCGTGGTCTCCAAATACTTTTTTTCTGATTTCTTTTTTATTTTTTCTAATTTTTTCCTCATGGTTCTGTTTTTTTTATTTCTTTTTTTCGTTTTCTAATTTTTTCAATCCTCTGATTTTTTTGGGATTTTATTGCGGTAGTTTTGCGATTTTGTGCAATTTTATTGTGATTTTTTGCGATATTTTTTGAATTATCGGGTTTTTTTGCGATTTCTCTTTCATTTTTTTGTGATTTTTTTGCGTTTTTGACAATTTTTTTTTCCAATATTTTCTGATTTTTCTATCTGACTTGTTATGATTCTTCTTCCAGTTTTTTCTGATTTTTTTCTCGTTTTTTTGTTTTTTTTCTTGTTTTTTTCAGTTTATTTATTTTTTTCTCGCTTTGTTCTAATTTTTCTTGTTTTCGTTTTTTTTTGTCTTTTATTTATTTTTTCTGTTTTTCTTATTGGGGTTTTTTTCGATTTTTTACCAATTTTTTCTCATTGATATTCTCGTTTTTTTCCCATTTTGGTTTTTAATTTTTTCTTATTCCTCCTATTTATCCAGTTTTCTCGATTTTTTGCGATATTTTGGTATTTTTTGCGGTTTTTTATGATTTTTGGCGGTATTTTTCGTTTACTTGGATTTTTTGCGACTACTATTTCTTTTTTTTTGCGTTTTTTATAATTTTTTTTTCCAATATTTTCCGATTTTTCTTTTAATTTCATCCAATATTTTCTGGTTTTCCTATTTTTTTCTGTTTTTTTGTTTCATATTTTTGTTTTTTTTTCCAATTTTTCCTCATTTTTTCTCATTGTTTTCGTGTTTTTTTTTCTAAATCTTTCTTTTGTTTTTTAAATTTTTCTAATTCCTTTGATTTTTTTAATTTTTTTTCTGATTTTTCCTATTTTTTCAGTTCTTCCAATTTTTTTGTACTAATTTTTTATATTTTTGTTTTTTTTTTTCTTATTTTTTTCAGTTTTTTTGATTTTTTTCCAAATTTTCCTCATTTTTTCTCATTGTTTTCGTTTTTTCCTAATTCTATCTTTTGTTTTTTAATTTTTTCTTATTCCATTTTTTTCTTGTTTTTTCCTATTTTCCTATTATTTAATTTTTCTAATTTTTTCTAATTTTTCAGATTTTTCTTTTTTCTTTCTTTTTTTTGCGATTTTTTGCGATATTTTCGATTGTGACTTCTTTCTCGTTTTATTTTGCCTTGGCCAGATCTGGTAAGAAAATTTTTTTGTTTTTTTTCTTTCTTCTGAATTTTTTTGATTTTTCTATTTTTTTCCTCATTTATTTCTCATTGTCCTGTTTTTTTTACTTTTTCCTTTCGTTTTCTAATTTTTTCTCATTCCTCTGATTTTTTAGGATTTTATTGCAATTTTTTGCGATTTTTTTGCGTTTTTTACAGATTTTTTTATATTTTTTGATTTTTCTTTCAATTTTATCAAATGTTTTCTGTTTTTCCCACTTTTTTATTGATTTTTTGGAATCTTCTGATTTTTTCTAGTTTTCTCATTTTTATGTATTTTTCTTGTTTTTTCCGATTTTTTTAATTCTACTTTTTTCTCGTTTTTTTTCTCTAATTTTTTTGATTTTTTTTTCTTTAGTTTCTATTTTTTTTTTGTTTTTGTCTGATTTTTTGTGACTTCTGTTTCGTTTTTTTTTGCATTGGCCATTTTAGATCTGTCAACACTGCATACAACTGAGAAAGAAGAAAAAGTGTGACACTGACAATTAAATTATTATTTAAAAAATTTTTTATCGAATATATTCTTCGAATATTTCCAGAAATTTATAAAATTAATATTTATATGAAGTATTTATCTTTGAATTTCCAACAATTTTTAATATATCTTTATTGTTTCGCTGTGACTGTAGGCACGTTAACGTGCCGCGAAGAGGCACGTGAATTGCGTCATTAAACGTTATTTCGCTTAAATAGTAAGTTTGAACATATTTAAGCATGAGCTCTGGTAGCCGCGTGACATAGTGCCCGCTAATGATGCAGTAGGCCCCGGGGGTCGAATCCCAGATTACCTTTTTTTTTTAAAATACAGGCTAGATTTAGACAATCAAGACTTCTTTTAATAAAATAAATATTTTTTTAAATACACAGGCTAGATTTAGATAGTAAAGACTACTAAAAATAAAATAAATTTTTTTTTAGATCAGATAACCAAGTTTAATGTGTGTGTAGTCTCGGTTTTAGTTTTAATTACTGACTGATTTTTACGTTCCATTAAAATTAGTTAACTCATTATATAAGCGAAATAACGTCGCAATTCACGTACCTCTAATTGAATATATCGCGGTACGTTAGCGTGCCTGTAGTCACAGCGCTTAAAATAATAACAAAGCCAAACAACATAACCTTACATTTTCGAAAATTCCTACATTCATCAACTATTCTGACGAGCAGGCAACAATGCAACGTCCTGACATCATAAATGATCTATGACGTGCATCGGGATTTCTATTAAAAATCCCATATGTATTATTATTGTACCGCCGCTAATAGGCCTTTGGCAGATGCGGCTAATTTTCAAATTAAAAAAAAATTAATACATTGTGCATTTACATTTTAAATCGATCACTTTTATTTGGGACACCCTGTATTTTACATAAAAAAATCGAGTAAATAAATACTTACATGGCATTACGTGTATCAGGTATTTCTCTATTACTGGATAAATTATCACTAGCTTGTTGATTAAATTTGTTTCTTCCATAAGGATCTTCGCCTTTAAGTAACCGACCTTTGGATACGTAGCCACTTTCATCGAAGTAGTTCCAGGCCAAACGGCCGTCAGTCGTTTCGAGACTTTGGAGTGACATCGGCACTCCGGGGCCAAGGGCGGTGTCTTCTTGGACGTACGACGGCATCGTGACGCCGTCTTTCAGTCTTAGAGCTTTATTTTCACTCTAAAAAAAAAAAAAACCAAACAATAAAATTTTTATTTCCTTCATAATCTTTTAGATCTTTCCCATGCTTCTTATATGTGTACTTTACATACTCTTTCACTTAAAACAATGAAAATTTATGTTAAATAGAACAAAAGCATATATTTTTTGTTTAAAGTGAAAGAGATGATTTAAGATTTAAATTTATTTCTCAAGGAAGATCATTAACGCTGAGAAATTAATCTATCGCTATTATTATAGATACTAACATACATAACTGTTTCACTTTCTCTTCCGTAAGTTTAATGGATTACATCAAGAATTAGATTAGACCGCATTAGATTGCATTTATTATCTAATGTCTAGTTAATTAAAGAGGTACACAGATTTTTAGAGATTTTTGGTTATATTATTGATTTGGCGGAAAATTAAATGTTAATTAGGTATTATGATGAAATGTTTTAAAGCGTTTAAAATTTAAACAAACTAATTAAAAAATTGGTGCTAAAATATTTAATGTTACTTTCTTCACGTTTAAGTAATTACTAACAATCTTGAAAAGTTTAATAATTTTAATTATTTCATTAAAAATTTTTAATTATTTAAATATTATAACTGGCAAATCAGTGTTGTAGTTTGAGAGGGTTCGACGGATCTCCTGAATAGTATTGTGACCTCCCAACCCCTGGTCTATTTATCTAATGAAAAAGGCGAGCGGCGAGCGGTTCGGACGCACAGTTAAATGTCTCTACAAAGATTTGTAATAAATGCAAGCATTCAATTGTAAAAAGTATATTGAATTGTGAGAAATGTGATTCCGTGTACCATCCGAGTTGTACTAAAAAGAAAAACGTTATAATAACTAGTAATAACCTAATAAATTGTTGTATCTCAAGTGATAAAGACGAAAATGAATGTGATTTTGAAATTGAGAATAAACAAGCTGATTTGGATGATGAAAAAATGGACGTAAATATAATTAAGTATATATTAACAGAAAAAGACATTATTATTCAAGAGCTAAGAGATAAAATAGAATTATTAAATGAACATATACATTTATTAAATAAATTCAATAATATAAATAACGCTCTCCAAGGTGACACACTAGTCAGTACAATTAAGAAGGATACCGAAATAAAAAGTGGTTCTCCTAAACCAGCAATAGATAAGAAGTCAGGAGAACCTCAAAAAGAAAAACAAAACAAGATTAGTCATCAAGCAAGGATGCCCACGATCAGCTAAACAACAATAAACAAACAAACATTACCCGCCAACAGGTTGCTGCGGGGATTTCTTTTGCTCAGGGTGAAATAATATTAAAAAATCACATAAATTTAAACAATGAAAGCAATAGTGATGCGAACGATTATACGAATGGCGGAAAAGCTGACGACCCACCTCATGATCATGGCAATAGGACAACTGAAAACAACTGGAAAACAGTTGTTAATAAAAAAACATCATAGAAAACAAATTGTAGTAGGAAGTAATCGCGAACAAAATGAAGTAGAAGGAGTTGAAGGTACGGTTACTCTACATGTATATCGCCTAAATCCACATACGACAGAAACTGCTTTGAGTGATTTGATGAAAAAACATTTTCCAGAAATTAAGTGCGAACAAATGAATTCAAAACACCCTAATATCTACAGTTCGTTTAAGGTAAAAATTTGGGCCTCAAATTTTAAAAAAGCTATGGATTCTAATTTATGGCCTTATAGGGCATGCATTAGTCGTTTTTTATTTCTACGCAGGGGAAACAACCCCAAGAACACTTAATTTTTAATCCACAACTGCTCTTGCTAAATATTAATACCATTAACAATGAAAAAATTGGTTTTCTTGAAAATGACATGGATCTTTTTAAAGATCTCAATATTTTATGTATAAATGAAACGGGCATTAAAGACGATTACCTAAATTTAATTAAAATAATAAATTTTAAATTAGTTAGCTCTTACTGCAGAAGTAATTTAAAATGCGGAGGTACTAGTATTTGGATAAAAAACTCTGATAACGTGAAATGTATTGATCTGTCCACTTTTTGTATAGAAAAACACTTCGAAATATGTGCCGTATATTACACAGTTAATAAAATTGTACATACTATTTTAAATTGTTATCGTTCTCCTTCTGGAGACACTACTGTTTTTTTTTAATAAAATATCCGAGGTGTTGGATCATTTGTATGTTCCACAAAGTCAATTCATTCTAACGGGAGATTTTAATTTTGACAAATATTCAAATGATAGCTTTAATGATTTGTGTATACTTTTATCCTGTTTTGATCTTGTGCCAATAGTCAATTGGCCTACAAGAGTTACTGAAAATTCCTGCACATTGATTGATCAAATCTTCGTGAGCAACCGTAAATATAATATTACTTACTGTGTCACTGATAATGAAATTTCAGATCACCGTTCCGTTTTTTGTGATTTCAATCTCTTTAAAGGTTTAGAAAACGATTCGAAAATAAAACGAAAGATAAGAAATTTTAACAAACATAATATAGCGCAGTTTAAACAAGCTCTTTCCAGTGAAGACTGGAAAACTTTAAATAATATTATAGTAATCTTGATGATGCATTCTCGTACTTTTATGACATTTTCAAAAATTGCTTTGATTCCTGCTTTCCTGAAAAACAAAGTAATGTACAAAAAACCAGAAAAAATTGGATAGATGCTGAAATTGTTGCCTCAAGCCGGTCACTAAAAGACCTTTTTGTATTAAAAAAGTGCAATCCTAATTTTACCGAATTATATAAAGAACGTAAAAGAAATCATTCTCTTTTATTAACATCAAAAAAAAATCTGATGTGGCCACCACATGACCTCTCGCCATGTTTGAATCAAAAATTTACACGGTGGCACAAAAAAGTATGAAAAAAATTTACTTTTTTGTAAATCTGGCAACAATGGCAAAAGTTTCTAAAATTTTAATGGGATGAAAATAAACTATAGGGTATACAAAATATATGTGTAAAACTTTATTGCCGTTTTGTATAATAATGGCGTCATCACCCATAGCAAGTGCCACTTCCGGTTGTGCGATTGACACCAAAATCTAATCCGATCTAATCTAGGGTATAAGAATCGTGTATGCAAAATTTCAAATTTTTTCATTTAGTAGTTTTTGAGTTATCGTTACTACAACATCCATCCAAACACACACACACACACACACACACTAACACACACACACACACAGACATCATCGCGAAAATATTAAAATCGTATTCTAGGGACCCTAAAACGTGTTTATCCATTGAAAACTCACTACCCAATTTTTAGCATGATTCCTATACCTCTCTTATCTGAAGGGCGAGAGGTAAAAAGAACACTACCAAAAACGTATTATAAAATCCGACAACAATATTAAAGCCTGTTGGAATGTTGTATCTGAAACGACGAATAGGCAGCGTTTTGTTGAAGCTATTGTAATAGAAAAAGACGGAATTTTATTGGATGACCCACGGGAGGTAGCCTCAGAGTTTAATAGTTTTTTTAAAAATGCTCCTGGCCGTCTGGTAGACGAAATAACAATAAAATCTTGTAATAGTATCGAAAAAATCACATCAAATGTAGATTCCATCTTCCTTACTCCATTTCTGGAAACAGAATTATTAAATTTATTACTGGGAAAAATTAAAAATAAAAAATCTTCTGGAGCCGATGACGTACCATGTTTTATTTTAAAGCAGGTTTTTAGATGTTCTCTCTGAACCATTAACATATCTGGTAAACCTGTCATTTGAATTGGGCAGCTTTCCTCAAGCTTTGAAACTGGGGAAAATTTTACCATTATACAAGAAAAATGATCGTACACAACTAGAAAACTATAGGCCTGTTGCTGTCCCGTCTGGCATGTCTAAAATTTTTGAATATGCCTTTCTTGATCGCCTCTTGTCTTTCTTGAGAAAGTACAATATTATAACCGAAAATCAGCATGGATTCTGCGCTAACAAGTCAACAATAACTGCTATGCTATCATTTTACAATAACATTATTCACCACTTGGAGGATTTTGAATACCCCGTTGCTCTCTTTTGTGATCTCAGCAAAGCGTTTGACTGTGTAAACCATGAATTGCTGTTAAACATATTTAAAAAATATGGAATCAGAGGCACTGTTTTAAATTGGATCTCAACCTTTCTACGTGCCAGGAAGCAATATGTATCTTTAAAAATGCAAAATAACAACGAAATTAATATTATTAACTCTGATCCATTAGATATTAACATGGGAGTTCCTCAAGGTTCAATTTTGGGACCGATATTGTTCATACTTTATGTGAATAACGTTGACCCAATAATAGGTGATTATCACTATGTAAGCTATGCAGATGATTTTTCGGCTATAATTTCTGCTAAAAAAACGGACCAGTTAAACCGCGAGAGCTCTCACATCGCTCAAAATTTGTCAAGTTATTTTAGTAGCCTTGATTTGTTTTTTAATGCTAATAAGACTGAGGTACTTAGATTTCACAATAGGCAACAGAACGTTGAGCCGGTAGAGATTAGTTTTAACAATATGGCACTTAATAACGGAAGTAATAGTATTCGCTTTCTTGGAATATGTATAGATCAACACCTTGATTGGAAAGACCATTGCAATGGACTAATTAAAAAAATAAACTCCATAAAGTTTCTTTTCATAAATTTACGGACGATACTTGAAGTTCGGCAACTAATCATGGTGTATTTTGCACAAGTAGATTCACGTCTAAGATACGGCATATGCTTGTGGGGTAATTCAACTTACTCAAAAAGTGTTTTTCTTGTTCAAAAAAGGATTCTGAGAAGCATTGTTAAGATCCCTCAAAGAGAATCTTGTCGACAACACTTCAAAAAATACGGCATATTACCCCTTTTGTTGTATCTTTATTTTTGAAATGTGTCTATATATTTATAAGCACCGAGATATGTTCGTAGCCAATACAGATATACATAGATACGAAACTAGACAAGCTAACGAACTGTACATACCATATGCCAGACTCAAAGTAACATCTAATGCACCAAATTATTTGGGGCCCAAATTGTTCAATAGACTACCTCTTGAAATAAAGGAAAGTAAATCATTATATACTTTTAAAAGAAAACTTAAAGATTTCTTACTAAAATACTGTTTTTATGACCTGGGTGAATTTTACGAATTAAATGTTTAAGGAGTGCCACTGTTTTAATCATATTTTACTTATATTTTATTACTAATATTTTATTATTTGCATGTTAACTATATATTTTTTTTTTGTGTCTTGTATATATTTTATGTTTTTTTGACGAATCTTATACAATTTTATTGTCATATGGAAAATAAATCTATTATTATTATTATTATTATTATTAAGTACCAAAAGTAACAAACCGATGGACATTTCGGTAAGAAACTTCAATACTCAAATTTATCACAACCTGGTATTGTTAGCGACGACCCAATAGGAAGTTGCTTACTACGACCCATATGAAATCGCTATCTTCGTAACTAAGCGAAAAGGAGTTATATTATTTTCGGCACAAATGATCCCCATCAAATTCTGAACAACTTAATTTTTTTCTGTGGTCTGTATGTCTGTCTGTCTGGTTGTCGTCCGCAAAGTCTAAAAATGCCATAACTTTTGAATGCTTTAATATATCGACTTGAAATTTTCACCATTTTTTAAGACCCGCGAGTACTATATTTTAATAGAAAATGAGTAAAATCGGAAAATGAATAAACGGGGTTTTCCTGGTTTTTTCCACTTTTTTTCTAGTTTCACAGAAAACACACTGCAGGTCGTAATTTTTAAGAAAATCGCTTCAAATTTGAGAAAAAGATACCTTAAAGTACTGTTAGGAATCCTATTGAAAATCGGAATAATCCGAAAATTTCTTCTGGGTTTTCCCGGATCGTTTTCTAAAAAATTTCATCATTTTAAAATAACGATATCTCTGAAACCATGAAAGATATTCAAAAAAGAAAAATACGCAAATGTAGGATTTAAATAGCTCAATAAGTATCATTTGAAGTATTTTTCCGAATTTTTTAAAAAAAGTTGGGGAAAAAATGAAAAAAAAAAGAAATTTTCGAAATTAAATTCCGAAAATCTCGGAAACTAGGGGGAATATCGAAAAATGTCAATAGTTCTTTTTTTACTGTACTTAAAAAGATCCTATGAAATGAAAAAAAAATTGAAAAATTGGAAAAAATATATTAGAAAATGGGAAAAAATAATGAAAAATAGGAAAAAGAGATATGAAAAATATGGAAAAAAAATAATGGAAAACATGAAAAAAAAAAGAAAAATATAGAAAAAAATATTGAAAAATATGGAAAAAAAATAATGAAAAACATGGAGCAAAATAATGAAAATATGAAAAAAAAAATAATAAAAAATAGGAAACTAAACAAAAAAACAAAATATCGAATAAAATAATGAAAAATATGGAAAGAAATAATGAAAAACATAAAAAATATGAAAACAAAATAATGAAAAAAATAGAAAAATAATAATGAAAAATACGGAACAAAAAAAAATGAAAAATAGGAAAAAGAAATATAAAAATATGGAAAAAAAATAATGGAAAATATGGAAAAAATGAAAAATGTGGAAAAAAATTATGAAAAATAGGAAAAAAAAAATGAAAATATTGTGAGTTATACCGGGTTGTTTTTCCGAAAATGTCATTATTTTATATTTATGTCTAAACCGTTTTCTCTATTTTCTTTACTTTTCCAAATTTTTTTTATATTTTAACATTTTTTTATCGGTCCCCATTTTCCTATTTTTGACTATATTTTCCTATTTTTTCCTACTTTTCTCTACTTTTTTCTTCTTTCCCATTTTTTCTTGTTTTTCTTTTTTATATTTTTTCTCATTTCTTCCTTATTTTTTTTTGTTTTTTCTGTTTTTTTCATATTCCTTTGATTTTTTATTATATTTTGCAGTTTTTTTGTGATTTTTTGTAATTTTGTTGCCGTTTTTTTGTGATTTGTGATATTCCTCGATTCTATGCGTTTTTTTCATATTTTACAATTTTATACTTCATTTTTTCCCAATATTTTCTAATTTATCTATCAATTTTCTTCTCTTTTTTGACATTTTTTATTTTTTTTTTTAAATTTTTCGTAATCTTTCCTCATTTTTTTCTCATTGTTCAGTTTTTCTATTCTTTTTTTTTTTGTTTTCTAATTTTTCTCATTTTTTTATTTCATTTATTTTTTTGTGATAATTTGCGATTTTGTTGTCATTTTTTTGTAATTTTGTTGCGTTTTTTGCGATTTTTTGTGATATTTTTCGATTTCTTGCGGTTTTTTGGCGATTTTTAAAGTTTCTTTTCGGTTTTTTGATTTCTTCATTTTTTTTCAATATTTTCGAATTTCTTCTCTCTCTAATTTCTTCTCTCTCTGCATTATTGGCAATATTGCTCTTTTAATAGATATCTGAGAAATACCATTAAAAATTGCTAAAAAAATAAAAATAATATACCGAGGGTTGATTCGTTACAGTATCATATGAAAACTCCCAATTCCTATATTTCACTTTAAAAATGACAAAACGGGGCTAAAACAAAGTGGGAAAAAAGAAGTAAAAAGTAAAAGAGATGAAGTAGCTAAATATTATGAAAAAAAAAAATTTGATCATCACATTGCACCTGACTATAAAACCTCTATGCCTACTTTTTAAATGCTTTTGATAGTTCGGCCATAAAAGTCCTGATTGATTAATTTCGAAGTAATAATAATAACTTACATCACTGCACTCTCATACATACATTAAAATTATTACATTCAAATTAATCAATGTTATTAGAAATAATTGCATATTGAAGCCATAACTTTCAAACGCTGCCATTAATTTTATTACCAGAGGTAATCTCGACATTGTTAAAATTATTTTTAAGCCTTCCTGTTAAATTGTTATACCTTATTACACTAAATAAAAACGGCTGTGTCACCCCAGAACTTTACCGGCTCGACCGTAGAGAATAGGATTATTTTAATTACAACATACTGAGCATTACATTAATTTGTATAACACATTAAAAATAGCGAGCCTGTAACAAAGTTACTTTTTTCCGTATTATTTAAAATATATAAATTGAATCGCGCACGGCACTGGAGTAAAATTAACTTAAATTTGTGAATAAAAGACCAGTCTTACCAGTTGAACCGTCGCCAAGCAGATGGAGACACTCTCGTCTCTGCTTCTTAGACGCTTAAGTTCGTATCGAGTAGGGCAATTCAAACCGTTGTCGGCAGCTGCAGAGGCAGCGAGAAGACAGACTTGCTGTGGCCGTCCCAATTGGAACAGCAGTGCAGTCCGTCGACCTTTAGAGATAGGTCAAGCTGAAGCCAAGTTCAAGTTGTACCGGAGTCCAGAACCGGTCAGTCCCGACTACACCACGCCGCCAAGCCAATCGTCCGTTACACACCTTTTCTCCGCCGGATTTTTGGGTAATAAATAAAAGTTTTATTTATTATTATTTGTTTCTGTTTTAACATCCCAGCAGCTAATACCCAGGTACTTAACCCAGTAGGGTAAGTAAAGCCCGCCCTTCTGGCCGCCAGTGATTTTGGTCGATACCATAACGACCCCTGGAGTATTTTCTTTCTCCACTGACGCTGCCCGTGCAGTGGCCTTCACACTCTAAACGGAAGGTGGCGCCCGAGGTAATCCGAAACCTGGACTAAGGCGCCAAAGTGACCCGTAACGACCGAAGTGTCGTCGCAAGCCGATGCTGAATACGTCTACCGAATTGAATGTTGATAATGACAGAAGCTGCGCATGTGCACATTGTATATTACACTGCTGCAATTATGATCTCCTTAAATCATGTGTGAAAACTATTGGGAATTCGGGAAAAAATTTCATATAATAGTTGTAGGGAATTTTATGCTTTAGAACTTTGTACTGAAACATTTTGCACTAAAGAGCATAATTTACCTCCAATTTTAAAAAATGGAAAATCCTAAATGTGTATTTTTCTCGCCATCTAGCGACGAAACTATGAGGAATTCGATAAAAAGTTAAAGACAAAAGATAAATAAAATTTGATGCTTTACAACTTTGTACCACAACATTTTGCACCAAAGTGTATTGTTTGTCCTCAAACTCAAGAAAAACTAGAGAAAACCTACAGGCACATTTTTTACGCGCCCTCTAGTGGTGCAACTATTGGAAATTCTGGAAAAAGCTTAAGACAAAAGTTGTAGGGAATTTTATGTTCTAAAACTTTGTACTACAACATTTTGCACTAATGTGTATTGTTTGTCCTCAAAATTAAGAAAAACTAGAGAAAACCTACATGCACATTTTTTACGCGCCCTCTAGTGGCGCAACTATTGGAAATTCTGGAAAAAGTTTGAGACAAAAGATGTGGGAATTTTTTTTTTTTTTTAATTAAACACCGTTACAGAGTATTTATTAATATTACAATCTGATCATAACAATTTGGTCAATGAGTAATTTTTGTCAAACTTAAATTAATACGTTGTGATTTGATAACTAAAGCCTACTCACTAGTATACCTTAGGTTCTGATAACTTTTTACACTTATATTTACCGTGTATTCACTGCCACGCACTATGCTCTGCTTTTTTCTAGCACTTTAATTACACTAGCTCGAAAGACTTCTTCCTTTTGAGTTTTCTTACTAGGTCGTTATTGTCCAGGAGCTGGATAGCCTCGACATTAACGTGTTGGAGAAGTCGTTGTTCGTGACGTCTTGCGAAATTTTTAATTGTCTGTTCAACAGTGTCCATTTCCAAGTCCTTGTGGAGGTCACTATTTCTGCAATACCAGGGAGCATTAACTATGCTCCTTAATACTTTGTTTTGGAATCTTTGTATGATGAGTAAGTTACTTTGGCTGGTACAACCCCAGAGCTGAATACCGTATGTCCATACAGGTTTCAGAATTTGTTTGTATAACAGTAATTTGTTGTATATCGACAGGTTAGAATTTCTTCCTAGCAGCCAGTACATTTTTCTGAATTTGATGTTAAGTTCTTCACGTTTCTTTTTGACATGGACTTTCCAGCGGAGTCTTGCGTCTAGAGTAATACCCAAATACTTTGCTGAATTAGCGTATGGAATTTGTGTATTATTTATTCTGACTGGTATATACTCATTATATTTGTTAGTATAATTAACATGTACAGATTTATTTTCATTTAATTTTATTCTCCATCGATTGGTCCAATCATTTATTCGATTTAATGATGTTTGTAATTTTCTTGTAGCCTCTTCATGGGTTTTTCCTACAGCCATGATTCCAGTGTCATCTGCAAAAGTGGCGATTGTATCTTGTTCTAATTCAGGGATATCACTGGTGTATAGTAGGTATAGGACTGGCCCAATTACACTTCCTTGTGGCACTCCTGCTTTGATTTCTTTTATTTCAGAGTAGGATTCTTCCTGCTTGACCCTAAAACATCTTTCTGATATATACGATTCTAATAGTTCTGAATATTGTTTTGGCAATAATCGATTCAGTTTGTATTTGAGTCCTTCATGCCATACTTTATCAAAATCTTGTGCTACATCCAAAAAGACTGTAGCACTAACTTTCTTTTCTTCTAAGGATTTTTCAATAAAGCTAGTTAATCTATGTACCTGGTCTATAGTTGAGTGATTTTCTCTAAATCCAAATTGATATGTTGGAATTAGATTCTTTTCTTCTATAATAGGTTTTAGTCTTTTTAGTAATTTTTTTCATAAAGTTTCGAGATTACTGGAAGTAGGGATATGGGTCTGTAAGACGTAACTTAATTAGGCGGTTTTCCTGGTTTTGGTATCATGATTACTTCTGATATTTTCCACATCCATGGAAAGTATCTCATTCTGAATGATGCATTAAACAGATTTGTTAGCTTTACTATAGCTTTCCTAGGAAGTTGCTTTAGTATTTCTCCCGTAATGAGATCAAACCCAGGTGCTTTCTTTGGATTTATGTTTTCTTTTATTTCTTTACTTATTTCTTTTGGTGAAGTATTCATGATATCCCTCTCTTCTGGAGTAAAATTTTCCTCTATAATTTCATCTCCTTCATTTGGCATGAATGTCTTTTCAAGATGCTTAGCGAAACTGTTAGCTTTTTGGGTATTGTTTCTTGCCCAGCTTCCGTCCGTGTTCTTAATCGGTGCATGGAAATTTTATGCCCTAAAACTTTGTACTACAACATTTCGCACCAAAGTGTATTGTTTGTCCTCAAAATCAAGAAAAACTAGAGAAAACCTACATGCATTTTTTACGCGCCCTCTAGTGGTGCAACTATTGGAAATTCTGGAAAAAGCTTGAGACAAAAGATGTGGAGAATTTTATGTTCTAAAACTTTGTACTACAACATTTTGCACCAAAGTGTATTGTTTGTCCTCAAAATTAAGAAAAACTAGAGAAAACCTACATGCATTTTTTACGCGCCCTCTAGTGGTGCAACTATTGGAAATTCTGGAAAAAGCTTGAGACAAAAGATGTGGAGAATTTTATGTTCTAAAACTTTGTACTACAACATTTTGCACCAAAGTGTATTGTTTGTCCTCAAAATTAAGAAAAACTAGAGAAAACCTACATGCATTTTTTACGCGCCCTCTAGTGGTGCAACTATTGGAAATTCTGGAAAAAGCTTGAGACAAAAGATGTGGAGAATTTTATGTTCTAAAACTTTGTACTACAACATTTTGCACCAAAGTGTATTGTTTGTCCTCAAAATTAAGAAAAACTAGAGAAAACCTACATGCATTTTTTACGCGCCCTCTAGTGGTGCAACTATTGGAAATTCTGGAAAAAGCTTGAGACAAAAGATGTGGAGAATTTTATGTTCTAAAACTTTGTACTACAACATTTTGCACCAAAGTGTATTGTTTGTCCTCAAAATTAAGAAAAACTAGAGAAAACCTACATGCATTTTTTACGCGCCCTCTAGTGGTGCAACTATTGGAAATTCTGGAAAAAGCTTGAGACAAAAGATGTGGAGAATTTTATGTTCTAAAACTTTGTACTACAACATTTTGCACCAAAGTGTATTGTTTGTCCTCAAAATTAAGAAAAACTAGAGAAAACCTACATGCATTTTTTACGCGCCCTCTAGTGGTGCAACTATTGGAAATTCTGGAAAAAGCTTGAGACAAAAGATGTGGAGAATTTTATGTTCTAAAACTTTGTACTACAACATTTTGCACCAAAGTGTATTGTTTGTCCTCAAAATTAAGAAAAACTAGAGAAAACCTACATGCATTTTTTACGCGCCCTCTAGTGGTGCAACTATTGGAAATTCTGGAAAAAGCTTAAGACAAAAGTTGTAGGGAATTTTATGTTCTAAAACTTTGTACTACAATATTTTGCACTAAAGTGTAATGTTTGTTCTTAAAATTTAAATAAAGTAAAAAATTGTTACATGTGAATTTAATCAATGTCGGTCTTGAGGACCTTCTACTGTACCAATTTAAACCAAAAACTAATGGTCCCATTCTAGGCACACACCGACCCTCCATACCAAATTTCAGCTTGATTGGTTAAAGGGTTCGGCAGTTATCATGGAAGATTACACACAGACACACAGACAGACCATACGCTGGAAATAGTCTCAATCTTCTTGGAAGACCTCAAATTGGATATTTCCATCGATATCTCAAATTTTTTTTTGCTCGTTCACCTTACTTTCCCTTTGATGGGTCCGGGAAAGTAAAAATATTATAAATTGTCTCCGATTAACCAGATGATGAAATAAAAAAATGTATTTATGATCTGAAATAAATGGGACAAAAAATAAACCTACGTCACTGTAAATAAATATACCGAGTATAATTATAAATCTGGCGGCGTGCTGTTAGATCCTCGCATTTATATTTTACTTTCTATATTGATTGCCTCAGTTCTACATTGCAAAATATCGAAGAACATAGAAATAACTACGATGAGGGCATTGCGAAATATTTAATTACTTGTATTTGTGGACTATTAAACTACAAAATTGATTATGACATAAATCAAATTTCTGTTCTAATTGATTGAAATCTCGTTATTGAATTTTGGACAATGCATTTTCGTTTTTGGTCAATAGATTCAATTTTTATTCGACTTTTACCAAACTTTATTTTATATAGAGTATAATTAGTTTTGTTGATTAAAAAAGACGTTTTCAAAATTTACAAATGACAATTATTATCGATTGATATTGAATTTTATACTCGTTTCTAAAAATGTTGGCAAGAACGAATAATTTTATTTAGGAACACCTGATCGTGTCCTTTGATATATATATATATATATATAATCAAGTGGACAATCAATATTCTAAATTAATGCAACGGCACGTAAAAACAGGGGTGAAATTTGATTACCTTTTGTGGAAGGCACGACGTAAAAAAAACTCACTCGACGACCATTTTCAAACGAAATTGCTTTTTTTTTATTCTAATCTAGAAAATTTAGTGCCTAATAAAAATTTATTAACCACGAAGGGATTAATTAAAGTAAATTAAAAATATTATTAATATTTAAGAATAGTTATCAAAGTTTTCAACTTAGCAAAGCAACTTCGGAAAATTATAACGATATCTTATTAGTAATTTTCCGTTAATTAGTTGTGGAAAAATAAATTTTATGGTTTACAACTTTGCACTGAAACATTTTGCACTAAAGAGCATAATTTACCTCCAATTTTAAAAAATGGAAAATGTTAAATGTGTGTTTTTATCGCCATCTAGCCGCAAAACTATGAGGAATTCGATACAAAGTTAAACACAAAAGTTGAAGAAAATTTGATGCTTTACAAGTTTGCCTTAGAAAATTTTGCACTTAAATGCATTGTTTGTCCTCAAAATCAAAAAAAAACTAGAGAAAACCTACATGCACATTTTTTACGCGCCCTCTAGTGGCGCAACTATTGGAAATTCTGAAAAAAGTTAAGACAAAAGTTGTAGGGAATTTAATGCTCTAAAACTTTATACTACAAAATTTTGCACTAAAGTGTATTATTTGTCCTCAAAATCAAGACAAACTAGAGAAAACCTACATGCATTCTTTACGCGCCCTCTAGTGGTGCAACTATTGGAAATTCTGGAAAAAGCTTGAGACAAATGTTGTAGGGAATTTTATGCTCTAAAACTTTATACTACAACATTTTGCACTAAAGTTTATTGTTTGTCCTCAAAATCAAGAAAAACCAGAAAAAATCTACGTGCAAATTTTTTACGCGCCCTCTAGTGGCGCAACTATTGGAAATTCTGGAAAAAGCTTAAGACAAAAGTTGTAGGGAATTTTATGTTCTAAAACTTTGTACTACAACATTTTGCACTAAAGTGTATTGTTCGTCCTCAAAATCAAGAAAAACCAGAGAAAATCTACGTGCACATTTTTTACGCGCCCTCTAGTGGCGCAACTACTGAAAATTCTGGAAAAAGTGTGAGACAAAAGTTGTAGGGAATTTTATGCTCTAAAACTTTGTACTACAACATTTTGGACCAAAGTGTATTGTTTGTCCTCAAAATCAAGAAAAAAAATCTGATGTGGCCAGCACATGACCTCTCGCCATTTTTGAATCAAAAATTTACACGGTGGCACAAAAAAGTATGGAAAAAATTTACTTTTTTGTAAATCTGGCAACAATGGCAAAAGTTTTGAAAATTTTAATGATACGAAAATAAACTATAGTGTATACAAAATATATGTGTAAAACCTAATTGCCATTTTGTTTAGTAATGGCGTCATCACTCATAGCAACTGTCACTTCCGGTTGTCCGATTGGCACCAAAATCTAATCAGATCTAATCTAGGGTATAAGAATCGTGTATGCAAAATTTCAAGTTTTTTAATTCAGTAGTTTTTGAGTTATCGTTACTACAACATCCATCCAAACACACACACTAACACACACACACACACACACTAACACACACACACACACACACACACACACACACACACACACACACACACACACACACTAACACACACACACACACACTAACACACACACACACACACACACACAGACATCATCACGAAAATATCAAAATCGTATTCTAGGGACCCCAAAACGTATTTATCCATTGAAAACTCACTACCCAATTTTTAGCATGATTCCTATACCTCTCTTATCTGAAGGGCGAGAGGTAACTAGAGAAAACCTACGTGCAAATTTTTTACGCGCCCTCTAGTGGCGCAACTATTGGAAATTCTGGAAAAAGCTTAAGACAAAAGTTGTAGGGAATTTTATGCTCTAAAACTTTGTACTACAACATTTTGCACCAAAGTGTATTGTTTGTCCTCAAAATCAAGAAAAACTAGAGAAAACCTACGTGCAAATTTTTTACGCGCCCTCTAGTGGCGCAACTATTGCAAATTCTGGAAAAAGCTTGAGACAAAAGTTGTAGGGAATTTTACACTCTAAAACTTTGTACTACAACATTTTGCACCAAAGTGTATTGTTTGTCCTCAAAATCAAGAAAAACTAGAGAAAACCTACATGCATTTTTTACGCGCCCTCTAGTGGTGCAACTATTGGAAATTCTGGAAAAAGCTTGAGACAAAAGATGTGGAGAATTTTATGTTCTAAAACTTTGTACTACAACATTTTGCACCAAAGTGTATTGTTTGTCCTCAAAATTAAGAAAAACTAGAGAAAACCTACATGCATTTTTTACGCGCCCTCTAGTGGTGCAACTATTGGAAATTCTGGAAAAAGCTTAAGACAAAAGTTGTAGGGAATTTTATGTTCTAAAACTTTGTACTACAACATTTTGCACTAAAGTGTATTGTTTGTCCTCAAAATCAAGAAAAACTAGAGAAAACCTACGTGCAAATTTTTTACGCGCCCTCTAGTGGCGCAACTATTGGAAATTCTGGAAAAAGCTTAAGACAAAAGTTGTAGGGAATTTTATGCTCTAAAACTTTGTACTACAACATTTTGGACCAAAGTGTATTGTTTGTCCTCAAAATCAAGAAAAACTAGAGAAAACCTACGTGCAAATTTTTTACGCGCCCTCTAGTGGCGCAACTATTGGAAATTCTGGAAAAAGCTTGAGACAAAAGTTGTAGGGAATTTTATGCTCTAAAACTTTGTACTACAACATTTTGCACTAAAGTGTATTGTTTGTCCTCAAAATCAAGAAATATTAGAGAAAACATACATGAACATTTTTTACGCGCCCTCTAGTGGCGCAACTATTGGAAATTCTGAAAAAAGCTTAAGACAAAAGTTGTAGGGAATTTTATGCTCTAAAACTTTGTACTACAACATTTCGCACTAAAGTGTATTGTTTGTCCTCAAAATCAAGAAATACTAGTGTAACGGCCCTTCGGTCGTTACGGGTCACTTTGGCGCCTTGGTCCAGGTTTCGGATTGCCTCGGGCGCCACCTTCCGTTTAGAGTGTGAAGGCCACTGCACGGGCAGCGTCAGTGGAGAAAGAAAATACTCCAGGGGTCGTTATGGTATCGACCAAAATCACTGGCGGCCAGAAGGGCGGTCTTTACTTGCCCTACTTGGTTGAGTAACCTGGGTATTAGCTGCTAGGATGTTAAAACAGAAACAAATAATAATAAATAAAACTTTATTTATTACCCAAAAATCCGGCGGAGAAAAGGTGTGTAACGGACGATTGGCTTGGCGGCGTGGTGTAGTCGGACTGACGGTTCTGGACTCCGGTATAACTTGAACTTGGCTTCAACTTGACCTCTCTCTAAAGGTCGACGGACTGCACTGCTGTTCCAATTGGGACGGCCACAGCAAGTCTGGCTTCTCGCTGCCTCTGCAGCTGCCGACAACGGTTTGAATTGCCCTACTCGATACGAACTTAAGCGTCTAAGAAGCAGAGACGAGAGTGTCTCCATCTGCTTGGCGACGGTTCAACTGGTAAGACTGGTCTTTTATTCACAAATTTAAGTTAATTTTACTCCAGTGCCGTGCGCGATTCAATTTATATATTTTAAATAATACGGAAAAAAGTAACTTTGTTACACTAGAGAAAACAAACATGCACATTTTTTACGCGCCCTCTAGTGGCGCAACCATTGGAAATCCTGGAAAAAGCTTGAGCCAAAAGTTGTAGGGAATTTGATGCTCTAAAATTTTGTGCTACAACATTTTGCACTAAAATGTATTGTTTGTCCTCAAAATCAAGCAAAAACTAGAGAAAACCTACATAAACATTTTTTACGCGCCATCTAGTGGCGCAACTATTGGAAATTCTGAAAAAAGTTTAAAACAAAAGTTATAGGGAATTTTATGCTCTAAAATTTTGTACTACAACATTTTGCACTATAGTGTATTGTTTGTCCTTAAAATTTAAAAAAATAAAAAATTCTTTCATGTCTATTTAATCAATGTCGCATTCTAGGCACACACCGACCCTCCATACCAAATTTCAGCTTGATTGGTCAAACGGTTCGGCAGTTATCGTGGAAGATTACACACAGACAGACCATGCGCTGGAAATGGTTTCAATCTTCTTCGGGGACCTCAAAATGTATATTTCCATCGATATCTCAATTATTTTTTTTACTCATTCACTATAATTTCTCTTTGATGGGTCCGGGAAAGTAAAAGAGCGGCAAAATTTATTTTTCCATAACTAATTAACGGCAAAAAAGCGGCAAATAACTAATAAGATACGGTTGTAATTTTCCGAAGTTGTCTTGCTAACTTGATAGACGTAAGTTTTCGTCAAAAGAACCCTTAAAACTTTTTTATTAAAAACATTATTTAAAAAAAAAACAACTTTCCCTTTATTTATTTAAAAACACAACAAATAATATTCTTGTTAATTTAACATGTTCATAAAATTTTATTAACAAGACTTTTACGATGTTTATACGTGAAATTAATTTAAATAAATGGCGCTACTGAAACCGGAAATTTAACCAATGTGCGTGAAATAATTAAACGACTTTTTTGTTTTTTTTTTTTTCTCGGTTCACAGAACATCTGATCATTGGCGTAGAACAAATTAAAGAGGGACAAATAAATCATTACAAGATGTTTCTAATATTTTATATTTATTAATTCAATTCTAACCTTTAACGAGATATATAAAGTGCCTACTTATACCTCCTACTGAGATATAGAATAAAGTTAAAAGTAAAAGTAACATTGGCATTTTTATATAAAATTATAAGAAGTACTCGAAGATATTTATGAAGGTCGTACGAATTACTAGTTGCAATTTATTTTTTTATTTTGTTATTGCACATCTTTTATTTCGTAATAAAGAGACTACTTTAACAGAAACGGATTTAATTTACTTTTAATAATTATCCGAAATTGAGAAATACACCATTAAAAAATCGGTTGTGTGGGGCGCCAGAAAACTTTCCCGACGTGTATCCACGAATATTTTTTCAAATATTTAATGTTAATGTTTCAAATTTTGACATTTTTCAAAGTCAAAGTCAAATTCCCTTGTTAATGGGTTCTTCCGACGAGGAACCCAAACCCATATACCAAATTTCAGCTCAATCGGATTAAATGTGTGGACTCTATCGTCGAAGAATATACACAGACAGACAGACAAACAGACAGACAGATTTCCATCTGGAAATGGCCTTAATCGTCTCAGGGGACCCGAAAATGAATATTGGGGAAAATATGGAAAAAAAAATAGAGAAATATAGTGAAAAATGGGGAAAAACATGGAAAAATATTGAAATAGGAATAAATGGAGCAAAATAGTGAATAACAGAAATTTTGGAAATAGTGAAAAATAGGGAGAATAGCGAAAAAATAGGGAAATTTTGGAAAAATAAAAAAAAACAGGGAAAAATAAGGAAATTTGGGAAAAATAAATTTGGGCAAAATATGAAAAAACACTTAAAAATTAGAAAAATAGGAAAAAATTGGGTAAATAAGAAAAAACAGGATAAAATATCGAAAAATAGGAAAATTAGAGAATAAATAAGGAAAAATAGTTAAAAATGGGGAAACAGTAGGGAAAATGAGGAAAATAAGACAAAATAGGGAAACTAAAAAGAAGAAAAAATAAAGAAAATAGGAAAACTAATGGAAAGCAGGAAAGAATAGAAAAATATAAGAAAATAAAGAAAGATATAGGAAAAATAGGAACAAAAGTTAAAATAGTGAAAAATATGGAAAAAATGGAGAAAAATATGGAAAAAAAACTATGAACAAATGGGGCAGATTTTTGGGAAAAATAATGAAAAAATAGAGCAAAATAGGGGAAAATAAGGAAATATAAGGTAAAATAAGGAAAAGTAGAGAAATATGGGAAAAATATTAAAAAAACATGGAAACATATATAGCACAATTAGAGAGTAAATTGGGAAACATATGGGAAAAAATTGAAAAATAGAAAAAATGGGGAAAATAGGTACAATAAGGTTAAAATAATGGAAAACAAGAAAAAATTAAAATAGGAAAAATGGTGAAAAAAGATAAAAAAATCGGTTGTATCGGCCCAAAACTTTCCCGAAGAGTATCCACGAATACTTTTTCAGATATTTAATGTTATTGTTACAAATTTTGACATGTTTCAAATGACATATTGCAAGTCAAATTCCCTGGCTAATGGGTTTTTCCAACGAGTAACCCAAACCATATACCAAATTTCAGTTCAATCGGATTAAACGTGTGGCCTCTACCGCGGAAGAATACACACAGAGAGACAGACAGATATACAGACTCCAATCTTCTCGGAAGCGGGTCGGGAAAGTAATAAGCATAACTCGGTCGTCCAGGTAGACATAGGGAAAAACAGGAAAAAATAATAAAAAACAAGAAAAAGATGAAAAAATTGAAAAAATAGTAAAAAACTACTAAAAATAGAAAAAAACAGAGCAAAATAGGGAAAAACAAGAAAATTTGTGAATAATACTAAAATAGGGAAAAAAACATAGAACAACAAGGAAAAACTACGAAAAATAGGAAAAAAATAAGAAGAAATAGGAAAAAATATAATAAATAGAAAAAAATAGGAAAAAATATAGAAAAACAGGAAAAAATAGAAAAAAAAAGAAGCATTGCTCGGTCGTTCAAGTATATGTAGGGAAACACAGGAAAAAATAATGAAAAATATGAAAAAATTGGACGAATATTAAAAAATTAGGAAAAATAGTAAAAAATTAGGAACAATAGGAAAAAATAGGGCAAAATAGAAAAAAACATGAAAACTTGTAAAAAGAAGTAAAAATAGAGAAAACATGGAAAAAATTTCGAAATATTGAAAAAAATTAGAAGAAATATGAAAAAATATGAAAAATAGAAAAAAAAATAGGAAAAAACAGAAAAATATAGGAAAAGTGAGTTTATCATCGACTCCTGATGATGCTAACATAGTTAGTGAAACGTACGTAGAGTGTTTTAAAAAGTGTAGTTTTGGTTAGTGGTTGGTGATGATATTCTTCAACAAATATAGGGAGAAATAAATAGAAAAAAAAATAAGCATAGCTCGGTCGTCCAGGTATACATGAAAAAATTGAAAAACCAGCAAAAAATTGTTAAAAATATTACAAAATACGGAGAAACAGGAAAATTTGTAAAAAATAGTAAAAATATGGAAAAGCATGGAAAAATAGGAAAAAGTTGCGACAAATAGGAAAAAATAAGAAGAAATAGAAGAAAATATGAAAAAGAAAAAAATAGGAAAAAACAGTGAAAAATAGGAAAAAATAAGCATATCTCGGTCGTCTAGGTATACATAGAGAAAAACTGGAAAAAATAATTAAAAACAGGAAAAATATACAAAAATTGGAAAAAGTAAAAAACTGGGAAAAATAGGACAAAAAAGGGAACACTGGGAAAATTTGTGAAAGTATTTAAAATGGGGAAAACATGGAAAAACAGTGTGAAAAATTGTGACAAATAAGAAACAATAAGTAGAAATAGGAAAAATATGTAAATAGAAAATAATTGAAAAATAGGTTAAATAGGAAAATACAAGCATGCTTGATCGTCCATGTATAAATGAGGAAAAACAAGAAAAAATAATAAAAAACTGAAAAATATGAAAAGAATTGGAAAAAAGTAAAAAATTGGGAAAAGTAAGGCAAAATAGGGAAAAACAAAGAAAATTTGAGAGAAATAAAAAAAATAGGGAAAAACATGCAAAAATTGGGAAACATTGCAAATAATAGGAAAAAATAGGAAGAAATAGCAAAAAATATGAAAAATAGAAAAAAAAGGAAAAACAGGGAAAAATAAGAAGAAATGGGACAGAATATGAAAAATTGAAAAAAAATGGGCAAAATGGGAAAAAACAAGAAAAAATAATGAAAAACTGGTATGACGTGAAAAAAATCGGAAAAATTGTCAAAAATTGGGAAAAATAAGGCAAAATAGGAAAAAACTAGGAAAATTTGAAAGAAATGTTAAAAATGGGAAAAACAAAAAAATTGAGAAATAATAAGAAGAAATAGGAAAAAATATGAAAAAATTGCGAAAAATAGGAAAAAATAAGAAGAAAGAAGAAAACATATGAAAAATAGTAGAAAATGGGAAAAAATAAGTAAAAAAAGAGAAAAACAGGAATATTTGTGAAAATAGTAAAAATAGGGAAAAACAAGGAAAAAATATAAAAAAATAAGAAAGGAAAAGATATGAAAAATTGGTTGTGTCGTTGTTCAGATATTTAATGTTTAAATTTAAAATTTTGACACTTTTTTATTTTTGACAAGTGACAGTTGGAGAAATATTTTGACTGTTCTGAACAGAGTTTTTCAAGGGCTTTCAAATGATATATTGCAAGTCAAATTCCGTGATATATTTTATCTGTCATTTTTTGATAGTGACACTTCCGTTTGACAGATGTCGTACAAAAACTAATGGGTGCTTTCGACGAGTAACCCAAATCCATATACCAAATTTTAGCTCAATCGGATTAAACGTGTGGCCTCTATCGTGGAGGAATATATACACACAGACAGACAGAGAGACAGACTTCCATCTGGTAATAGTCTTAATCAAAAATGGATATTTCCATCTTTATCTCGAAATTTTTTTTTAGCTCGTGGTTCGAGAAAGTAAAAAATTGTAAAACTAAAATCATTCATATATTTTTAAATTTTTAGAGATAAGCACAAAAAATTACCTAAACTTAAAACAGAAATTTAAATAGGATAATAAAACGAATAATTTAAATTTGACAAAGTTCTTATCTCACCGATTGTATTAGTTAAAACGTTATTAAAAATTTGTTCAAAACTTAAAATTTCCAAGTAACTAAATAATGAATTTTACACTAAGTTTCCTTATTAGGACTTTTTAGAATACTTTCACAAATTAATGAAAATTAAGTAATTTGCACAAAGTGATATTTTCTGAATATATATTTGATCTGTCTTTCTATTTGCAGAAACTGTTAAATAAAATAACTTGTTTTCTTATCATTGGTTGTAAAAAGTATGTTATTACAGAGTGTCCTATGAAATTTGTTATACCCTGTAATTTTGGGTAATTGTTACAAAATTTGTATAAGATTTGTTGTAAAATAGTATAGTAAGTAAGTGTTGGTTGAGTTAAAAAAAAATTATAGTAATTGGTATTAAAATTAACAGTGCTCCTTTATTTTTAACATTAAAGAGAAAAATCTAAATTAAAAAGAAATTTTAGGTAACTGGTATTAAAACTATAAACTAATTTTTTTACTTTTACTCCTAGAAGGGAAAGTATTGTGAACGAGCTAAAAAAAAATCGAGATAAAAACGGAAATATCCATTTTCGGGTCCCCTGAGACGATTAAGACTATTTTCAGATGGAAGTCTGTCTGTCGGTCTGTGTGTGTGTGTGTGTGTGTGTGTGTGTGTGTGTGTGTGTGTGTGTGTGTGTGTGTGTGTGTGTGTGTGTGTGTGTGTGTGTGTGTGTGTGTGTGTGTGTGTGTGTGTGTGTGTGTGTGTGTGTGTGTGTGTGTGTGTGTGTGTGTGTGTGTGTGTGTGTGTGTGTGTGTGTGTGTGTGTGTGTGTGTGTGTGTGTGTGTGTGTGTGTGTGTGTGTGTGTGTGTGTGTGTGTGTGTGTGTGTGTGTGTGTGTGTGTGTGTGTGTGTGTGTGTGTGTGTGTGTGTGTGTGTGTGTGTGTGTGTGTGTGTGTGTGTGTGTGTGTGTGTGTGTGTGTGTGTGTGTGTGTGTGTGTGTGTGTGTGTGTGTGTGTGTGTGTGTGTGTGTGTGTGTGTGTGTGTGTGTGTGTGTGTGTGTGTGTGTGTGTGTGTGTGTGTGTGTGTGTGTGTGTGTGTGTGTGTGTGTGTGTGTGTGTGTGTGTGTGTGTGTGTGTGTGTGTGTGTGTGTGTGTGTGTGTGTGTGTGTGTGTGTGTGTGTGTGTGTGTGTGTGTGTGTGTGTGTGTGTGTGTGTGTGTGTGTGTGTGTGTGTGTGTGTGTGTGTGTGTGTGTGTGTGTGTGTGTGTGTGTGTGTGTGTGTGTGTGTGTGTGTGTGTGTGTGTGTGTGTGTGTGTGTGTGTGTGTGTGTGTGTGTGTGTGTGTGTGTGTGTGTGTGTGTGTGTGTGTGTGTGTGTGTGTGTGTGTGTGTGTGTGTGTGTGTGTGTGTGTGTGTGTGTGTGTGTGTGTGTGTGTGTGTGTGTGTGTGTGTGTGTGTATGTGTATGTGTATGTGTATGTGTATGTGTATGTGTATGTGTATGTGTATGTGTATGTGTATGTGTATGTGTATGTGTATGTGTATGTGTATGTGTATGTGTATGTGTATGTGTATGTGTATGTGTATGTGTATGTGTATGTGTATGTGTATGTGTATGTGTATGTGTATGTGTATGTGTATGTGTATGTGTATGTGTATGTGTATGTGTATGTGTATGTGTATGTGTATGTGTATGTGTATGTGTATGTGTATGTGTATGTGTATGTGTATGTGTATGTGTATGTGTATGTGTATGTGTATGTGTATGTGTATGTGTATGTGTATGTGTATGTGTATGTGTATGTGTATGTGTATGTGTATGTGTATGTGTATGTGTATGTGTATGTGTATGTGTATGTGTATGTGTATGTGTATGTGTATGTGTATGTGTATGTGTATGTGTATGTGTATGTGTATGTGTATGTGTATGTGTATGTGTATGTGTATGTGTATGTGTATGTGTATGTGTATGTGTATGTGTATGTGTATGTGTATGTGTATGTGTATGTGTATGTGTATGTGTATGTGTATGTGTATGTGTATGTGTATGTGTATGTGTATGTGTATGTGTATGTGTATGTGTATGTGTATGTGTATGTGTATGTGTATGTGTATGTGTATGTGTATGTGTATGTGTATGTGTATGTGTATGTGTATGTGTATGTGTATGTGTATGTGTATGTGTATGTGTATGTGTATGTGTATGTGTATGTGTATGTGTATGTGTATGTGTATGTGTATGTGTATGTGTATGTGTATGTGTATGTGTATGTGTATGTGTATGTGTATGTGTATGTGTATGTGTATGTGTATGTGTATGTGTATGTGTATGTGTATGTGTATGTGTATGTGTATGTGTATGTGTATGTGTATGTGTATGTGTATGTGTATGTGTATGTGTATGTGTATGTGTATGTGTATGTGTATGTGTATGTGTATGTGTATGTGTATGTGTATGTGTATGTGTATGTGTATGTGTATGTGTATGTGTATGTGTATGTGTATGTGTATGTGTATGTGTATGTGTATGTGTATGTGTATGTGTATGTGTATGTGTATGTGTATGTGTATGTGTATGTGTATGTGTATGTGTATGTGTATGTGTATGTGTATGTGTATGTGTATGTGTATGTGTATGTGTATGTGTATGTGTATGTGTATGTGTATGTGTATGTGTATGTGTATGTGTATGTGTATGTGTATGTGTATGTGTATGTGTATGTGTATGTGTA